>CM076570.1:451472291-451598478 GCA_034641835.2 Pinus albicaulis | reverse complement strand
AGGTATTCATAAATGAAATTATCATATTTCATGGAGTACCTAAGAAGATCATATCAAATAGGGATTCACATTTCACTTCAAGATTTTGGACATGTATGCAGTCAGCAATGGGAACTCAATTAAATTTAAGCACAACATATCATCCTGAGACTGATGGAAAAATAGAAAGGGTAAACCAGGTACAAGAATATATGCTAAGAATATCAAACCTACATCTCCAAAGAACGCTTCTAACCCAGATAGATAGAAGTAGTATTTTAAGGAGACTGTGTGAAAGCTAGCAATAGTGTACAAAGATGAAGTGTTGACAACGAAGGTAGAGATCATAATTCCACAGATAGATAGATAGATGGGCACAGACTGCACTCATTTAGAAATTAGGAAGCTACTCATGAGCCATGTTAAGGGGTTTGGCCTCCAACATGGCTGTTAACAATATGAAATCTTCAGTTGTTTGTTTTGAACTCTTGCATTTGTGTAGGCAACTTGTGCATTTTTTATTTTGAATAGAAAGAAACTTTCTCGAAAACCCTAGTGGACTAACAAAAACATAGGGAAAAAATTTCCCCAGAACCTTACAGACTATAGTTATATTTTCGGTGGGAAAGCTGAACTTTGAATTGTGTAAGAGACAAGTGTAACCCTCATATGATTTGTGATTGGAATTTGACAAGTGTGAGGTTTAAAGATGCTAAAGGATTGATTTAATATGTTAAAATAGAAATTAGAAGTTGACTTATTGTGTTGTAAATGGACTTCTAAGAGTGTTTGCATGAGCTCTGTTTTATTCATGGTAGTTCAACCCCCATTGATGACATTGAGTTTAAGGGATATTCAATTTGTGCATCTGAAAAAAAAACATGGTATTTCTGCCTCTAACATACATTATTGGATAAACATGTTGACTAATACAAAGCGTAGAGGGCATGTTACAATTATGAATGAAGAGGAGGAGGATGAGGTGGTCAAGTGGTGTAAGGATATGGCACAATTGGGACATGGGTTAGAGCTTATACAAACTAAATCAACAGTATCTCAAATATTCTGTAAAGGGAGGCCAAACCCCTTCAAATATGGTTTTCCTGGTAAATTACGTTGGAGTGGGTTCAAAAAGAAGCATATAGACCTTGTGTTACTTACAACTGAGGGCCTTGATAGAGATAGGGCTTTAAATCTACGCCCTACAATTGTTTCAAAGTTCTATAACACTCTTTCTGTTGCATGTGAGCAACACTCATATGCTCTAGACCATAAATGGAACCGTGATGAAATAGGCTTACGGGAAGGAAGGAATTGTGGTATGCAAATAATTTCAAAGAGAGGGAGTAGAAATGTTCCTAAGATATTTCCTAAGAGCAAGGAGTGGATCATAATTATTTGTTGTGTCAATGAAATTGGTTCATTAATACCATGATTTTATCTATTTAAAGGTAAAACTCAACTAAAAAATTATACACAGAATTGTGAACCAGGTGCATGCATGGGTGCACATCCACATGCACGAATGAAAAAGGAACTATTCATAAATTGGCTTTGCCACTTTTCTTTTCTTGTACCAGGTGGTGTCTCGCTTGAAAACAGACACTTACTGATTTTAGATGGCCATGGAAGTTGTGCAAACAATCGAGGAGGCCAATAATTTGGGCATTAACCTGTTAACATTACTGGCTCATACCACTCATAATTTTTGCATTGACCTATTAACGTTGATGGCTTATACCACAGATTGTAGCCCCTTAATGTCAACATGTTTGGGCCTCTCAAGAACTATTTCAGGGTTGCGCGAGCTTTGTGGATGGAAAAAAATACAAGCGTGTAAGTAAAGAGGTTTGACCTATTTGAGCTTGCAAGTAAAGAATTTAAAAGGTCTCTCACACCTTCTAATATCAAGGATAGATTTAGGTGGACTGGTATATGGACACTTAATGTCGATGCTCTTATGCATGATACTAGTTGTAGCCAAATATTTTAAGTGGAAGGTCAAGAAGTAGGGAACTTACAAGACCATGTCAGTGCCTAAGAAGATGTAGTTGTTGCTGAAGGAATAATGTCCCTTTTTGAAGGGTTGTTATATGCTGATGATGATGAACATGCCAGTGAGACACAGTTCAGTCATGAACCAACTATCAATATCAATGAGGTTGTCACACCCATTGAACCACCTTCCAATTATGCATGTGATATTCCATGTGATGTAGTTGATCAAGGGAATGAAAATTCAAGATAATTAAACAATGAGCAATTGAGCATGCCAACCCAAGTAAGCGCACCATCATGGTTGGCAGAGGTCGTGATGAATATCATTGGGAATAATGTGTCTACCACCAATGAGGAAAGCATGGAAATACCTTCACAACCATCAGAGTTGAAGACCGAACTTGTTCATTATTTTGTGGATAGTGGAACACTAGGAGAGGATCCTATTCAGCATGAAGTACCTGAAGAAGACAAAAATGGGGGCTAATCAGTTGTCCCGGAGGTTGAAAGACAAGTGTTAGGTCCCGAGGAGCATGGGAAAACAAAAAGAATACTTGATGCATTTATAAAGCTACCAGTAGAGGGAGTGAAGGCCTCATAAAGGAACTAAACATCATATTATCTTCGTTTGGTGAGGAGTTCAAAATTTATCACATTTGAAGATTATATGAATTTAATGTCTGATTTTGAATGTAAAAAGAATGAAATTGAGGAATCTAAGAAAAGAAAGGAGTAGTTAGGAATGAAAAGAGAGTTGCAAGGATTTTAGTAGCAGAATCTCGAGCAAAGGAAAGTTTGGTGTTGGGGTTCCCATGTTTTGGCAAGGTTGGCAATACCAAAAGATGAGACAACATCAAACCACTTTTAGACATCAGGATCTAGCCCTCCTGAGTCCAGAGAGGGATCTCTCTATATAAGCGAAGGTTTTATGTCTTTTAAGCTCAGTTTTAAGATATTAGACTAGGTATAAGGCTCGGAGTTTGTTTGTTTGGTTGTTGGTAATCGAGAAAAAAGGGTTCAATATAAGACAAGGATGAGCAAAGAGGATTTTAGGCAAAGGAGAGATACTCTAGGAAACATTCAAGACCATTGGGCAATGGAGTCAGGAAAGGGTTTACTTGCTATTCAATGTGCAGGCTTTCAGTTGGGCTAGTCATCTAAAGCATTGGATCTTAAAGATGATTGTGTGGCATGAAATGGTAAGAGAGGAGGAAACAATAAAGATTTAGAACACAAAGTTAAAGACCTCGAGATCGTAGAGAAACTTTGAACTCAATGCTTCGACCTCTAGCTCGAGGGATCTAGAAAGGTTCAATTAATTGAAAAGGATCCTAGTGAGATAGAGACGTAGTTCTAGACCTCCCGTTGTTCCCAATTCATTCAATTAAATTTACAAGAATATCTAAGAATATCCTTTAATACATACATCAATGAAGTTGGTGAGAAATGAAATCCACTACACTAGTTAAATTAACTGAATCAAACTCTTATAAACATACTAGTAGAAAACATCAAAGGCAAGGAGAGCAGAAACATAGGGTACCTAACAAGGGTAAATCCTCTACCAGATTTCTGATGCGAGCTAGTAGAAAAGAAATGAAATGAACTGCAAGTTAAAGACAAACACAGAGATAGAAAAACATCACCGCTACTTTAGATCAAGATCCAAAGAAATGTGCTTGTCATATTAAAGAGAAATACCAGTCAAGTACAACATTACCAATACCTTGATATTCAATCTGAAAACATCTTCCTCAGCCTATCTTACAACTTTACACAGAGACTATGTCTCAAAGGAAACAGCTTCTAATTCTCTGATAACTGATCAACAACCTTTACAATGAGTTCCTTCATGAATTTTATAGCTGAAGTGGGGCAGAGAAGGTAGATGGAAAACTAAATGCAGCATTAAAACTCAGAAGAGGAAGAGAGTCGAGGCCTCATTCTGTTTTAAATTCTGAGCATTTATCTCTGGTACTATTTGGATGAAAGAGTGGTCTTCATCAGGCTTCCATTTACTCCAGGTATGTCTCTGATGTACTTGCTGTAACACTCTGGTGAACTAAACAAAAAGGTAGAATAATGATGCTAAGGTCTGCCATACTATGTAACAAATGCTTCTGATAGCATAGGACTGTTGTCAGGGTTGGAATTTCCTCAGGAACATGATATAGAAAGGAGATAGTATGGGCACTTCGTCCTTTGTGGAAAGGACATACTACTGATGTGAAACCCTGATAGTATTTTTTCTGCGCGCTGGGCCTTCCATGCGATCCATGATGTCTTTGACCTGGTACCTTTGCCTTCTAAATCCCTGAAAAAGGCTAAAAAATCTTCTATTACCTGCCTTGAACTCTCTGCTGCTCCAGTACTGTCTTTGTTTATGCAATCTGAGCTTTAATGGTGCTAGAGAGGTTTTGTAGAGTTTGAACTCTGTCCTTTGATGAAATGTATGTTGCAGACACCTTTCCAGACATTTTCCTGTAATATCAGGCTCTAAAATTCAGCTTCTTTTGTGCACTGTGCCACTACAATAGTGCATATGAATCATGGCAGTTTTCCGCTGCCCGTAAACCTGCAAAAGACGCAAACACGTTAGGAAAACCATGCATGGGAAGGGTAGATGTAGAAAGGATGATGGAAATGACCATGCGGTCTAGTAAAACGGCGGAACAGTATGGGGTGGCGGCGAAAACGCAGAGAAAACATAGAGAATGGTCTGAAGAAAGCTGGTGGATTGCGGAAAATTTTTGAATGCAAATAAATGAAAATTGACCTTTGCACGAAATATATAGGGGACATAAGAAAATGTGATGAAAACACATGGCCTGATGGCGTGGTGGGACCGGTCAACGGTAGGACATGCAGTTAAATCTGGACCGTCCGATCTCAGGAGGAGATCGACGGCTAAAAATCCCTCGGAGGGCAATGGACAATGGGCCAGGGGTACGGTTGCCTTGTTTTAACTCCCGTGCATCTTCGCAGTGCGATCACCATTGTATTGCCCACCCTATATCGGATGGTGTACATCGATTTCGTGCCGGATCGGTGGACGAACGATAATGCGCGATGGAGGGGCGGTTTTCAAATAATGCTCGAGACACGTGCCCTGTGGTGAATGGCATCGCTCCGAAATGATAAATATCACCCACCCTCCAATGGTGGTGTGATAGAAATTGGCGGTTTTGGAACAGTGCGCAGCACGGGGACCATCGGGCGGGTGAAAATCTGACCGTCGATTCGGTGGGTAGATGAACGGTGGATGTGTGATCAAGGCGAGGTGAATGGAGTGGGCCACGGCGTGGCGCTGACCTGCGAAGATCGTCCGATCTAAACAGATTGAAGACCAGAAATGCTCTCGATATACATTTGTGATGAGCACCTTCTGCCTTGGCGCATGGTCTTGGCGCTGGGTCATGTGGTGGAAAAGGGTGAGGGGGCTAGGGCTGAAAGGTATTAAGCCCAAATAATGTGGAAAATGGGTTTTTGGGCCATTTTTAGCGTTTTTTAAGGCTAGGAAAAGGTAACGATAGAGGAAATAAGGGGAAAATAGGCCAAACGAGGGGTATGTGTAGGACTAATAGGGGATTTTGGGAGGATTTAGGGGGTAAAAGGGGAACTTTGACAAAGGGGAAAAAAGGGTAAAATGGGACATTCTGCAGGGATACAAGAGGCAAATGAAGGCCTTAGGAGCACAATTTATCATCATCAGTGAGGCTTATTGACTCAAGAGCAACAGAAGGAAATAATCAAAGGGAAGGGAGCATGAAAAGGCTTCAAGGATGATGTGTTTTCAAGAGAAATTCATTCCTTGAAGGCTCATAAAAAAAATTAGCCCCTTGCTTGCTTGTCAAGGAATTTATAGGGGGCTAACAGTGGCTCCACATGGGGATGGCTTCTTCTTGAAGGAGTCAAGAATTCAGAAAATGATCTTTGGTGTAGGCTAGGTGCCTTGTTTCTTGACACATTTTGTTCCTTCTTGGATCAGCTGCCACAAAATGTGAAGACATCAAATCAGCAGAGTATTTTTCCCAAGCAATCTACCTACCCATCCTACAATCCTAGCATTTTTTCTTCTAGGGTGCATTTGAACTAGCAGACCCTTTATATCATTTTTATTTTTTACAAACAAGAAAATAAACCTATTCTATTTCTACCCTTATTGATCCATGAGACGAGATTAAACTGTTGGTCTCATATGTTTCTCTACCTAATCTAACACCTGCTGGGATTAAACTATCTAGGAGATTTCTTCTCTACATTCTACAACACAAATTTAAAAACTGTCAAACCAGGATTAGACAGTCTAGTTTTCTATGGATCCAAGGCATAAAGATAGTTGCGCATGGACAGAATTTTGCAGACAACTGAAAACAAAATCTTGAAGGCTTGAAATCTGAAGTTTTGGAGCATCCTTCTTTCTTTGTGACTCAAGTTTTGAGCTTGTTAGAGTCACTTTCTCTTCTTCATTTAGCTCTGGTTTTGGGCATGTTAGAGCTGATTCTTCTGCCTTGGTTGCTGGTCTAGATTTTGAACATGTTAGAACCAACTGTTTTCCTTCTTTGGCTCAGGTTTTGATCATAGTAGAGCCAATTCTTTGCATTTCTGAGGTTCATGTTTTGAGCATGTTTGAGCCTCTCCTTTCTTTCATTTTTTTGGAACATTTTCTCTTTTTTTCTTGAAAACATAACACAAAAATGGTATTTACAATGGAAATGGAAACTAGAAATTGGAAATCAGCAGAAGTAGTGTTTGAGCATCCTGCCATTGATAGGACCCCCAAATAGCTCTGTACCATCTAACTGTTGTAGAAAAAAGGCATTTGGACCCACAGTGGCTTGGATGATGTAGGGACCTTGCCACAAACTGTCAAACTTACTGTGCTTTCCTTTGTCCTCTCTCCTTGAGTCCCACTTCAGAACCTTATCTCCAATTTTGAAATCAGCAGCTTTGGTTCTTTTTTCAAACAACTTCTTTATATTTTCCTGAACCTTCACAACTCTGTTATAGACCTCTTCCCTTGTTTGCTGGAGATGAATTGTCTAGTTTATCCTCCTCACCGTGCTCTTTTCTTCTGTCTAAATCTCTTGGACAAGTTTAATCACTGGTACTCCAAGGCTGGTAGGAAACACTACTTTTGTTCCATAGACAAGCTAATATGGTGACATGCCAGTGGAATTCTTTGTTGTAAGCCTGTCAGCCCACAAGGCATGCACTAACTTGTTATGCCATGACTTTTTGCTCTCTTCCAGTAGCTTATTGATGATGGCCACTAGGCTCTTGTTTGATGATTCAGCTAAGCCATTACCTTGCGGGTAATAAGCAGTTGAATGACCGAGTGCTATTTGATACCTGTGACAAAAATCAACCATTTTCTTGGATCCAAAAGCAGCAGCATTATCAGTGATTATTTTCCTTGGGCAGCCAAACCAAGAGAGGATGTGACCTTCTAGGAACCTAATGATGAAAAAATATGTGGCATTCCTAGTAAGTATGACCTTTATCCACTTAGTGAAGTAGTCTGTGGCTGTTAAGATCCATTTTTGTTGTGCAGAAGAAGCAGGGTTAATTTCTCCTATGAAATCTAGGCCCCATTGCATAAAGGGACCTTCAACAGTGATGGGTTGTAGAGGTAAGGGGAGGAGATTTCTTTTGACTTCAAAAATCTGGCACTTGTGGCAGGAAATTATCATCTTATGAATATCATTGAAGAGTGTAGGCCAATAGTAGCTAGCTCTGAGTATTTTGTTTGCAGTGGCTTTCCAGTTCAGGTGGCCTCCACACACTCCTGCATGGAATTCTTGTTTAATCCTTTCTGCTTCAGAATCAGGCAAACATTTAAGCAATAGGCCATTTTCATTTTTCCAGTATAAGCATTCATTCATTATGCAATAGCTTTTGGCCTTTAGCTTTCGGAACCTGGCCTTGGTCTTTGATAGTTCAGGAGGGGCATTGAGGTGTGTAAGCACATACAGAATGCCAGAATACCAAGGAGAGCTCTGAAACTTCTCCTCAACAGTGGGATCAGGAAATCCCTGTTGCTCATCCAAGGCATCTACCATGTTAATGTCAAGGGCTTGTAGATTTGGTTCAGCCATTAGTTGAGCTAAGCCTTGACCTTTGATAAGTTTTGTGGGTTTTATCTCAAGGTCATATTCTAAGATCACAACAATCCATTTGCCCCTTTTCCCATCTGGGTCTGGAGACAATATGTCTTTAACCACTATGTTGGGTACATAGGCTATGGTGTGGGAATGCAGTATGTACACCGTAAAGTCTTTCATGGCCTTAACCAGATCATAGGCCTTTTTTTCCATTATGTTGTATTTCAAGGGTGCGTCTCTCAAAGCTTTGTTGAAGAAATAAATGGGCTGTTCCATTCCCTATAGATTTTTCTGCAACAGAATGACAGCTACTTTATGCTCAGAGGCAAATGAAAAGATAAGGAAATCTTTTGAGAAATCAGAACTAATCAAGACAGAAGCCCAGGTGAGTGCAAGTTTCACTGATTCAAAATATTTCTTGGCTTCAACAGTCCACTTAACTCCTACACCTTTCCTTAACATGTTTGTCATATTCCTAAGGTGTTCAGCTAAGTTGGGAATAAACCTCTTGAGGAAGTTAATTTTCCCAATAAAGGACTGTAACTCTTTGATGTTTCTCGGTTGTGTGATATGTAGTATTCCCTCAAATCTTTGTGGGTCTATCCTATTTCCCTTCTCAGATATGATGTGACCAAGAATTTTTCCTTCTTGTTGCCCAAATATAGTCTTTTTAGGATTCAATGACAGACCGAACCTTCTACATTTTTCAAACACTTTTCTCAGGTGTTCTAGGTGTTCTTCCTCAATCTTGGAATAGACTGTTATGTCATCCAGATAGATGACAATGAAGTGCCATATTTCATCTGAAAAAGCTATGTCCATCGTTCTTTGGAAGGTTGCACCAGCCTTCATCAATCCAAAAGGCATCTTTACATACATAAGAGTGCCCCATGGAGTGGTAAAGGTAGTCTTGAGTTGGTCTTTTGGGAGTACTAAAACTTGGTTGTAACCTGAAAAACCATCTAGCAGGGAGATCCTTTTTGAGCCTACTACCCTCTGAAGGATGTGTTCCATTTTTGGCAAAGGGTAATTGTCTTTGAGTGAGGCTCTATTAAGATTCCTGAAATCAATACACAGCTTGATCTCCCCTGCTTTCTTTCTCACAACCACCAGGTTTGATACCCAATCAGAGAACCTCAAAGGCACAATTATGCCTGCCTCATACATCTTCTTAATCTCTTTTTCCACTGCAGGAAATTTTTTTGGGTTTATTCTGCGAATTTTTTGTCTGAAGGGTTTCTGATTCTCTTCCAAAGGTATTTTGTGCTAAATGATGTTTGTGTCATAGGCCTTTAAGTCCTCATAGCTCCAAGAAAACACATCAATGAATTCCTTGAATAGGTCAATGTATTTCTTTTTCATGTTTGCAGGCAAGGACTTAGCCAATTTGATCATCTTGGGTTTATCTTCAGTGCCTATGTTTCATTCCTCGACATCAGCGTCCGCATGTTCTATAGTGGGCTTTTTTTTACATCATCAAAGTCCAAAAGGTCCTCTAAAGGTGCCAGACCTCGAGGTATGTTCTTATCTTTGGCCTGCAACACCTCTACTTCTTCACTATCTGCGTTTTCACATTTTTCGTTTGGATATCCAATCTGTTCGTTCAAGGTGTTTATTTCTATGTTACAGGGTGGTTCTTCCTCATTTGTGGACTCTTCACTTAGGCAGCTACTGTCAGATTTAGAATCTGAATCAAAAAATTCAAACTCATGTCTACCTACCAAGAAATCTTCAATCTGTTTATCGCCCTCAAAGACCTGCCAATATTTTTCATTGTCTGACACTGCAGGTCTGAATTTGGTCTGAATGATGATTTGTTGGTCACTGGGAGGCTTATGATACGAACTAGCCATGTAGGCTAGTCCCTTTGAAATTTAGTTCTGACCTCTAGGGACGAACACCAGATCGTATTCTACAAAGGTTTTCAATAGATCCATAACGTCATTCTTGTACGCTCTTAGCCTAGGATGTTTCGCTGTGTATTCACCATTCACTTGTTTAATGATCAATTCAGAGTCTCCATGCACGGCGATCCTACGGGCTCCTAGTTTTTTCAACAAATTCAGGCCTAGGATAAGAGCCTCATACTCTGCAATATTGTTTGTACATTTGAAATGCAGGTTACATGCATGGCTTTCTGCATAGTCACTCTTTGTGTTATGCACCCACACTCCTGCTCCTGCAGTTCTCTTGGTGCATGACGCATCGAAATTCATTTCCCATAAAGGTTCATTCTCTGGTTTATCATTGTTTCGTTCTTGATGTGGTGTAGGAACTTGTGTAGGGTGACTAATCAATTGACTGCATTCTGTTTCTAATTCACTCTGAGTTTTTGTTTCAGTGCACTGTTCAAGGTTTTCGTCATCGTTCTTCTTTGAGTCTAGAGTAGCCATTATGTTAAAATCTGTGGTCTCAACCCCTTTGTTTGTATCTATGTTTTCTGATTCTGGCTCTCCCAAGGATTCATCGTTGTAGAAGATAAAGGAGTCCAGATCTGTGTGTATAGAGTACAAAGGGGAATTTTCAGGCTTTTCATGGCTACTAACTAGAAATTTCATTTGTGCCTCCCTGTACAGTCTTCTAAGTTGGCTAAAAATAGGGATTGTGGCATATGCCCCATCCATTTGCATCGTACCCTGCAGCTTGGCTCCCCATGACCTTGACAATAGCATACCATACTTAGGTGGCACATCTACCACCACAACATCCATGACCATACATTTTGCTGAAATCTGGGTAAGGCTTACACACAGGTCTTTGATTAGGCCCAGACATCTTACTTTGCTAGAATCAAATGAATATAAATCTTTATAGGGGCGGGTTATCTCTAGGCCTAGCCTTTCCATAACCACCTTAGGCATTAAGTTGTGAGATGCCCTAGAATCATGCATTGCATTGTGAAGAATCTTGTCATGGACATTAGGACTAATATAAAAAGGGGGCACTACCCCTTCCTGAAACTTCCTTTCAATCTTTGGACCAAACAGAAGGGTTGGTTGATCATCACTCAGGTTGACAGTGTCACTATTTTCACCCAGGTTCAAAGCTTTCAAAATTTGGCCTTTATATACATCCTGAGTGGCCAGCTCAGAGAGTGGGACAGAGATTTTAATTTTTGCAATATCACTCTCTAAATTTAAAGTGGACTGACTCTTTGGAATTTTCAACTTTGTTTTGCTAGCCACCACCTTGGTGGCAAAATCAGTGGGCTGATTCTCACTATGCAAAGTGTTAGAAACTATTTTATCAGGAGCACTAACTATAGTTCTAGTGCTACTAGTTGGTTGACTTTGTTTATCAGTGTTTTGGTTGTCCTTTCCTTTGTTATTCCCAGAACTCTCGGCTGTTGATTTGTTAATTTCAGCAGTTACTTTAGAAGATTTCTCAGGTATTTTCTTGATGGTAATCTCAGGAGCTTTGGTTTTGGGGTTATCTAGGCTCTTCTTGCTCCTAAGTTCATATTTCTCTCTGACCTGCATGATGGCATTTTCGAATCCCAACCTATAATCCTCAGATTCCAATCCTTCCTCATCCCAGTACGAGGGTGAGGGTTGATCTTCTTCTGTGGAACAGCTGTGGATTCATTTTTCTACTTCAAACATGTTTATTGTGTTCCCCTCAGACTCTTCTATGATCCCCTCATCTTCATCAAGAAAGTTCTCTTGGAATGGGGGAATAACTTGCTGATCTGATTCTCTTTGTCTGTTGGGAGTGGTGTTGTTTCTTCTAAAGTTCTGGTTTTGGTTATGATTCTGGTTCTTGTTCTGATTACTGATTTTGACAACCATTTTTTCCATCATTTTCTATAGCTACTCTATGTTTTTGGATATGCGGTCATAATTGGGGTCAGATGTGGAAGCTACATTGTCATCTCTATATGTCACCCTTTTCTCAGCTCTCAATCTTGCTTTCTTCTCAATCAGATTTGCCTCTACACTCGCTGCTCCCTTTTTCATGTCTTCCAATGTGTTATAGTCCCTCTCCCTAAGCTGGTAGGCCATGTCAGCATCCAAGCCTTCAAGGTATTTCACTAGAACCATACCTTGGGGAGGTTTCATGTGTGGTGGAAGAGAATTATAAACACTGTTAAACCTTGCAGAGTAGTCCTGGACCCTCTCTCCTACATTCCTCTTGAGATTCTTGTATTATGCTAGGATTTGGAGAGGTTTGGCCTTAACTTCCCATTTTTTTGTGAAGGTCTAATATAAAGCAGGAAGATCTTGGATACTATTAGGAGGTAGGCTTGTGAACCATTTCTTCACATCACCTCCTAAGCTTTGGGCAAAGATTCTCATTTTGACTGTATCATCGTCTATTTCCATGTAGTCAAAAGAATCTTCCATCCTATCTAAATTGTTCTGAGATGTGGTGGACTATCTTGTAGTGAAATGTGGGATCTTTGATTGATAATCATTGGTTAAGGGTACTAGAGGCTGGGGTAAAACCAGAGGTGCATACTAGGTTGCCATGATGATGTTTTGATGAGGTAAAGGGTTGGCTTGAGTAGCTGGTATATGGATGACAGGGATAATAGGACCAGTAGAAGCTTTTTGGGTAGATTTAGGGTGGCAGAACCCCAAGTTTTGAATGAAGTGAATATCAAGAGGTGTACATGGAGGGGTCTGTCTATCCCAAAGGTGTTTACCACTTTGAGGTGGTGAACCAGGGAGCTCAAGGTCTGGCTGGTCTAGGACACTAGATGAACTAGTCCTTGGTAAGCTGTTTTGAGTGCCTAGGTCAAAAGGTGGGACTAATAGAGCTGTGAAGTATTCCGGTGCAGAGTTAGCTCTATGGATGTGGCTGGAAATAGTTGATTGTTTAGGTGTAGGAGATCTCTTGAGGATGCTCTCAGGGTTGTCAACTATTTCAGGTGGGTTTGGGTTAGGATAAGCTCTTGTGTGAATGGTTCTGAAAGCCATAACGTTGTTTTCCAACAAAGCATATTAACCCTATTTGTTCCTTTTATTGTGCCTGATGTTGTAATAAAGGCTAGTCTCCCAGTGGAGTCTTATGTGAACTAAGATAATCAGTAGGCCTACTGATCACCAGTGGAGTCTTATGATCTTTAAGGAGTTATGGAGTCGCTAGGTGGAAGGTTTAGGGTGCTTCTGGAGGGTACATTGTCCACCACAGTGCTTATGAGATGTCCCTTTTCAAGTACCTCTTCCAAACACAACAAACTCTAACCAGAGATCGACTGGGAGGGATTTTACTAGATATGCCACCTTTGAAAGAGTGTGAGATCTGGAGGCTACCTGGCCCTTTCCAGACTCTGTCTAAGAGTGTGGGGGAAACAAAACAAATGGTGTAGAAAGTGAATTGAAAGTATAAGTGAGATGAATACTCAGAAAGTCCCCAGTGGAGTCGCCATTGTGTGGTGACGAAAATGGGACAAAAACCAATGTTAGCATTTTAGGCACTCAGATTTTTCCCCAGCGAAGTCACCATTATGTTGGGGTTCCCATGTTTTGGCCAGATTGGCAAGACCAAAAGATGAGACAACATCAGAACCACTTTCAGACCTCAGGATCTAGCCCTCCTGGGCCTAGAGAGGGATCTCTCTATATAAGCAAAGGCTTTATGTCTTTGAAGTTCAGTGTTAAGATATTAGGCTAGTTATAAGGCTCGGAGTTTGTTTGTTTGATTGTTTGTTTGGTTGTTGGTAATCAGGAAAGAAGGGTTCAATATAAGACATGGGTGAGCAAAGAGGATTTTAGGCAAAGGAGGGATGTTCCATGGAACATTTAAGACCATTGGGAAATGGAGTCAGGAAAGGGTTTACTTGTTATTCAATGTGCATGCTTTCAGTTGGGCTAGTCATCTAAAGCATTGGATCTTAAAGATGATAGTGTGGCATGAAATGGTAAGAGAGGAGGAAATAATAAAGATTTAGAACACAAAGTTAAAGACCTGAGATCAGATAGAGACTTTGAACTCTCAATGCTTCGGCCTCCAGCTTAAGGGATCTTAGAAAGGTTCAATTAATTGAAAAGGATCCTAGTGAGATAGAGACAGAGTTCTAGACCTCCCAGTGTTCCCAATTCATTCAATTAAATCTTAACAAGAACATCTAAGAACAGATTCCTTTAATTCATACATCAGCTAGTAGGCAATGAAATCCACTACACTAGTTAAATTAACTGAAATCAACCCTTAGATAACACATTTAGTAGAAAAAATAAAAGGAAAGGAGAGCAGAAACATAGGGTACCTAACAAGGGTAAATCCTATGCCATATTTCTGATGTGAGCCAATAGAAAAGAAATGAAATGAACTGCAAGTTAAAGACAAACATAGAGATATAAAAACATCACCGCTGCTTTAGATCAGGATCCAAATAAATGTTCTTGTCATGTTAAAGAGCAATACCAGTCAAGTACAACATTACCAATAGCTGGATATTCAGTCTGAAAACATCTTCCTCAGCCTATCTTACAACTTTACACAGAGACTATGTCTCAAAGGAAATAGCTTCTAATTCTCTGATAACTGATCAAAAACCTTTACAATGAGTTCCTTCATGAATTTTATAGCTGAAGTGGGGTAGAGAAGGTAGATGGAAAACTAAATGCAGCATTAAAACTCAGAAGAGGAAGAGAGCCGAGGCCTCGTTCTGTTTTAAATTCTGAGCATTTATCTCTAGTACTCTTTGGACGAAAGAGTGGTCTTCGTCAGGCTTCCATTTACTCCAGGCATGTCTCTGATGTACTTGTTGTAACACTCTGGTGAACTAAACAAAAAGGTAGAATAATGATGCTAAGGTCTGCCATACTATGTAACAAATGCTTTTGATAGCGTAGGACTGTTGTCAGGGCTGGAATTACCTCAGGAACACGGTATAGAATGGAGATAGTATGGGCACTTCATCCTTTGTCGAAATGACATACTGCTGATGTGAAACCCTGATAGTATTGTTTTCTGCGCGCTGGGCCTTCCATGCGATCGATGATGTCTTTAACCTGGTACCTTTGCCTTCTAAATCCCTGAAAAAGGCTCAAAAATCTTCTATTACGTGCCTTGAACTCTCTGCTGCTCCAGTACTGTCTTTGTTTATGCAATCTGAGCTTTAATGGCGCCGGAGAGGTTTTTCAGAGTTTGAACTCTGTCCTTTAATGAAATTTATGTTGCAGACACCTTTCCTGACATTTTCCTGTAATATCAGGCTCTAAATTCAGCTTCTTTTGTGCACTGTGCCACTACAATAGTGCATATGAATCATGGAGGTTTTCCGCCGCCCGTAAACCTGCAAAACACACAAACACATTAGGAAAACCATGCATGGGAAGGGTATATGCAGCGGGGATGATGGAAATGACTGTGCGGTCTGGTAAAATGGCGGAACAGTGCGGGGTGACGGCGAAAACGCAGAGAAAACATAGAGGATGGTCTGAAGAAAGCTGGTGGACTGCGACAAATTTTCGAATGAAAATAAATGAAAATTGACCTTTGAACAAAATATATAAGGGACAGAAGAAAACGTGATGAAAACACGTGGACTGGTGACGTGGTGGGACCATTCCACGGCGGGACATGCAGTTAAATATGGACCGTTCGATCTCAGGAGGAGATTGACGGCTGAAAATGCATCGAAGGGCGATGGATAGTGGGCTAGGGGTATGGTTGCCTTGGTTTAACTCCCATGCAGCTTTACGGTGTGATCACCATTGTATTGCCCACCCCATATCGGACGGTGTACAGCGATTTCGCGCTGGATCTGTGGACGAACAATAACGCGCGATGGAGGGGCAGTTTTCAAATAGTGCTCAAGACACGTGCCCTGCGGTGAATGGCATCGCTCCGAAATGAGAAATACCACCCACCCTCCAATGGTGGTGTGATAGAAACTGACGGTTTTTGAACAGTGCACGGCACGGGGACCACCGAGCGTGTGAAAATCTAACCGTCGATTCGGCAGATAGATGAACGGTGGATGTGTGATCAAGGCGGGGTGAACGGAGTGGGCCATGGCACAACGCTGACCTGCGAAGACCTTCCAATCTAAACAGATCGACAGCCAGAAATGCTCCCGATATACATTTGTTATGAGCGCCTTTTGCCTTGGCGCCTGGTCTTGGCACTGGGCCACGCGGTGGAAAAGGGTGAGGGGGCTAGGGCCGAAAGGTACTAAGCCCACATAATGTGGAAAATGGGTTTTTGGCCCATTTTTAGCATTTTTTAAGGCTAGGAAAAGGTAACGATAGAGGAAATAAGGGGAAAACAGGCCAAACGAGGGGTATGTGTAGGACTAATAGGGGATTTTGGGAGGATTTTTGGGGTAAAAGGGGAACTTTGACAAAGGGGAAAAAAGGGTAAAATGGGACATTCTGCAGGGATACAAGGGGAAAATGAAGGCCATAGGAGCACAATTTATCATCATCAATGAGGCTTATTGACTCAAGAGAAACAGAAGGAAATAATCAAAGGGTAGGGAGCATGAAAAGGCTTCAAGGATGATGTGTTTTCAAGAGAAATGCATTCATTGAAGGCTCATAAAACAAATTAGCCCCTTGCTTTCTTGTTAAGGAATTTATAGGGGGCTAACAGAACCTGTGAAAAAGAGGAAAGGTAAAGAGCCTATTAAAGAGAAAGGTGAAGTGAAGATGTTGCGAGAAGAGTTAAGATATGCTTGAAATGAGGTAATAGAATCAAAATTTCCTTTTGAGGAATTGAAGAAAGAAATTTCTAAGCAACTGGATTTTACAATGAAGTGGTAGATATATTATGAAAGATGTTAAAGAGGAAAATGCCTCTACACATAATGATGAAGCATCTATGCAAAATAAATATGTGGTCGAAGGAAGAGAGGATAAGGTTGCAGGATCAAGCCAAAGACTTAGAAGCACAAATGAAGATGATACAAGATGAACTTTTGAAGAGGGGCCTAAAATTCATTACTGTTATTGATTTTTCTCCATAAGTATGGTAAGACTACACATTTTTTACTATACTTCAGATTATACAGGCTTATGTGTGATTTTATAAAAATTTTGGAGGTGAAAGAATGATAAAAGTATAAAATATCATAAACTAGTTACTTTTGTAGCAATTCCCAAGCTTGAAGGCAAAAATTTGCGATGAAAGTGTTGTAGCTTTCCATGGAGGTAAACACTAGCTAAAATTTCAAAAATAGGAGGGCTCAAGGCATGTGTTTAACTCATTAACCTCAAAGAAGACCCTATAATAGTCATAAAAGTCAAAAATTATGCAGAGGGTTGATTTTGACATTTTCTACTGAAGTTCGGTACCAAATTGCCTTTACTTTGTTTTTTTCCAGCATTATGGATTTTTTGATGATTTTGGGGAAGTCAAGAGTAAAAAATGGATAAAGGATAGGTAAAGAACGTACACATCATATGTTGTTTTTTTTTCAAGTGTACAACTCAGCAGGTCAACCTCCATGTGGCTAACAACTCATTAAGTCAAATCATGATGCCATCTCATCACTACAACTCATCATCCCAGCTCAAGCCTACAAGGTCTTAACTCCTATGCATCATCTCTCCAACACCTCGGCATTTAGTTGGGTTCGATAAGAATGACTAGCATAGTATATCAGAATTTAGTTAAATTTATTAAATGATCATAGATTCCTTTTTGTAAACAAACTCTACTAAAACAAAAAATATCCTTAGAAGTTCTCCATGTGATGTAATCCTACAAGAATTAGGTCTCTTGGGTAAGGTATCGAGTCTAGCCCAGGTGGAACAGTATTGTAAAGAGACCTCACTTTATAAATGAGGGAAATTTTCATTTTGAAAGGATTGTTGAATGTTATGAGGAAGCTACTATGTAAATTTTTCTTTATCAGGATAATACAGAGTTTACAGCAGATTGTCTTCAAATCCTGAGATTCTCCTTGGCTTAGATATTTTTTTCTCTTCACCTCTTGTATTGTTATTAGTTTTATGGTACTATGATGACTTGGAATTCATGTTTTAATGCTCCAATTTACTTCATATGCTATGTTAGCTGTAAAATTTTATGTTTAAGCAAATTTTCCTCAACTTCCATGGATACAATTTATTAATATTTGAATTTATTTAGTTGACTCCATGCCTAATGGTAGCCATCATACACTCTTCCACCTGCAAAAAATCACATAATACATAAACATACTTAGCCATCTACAATATAGATTTTATCTTGAGTATTTCTTTGTTTTCTTTGAGAGATCCCTCTATTTGGAAGGGATAACTTCCAATAAAAAAGTGGTTTGAAATAGTTGTGCTAGGTTGATAGTTGAACACCCCAACTTACTCCAACCTAGTGATAACACCAAGCATGAATGTGGGACTCAAACTGAAAGAACCAACCAAGGCTTCCTGAGGCTAAACCACCTCACCCTCATCAATAGAAACCAAGCTTTATCGTAATCCACACCTAATCACTTGGCCAAAAAAATAAACATGCAATAACATGATTTACCATGATCTCCACCGGATAACTAGGCCAAAACAAGCATAGATGCCACTGTATTTCTCCACCTACACCGTGAGGAATTTTCTTGTCTACTAGTCTCTAGGCTTTACCGCAATCCACATTCTGGTCCAGAGATCATTAGGCCTTAATAGAGACTCCACTCTATAGGCTTTACCGTATATCCCATCCCAAGATTCCTAGGCATGATGGAGAGCACACACCTCTAGTATTTATTGTATATCATGCCATTCACCAGTCGATTATTCCTAGGCCCACCAAGGCAACACACTATCTCGCTTTACCGCAACCCACAGTTCGAATCAGGGGTTACTAGGCCATTTTTTATTTCACTCATAGATCCACCTCACTCAACTTTGAATCCATCTAGCAATCTAGCTCAACCAAAAACATGAGAACCCCATACACCATGGCTATCCAGAAATGGAAACGTTAGGCCAAAAAACCACTTTCACACCTGGAAAAACCCATGCCAATGACAGAAATAGAACCAAGAACACACATGCATAACCATGCATGCCAAATCTAGCAAGGAAACCACACATGAAAATCAATACCTACAAAGAATCTCGTTGTAGTTGTTTGATCCTACTCTTCCTTGCTTGATCTTTGCTTCCTCTTTGCCTTCTTTTCCTTTCTTGATCCAATGTTGAAATGCTCCAATAAAAATATAAGTGTCCAAGAGTATGAGAGGGAGAGAATAGATAGTGAGAGAGCTCCAAAACTAAACTTAAAAAATGTTACCAACTGATCCTCGGAAGCCTTTTTATCAATTAGGTCTCTATTTTCTTCAATTTTCCATTATTTTCCTTCATTTTCCTCCTTGCATGCAACATGTGACCTTCTGCCTTCCCTTTCTCCTAATTTCCATTATTTTCATAAATAAATGCCAATAAAATCCACTTTTCCTTTCCAAATCCTTAGCCATTTCCTTAGCCATAATAACTGAAATGAACACCCACACTAGGATGTTTTTCCCAACATTCAACTTGGAATAAGTGTCCCATAACTGTCGTTATTATTTTTCCTTAAACTTTTATTACATGGAATTTTCACCTAGGCTATTACAGAACCATCCCCCTTGGGGAACACTATCCTCGGTGTTCAACCACACCTATACCTCAGTGAAACCGTTGAAAAGCAAACATACTTCCCATGGATCTTTATAACATAGCTCGTTACAGTATTTATCATGATCACCCTACTGAAAATAAAACCAACATGACAACCTAGCAACATGAAAACTATAATAACATGACACCCATACATCTTATTGGAGCTTTATAACATAGCTCATGGCGGTATTTACATCCATATACATATGTACATATACCAAAACATCGCACTAAAAAATATATGCCAAAATTGATTTGCCTCAACCGACAAACAATGAAGGATACATAACCTGCATATGATTTTCCATCTCCCGCGTAGCTTCATCGGATCCAAAGTTCTTCCACTGCACTTTAACCTACTCTATTACTCTGTTCTGGAGCTTGAGTACATTTCTATGCAATATACACTTAGGTTCTGGCTGGAATTCTCCATCTGGCGCCATGTACAATACAGACCAATCAATCACATGATCAACATCTTTAACATACTTCTTAAGTAATGACACATGGAAAACATCATGGATTTTCACTATCGAAAGTAGTGAAAATCAACAGGCTAATTTCCCAATCCTTTCAAGAATATTGAAAGGTCCACAAAACCAAGGTGTCATCTTGGTATACAATCCAATCCGCAAGGAGCTCTTCTTGGGTTGGATGCGCAATTACACATGTTCCCCAATCTGAAACTCCATAAACAAATTGTTCCAATCTACATAGCTATTTTTCCTATCCTGTGTTACTTTCAAATTCTTCTTGATTACATGCATTTCATCTTCCATTTCTTCCAAAATTTCTAGTCCTATCAATACCATGTTCATTAGATCGCTCCAAATGATGGGAGTATTACAACCCCGCCTGTACAATGCCTCAAACAGACTCATCTTCAAATATTCGTTATACCCATTGTTGTAAGCGAACTGTACCAATGTAAGATACTCTTTCTACTTTCATTTTTGATGAATCATGTACATCCTCAACATTTCCTCCAATATCTTGTTGAACCTTTCAGTCTATCCATCTATTTGTGGATGATAAGTTGTATTGAAGGCGAAATATGTTCCCAAATATGCAAACAACTCCTTCCAAAACTTGGAAGTGAACTTTTCATCCTTGTATGACAGAATCTTCTTTGGAAAACCATTTAATCTAACCACATTTATGATGAACACCTGTGCCACATCACTAGTTGAATACGTAGTCTTCACTGGAATGAAGTGCGCAAATATTTTCAACATGTCCACAACAACCATGATGGAATCATGTTGCCTAGATGTCCTGGGAAAACCTGTGATGAAATCCATGGAAATGACCTCCTATTTCCACTTTTGAATCGCAATCAGCTGTAGCAATCCACATGGATTCCTACACTTTGCCTTTACCCACTGACAATCCAAACATCTATCCACAAACTCTGCCACATCCTTCTTTAGATTTGGCCAATAATAAAATTTCTTCACTATTTTCATTGTCTTTTGGTATCCTAGGTGACCTAAATATGGTTTTGCATGAAACCCCCTCAAGATCACTTTATTTTACTCAATATTTTCTGGCACATATATCCTATCTCTAAACCTCACCAATCCATTTGATGTAAGACAATAACCTTGTGCACCTATACATGTAACATTAATTGCACCTATGCATGTACCTATACTCCATTGTAACATGTGCATAAGATATCTATACATTCCATCCTTCTGACATGCCTGTTAGATATTGTCACGTAATTTTTTCCCATAGGATCTCATAGGTGTTATATGATTCACCTATATCCACCTGCTAAGACAATCTAAAACCTTGTTCTCTTTTCCCTTGATGTACATGTTCTTGAATTCAAACTCACTGATCGTGGCAACCCATCTAGCTTTCATGGAATTCAGATTCGGCTGGTCAAACAAATATCTCAACCCATTCTGATCACTCATTAGTAAAAACCTCCTACCAAGAAGATAGTGCATCCACATCTTCATTGCATGGATGATCATTGCTAACTCAAGATCATGTGTCAGATAATTTTGCTTGTGCTCATTTAGTTTCAGTGACTCATAACATACCACCTTTCCTTCCTACATAAGGACTCCATCAATTCCCCTCTTTAAATCATTTGTACATACCACAAATTATTTGCTCAGGTCTACGATATTTAACACTAGAGCATGTGTCAACAACTCCTTTAACTACTCAAAATTGGTCGTGCATTCCTTTGTCCATTCAAACTTCTTACTTTTCCTTTGTAATGATGTAATAGGATAATAAATTTGTGATGAGTTCTTGATGAACCTCCTATAATAACTTGCCAACCCCATCAAGGATCTCACCTCATCCACATTTCTAGGAGTTTCCCACTCCATGATAGCTCTTATATTTTCTAGATCCATTGTTATGCCTTCCTTGGAGACAACATGTCCCAACTAATATACCTTTTTCTGAAAGAACTTACACTTGTTTAGATTAGCATACAACTAATGCTCCCTCAATAATCTCAATATTGTTGCTAAGCATTCGACATGCTCTTCTTCATTTTTATAATATACTAATATATCATTGATGAACATAATAACAAACTTTTCCAGATAAGGACGCAACCACTATTCATCAAACACATAAAGGTAGTTGGAGCATTAGTTAAACCAAATGGAACTACAAAAAACTCATAATGCCCAAACCTGGTCCAAAAAGTTGTCTTGTAAATATCCTCTTCCTTGATGTGTACCTGATGATATTTGGATCTCAAATAAATATTTGAGAACATTGTTGATCCCTTTAGCTGATCAAATAAGTCATCAATCATCGGCAACGACTACTTTTTCTTGATGGTCACCTTGTTCAACTGAATGTAATCAATGCATAACATGAGAGTACCATCCTTCTTCTTCACAAACAATATCGGTGCACCCCAAGGTGATACACTTGGCCTAATTCATCCATTGTCAATAATTTCCTTTAATTGTAACTTGTAATATTCCTAATTAAATCTTAGCTAATTAGAATATTAATTTTTGTTTTTGTCAACAAGATAGATGAATAAGAGGGTAGAGGGACCCATAAATACCTTTAGTAGGAATAAAATCACTTCTTAATGTGAATGTGGATCAATGCATCTAGATAGGGTCAAGATGAATAAACCAATTCTTGGTGTGAATGTGGGTCAATGCATGTGGATGGGGTCAATTTGACCAAATTAACAACCCAGTCATGGAGGTAGTTGGGACAATGGAGGACAACACAGTCATAATAAAGGCTAGTGGCCATGTGTGTAGCATCATTATTGTGTGGGGCCAAGAGGGTGAGGGCTCACAAGCATCTAAGGAAGGGGATGGAAGCCATATAAAGCATTCTGAATATTTTTTATGAAATGTCTTTTATGACTTTATGCACACTTCAATTGTTTAGCTAAGTCGGTTGTTTTGTTTATCACACGGGTGTTTCCGAGCAGAAGTACCACCCTTATCCTCAGGGGACTTCGAGTGCCCACTCAAGAAAGTTTCTTGAGATGCATTTCATCATCAGGCATTAGGCCAATCTTCAGACCCTATCAGCAGTGTAGTCTCCTTCAGGAATTGCACAATTTAGGAGGACATATCTATTGGAGGAGCAATAACCCAAGTTCCTTAGCTTGGCATCTAGGGAGGGGAGCAGCCCTTCATTCGGGAAGTTGATTAGGAGGAGTAACAGTAGATTTCTCATCAGGTTAACCATGTCCTAGCAATCTCCTAGCTGTAATGCGTAAATTAGCCCTAGGGCTACATTTTCATTTATTGTCATTTCTGAAAATCCTTTCTAGGTTGTTTTGGAAAAGTGCTAGAAAGCTCAGATCTCTGATCCCGACTATTTCTGAGCACCCAATAAGCAGATCTATGCATTCCTAGTTTCCAGAAGTTGTATTTTCCAGCAGGTCTATGCAGTGGCAGCATTCCAACAGTTTTTGTAGCAGCAACATATCTTGTGCTGAGGTTTAGGGCCATTTCAGGCTTTTCTGTCTAGATTGATTGTGTTTTCTTCAAGCACTTTGTACTTCATCTCTACTATTGAATGTAATAAAATGACTCATCTGATCTACTCATATGTTTGATGTAATGATGTTTACTGCAATTACCAGTTTATTGTTCAATATTCCTATTATTTCTATTTTGGGATATTACAATGGTATCATAGCATAATCTTGGCTCTGCCCGTGGGGCATTTACAGTTATGACATCTGAAGAATAACCTCTTGCAAATCGGGAGAAGTGGTATATTAATAGAGGTTGAAAATTTGATTATACAACCAACAAAGAAGACCAAATCTTATAAAAAATAGAAGACAAAGGCAAGTCTCTAATGTCGGGAGAAATGGATGAGAAAGAGTTTCCAAAACTTCTTCTCCAATCTATCCAGGATCTCGCCAAAGAGATCAAGGAGATGAGAGTGGAGAGATAAAGGGAAACCCCAAGAGGATTGAAAAATGGAGAAATTTCTGGTACTTCACATCATTGGTGTGAGCAATTGGCAGTGCATCAAGCTTCACAACGCTCCATTATGCCTACCTTGCTAGTAGTGGGAAATGGGGCTGGAGGACCACAAGAGCAAGAGGCTCTCAATCATTATTTTATGGAATATGAATCTCAGTCTCAAATATAGAAATAACATATGAACTTCTATGAGTTCTTCCAAATCAAAGATAACAAAAGACCTCGTAACAACAATAGAGGTGGAGGGTACATGTAGAACAATGATCTGCAGCGTACTATGGGTAGATTCTTTCTGCCTGCTTTTGATGGGTTATCCAAGTGCACAAAAAAGGATTGGGTGGAAAAGTTAGACATTTATTTCCTGTTGAACCAAGTATCAGAGACTAAATCTATTAAGATAGAAGCGATGCACCTTGAAGGTGAATCACATGAATGGTGGTTCCACAGACTGTCTACATTGGGACATGCAGGTGTGATTGCATATGCAGATTTCACCTAGAGATTGGTAGAGAGATTTGACCGAAGAGATCCAGAGGCACACTTTGTTGAGCTAGCTAAGCTTAAGCAGTCAGGAAACCCAGAGACTTACATCTTCGAGTTCCTGAAACGTTTCTTCATGGTGCCAGATATATTCGCAGCTAAGAGGGTATACATGTTCATTGATGGACTAGCGAAACCTTTTCCTGGGTTAGTAAATTCCACTAGACCAACTATGCTCCAAGTTGCCATTGAGCGGGCTAGGGACTTACAAGATGCTTTTCAGGGGGCAAGAGCTACATTCCAGCAAAAACCGACATTCCAGTCAAATGGAAAAGATATTAAGGTTCCACCCCCAAAAGGGAACAAAGGCAAAGGACCTCTTAGTGATGATATCCGGAGAGATTTGAGGAGGAGGAATATTTTCTTCACTTGCAAAGAACCATGGGCACCAGGGCATCGATGTGCTGCTGGAAAGGCACATTATATTGAAGTGTTCTTCGATAGTGAAGAGGAAGTAGAGGAGGATTTGGAAGGGGACACCAGTGTTGTGGCACCAGGAGAGGATCCACCACCACCAGGAGGTGGAAATGGAGAATTTGATCCAACTGGAGGGGCCCTTACAACTTTGTGTGGCGTTCGCAAGTATCTTACATTAAGAGTCTAAGGCCCAGTTTAGCGATAACGGGTGTCATTATTGATAGAAAGTGGGGCTACCCATAATTTTATTGATACCCAACTAGTGTAGAGGAGAGGCATACCCATAGATGATTTTGAAGGATTCTCAGTTTTGGTTCCAGGAGCTAGAACCATGTAGTGTGTGAAGTATATTTTATAATTGACTGTAACTTTTGGGACATACATATTGAAAGATCACTTCTTTGTGTTCAATATTCTCAATGTGATATTGGGTGTACAATGGTTGATAACATTGGGAAAGGTCACCACGGATTGGGAGACCTTGGAGATGGAATGGACAGATAAGAAGAGCGGTAAGCACCAAATGATCAGGGCCATGCACACCTATCCACCTCAGGTAGTCTCAACACATAAGATGGAGGCTGATTTCTGAAGAGGATACATAGAATGGGCAGTATAATTGCATATTCCAAAGGCAGGAGGCAAGGACAAATCAACCCATTCTGATGTGCAATCTATTCTAGACCACTATTTTTTAGTATTTGGGGACATTCCACCAGGAAGGCCACCGGACCGAGTGTTTGAACATACTATTGAGTTGGAGTAGGGGATTCAAGAAGTAATCACCACACCCTATAGGCACCCCAAAGCCTACAACAATGAGATTGAGAGATCTATTCAGGAGCTCTTGGCTTTAGGACATATCCGACCCAACACCAGTCCTTTTGCTTCTTCTGTGGTCTTGGTGAAGAATAAGGATGGTACCTTAAGGATGTGCATTGACTATAGAGCCTTAAATAAGAAGACAATGAAGAATAGGTACATGATTCCTAGGATCAAATGAGCTTATAGATGAGCTGAGGGGATCGAAGTTCATTTCAAAGATTGATTTGAGGTCGGGGTACCATCAGATCAAGGTAAGGGATCAGGATATCCCCAAGACTACATTTAGATGTCATTATGGCCACTTTGATTTCTTGGTGATTCCATTTGGGCTGACCAATGCTCCAGACACTTTTCAGTTTTGTATGAACCACATCTTTCGTGGTTAGTTGATGAGATTTGTGTTGTTTTTCTTTGACGACATTCTCATCTATAGCCTCACATGGGAAGAGCATCTACAACATATTGAGGCAGTATTACACATTCTAGAAGAGCATCATTTATATGCCAATATCTCCAAATGTGAGTTTAGGCTCACAGAGATACTTTATTTAGGCCACATCATTGGAGTGGATGGAGTAAGGGTCCATGAGGAGAAGATCCGTGTTATTCGGGATTGGCCATATCCAAAGAATGTAACAAAAATTCGGGGGTTTGTAGGCATCTACACCTACTACCGAAAGTTTGTGAAAGGGTTCTCCCAACTAGCAGCACCACTCACAAATCTGACCAAGAAGGGAGCCTTTGGTTGGACAAACACTGCATATAGGGCCTTTAATAGGCTCAAGGAGGTGATGGTGTTGACATTACCGGATTTCACCTAGCCCTTTGTGTTGGAATGTGATGCTTCAGGGGAGGGTATTAGCGCGGTCTTATTGTAGGGGGTCCATCCCATAGCCTTTGAGAGTCAGAATTTTCTGCCACATGAGAGGTTGTATCCCATATATGACAAGGATATGTTTGCCATTATGCATGAATTGGCCAAATTCAGGTAGTATCTGGTAAGCAACATATTCCGAGTAAATACTGATTACAAAAATATTCAGTATTTTCTTGAGAAAAAGCAGCTGCAAGAGAGGCGACAAAAATGGGTTAGCAAAATTCAGGCATATGACTTTGACATTGAATATGTCAAAGGGAAGAGAAATGTGGTAGCTAATGCCTTATCATGTAGACCAGCAACGTTGTCCTTGATGAGTGTGGATTCAGATTGGAAGGCCCAATTGTAGATGGAGTATTCCAAAGACCGCTTCACATGTTAGATACTAGATGGGCATGTGACCGATGAGAAATATATAGTAATGGATGAGTTCATATACTACCAGGACTGACTCTTCTTAACTAGAGATTCTAATCTCAAGGAGAATATTTTTCATGCAGCACATGGTTCACCGCTTTCAGGCCACTAAGATTTCACAAAGACATACTGAGCCACCAGAGAGAGATTCTCATGGAAGGGTCTCAAGGAGAATGTGCTCCAGCATATCAAGGAGTGCGTAGTTTGCCAGAGGAATAAAGGAGAGAACAAAAATCCTACAGGATTGTTACAACCACTTCTTGTTCCGGAGGGGAAATGGGAGAGCATCTCTATGGACTTCATTACCATTTTTCCAGCAGTGTAGGGCAAGGATTGTATCTTTGTGGTCGTTGATCTACTAACAAATTATTCACATTTCTTTGCCATCTCCTCACGGTACACTGCTTCACAAGTGGCCAAGATTTTCTTTAGAGATTTTATTAGACTTCATGGTATTCCTAAGGCCATAGTTAGTGATAGAGATAGTCACTTCATGGCTGGATTTTGACAGGATCATCTTTTCCATTTGGTGGGTACCGAGTTGATACCGAGTACCAGTTATCACCCCCAGACATATGGGCATACAAAGATAGTAAATAAGTGGTTGGAAGGCTACTTGCAAAAATATGTTTTGGGGCAGCAGAGAGCATGGATACGTTGGCTCCAATTGGGAGAATATTGCTACAATACGAAATTTCATATGTCGATCAGTATGTCTCCATTTCGGGCTCTATATGGTTATGATGCTTTCTCATTTTTTGATTTGATGTTTGGAGCAAGCAAGGCTCCTAGAGGCAAAGAGTGGATCCAAGAGAGTTAGGATATACTCTATGCTCTTAAGGACAACATCGTTACAACCCAAAATCAGCAGAAGTTATATGCGGATTGAGGTCAGGTGGAGAGATAGTTTGAGGTGGATGATTTGGTCTATCTTGGTCTTCAACCTTACAAGTAGTCTATGCTGAAGGATAAGGGGGCTGAGAAGCTTAAGCCTTGTTTCTATGGGCCATACAAGGTGATCCGTCATGTTGGGGAAATATCATATGAGTTGGAGTTCCCCATTGGGAGTAAGATCCACAATAATTTTCATGTCTCATACCTCAAGAAGGCCATTGGACGACATGCAATTGCCACTATGGAGCTCCCACCTATTGATGATGAGGGCCATCTAGTTTTATAACCAGAAGTTATCTTGGATACTCGTGAGACAAAGCTAAGAAACATGGTGATCAAAGAATATATGGTTTGATGGAGGAACCTTCTGGATGAGGATGCCACTTGGAAAGGAGAGAATATTTTGTAGCATCCATCCTTGCATTTTCTTGAGGACAAGAAAAGTTTGAGAGGGGAGGACTGTAATATTCCTAATTATATTTTAGCTAATTAGAATATTAATTTCTGTTTTTGTCAACAAGATAGATGAATAAGAGGGTAGAGGGACCCATAAATACATTTAGCAGGAATAAAACCACTTCTTAATGTGAATGTGGATAAATGAATCTAGATAGGGTCAAGATGAATAAATTACTTCTTGGTGTGAATGTGGGACAGTGCATGTGGATGGGGTCAATTTGACCAAATCAATAGCGCAGTCATGGAGGTAGTGGAGACAATGGAGGAATGCGTAGTCATAATGGAGGTTAGTGGCCATGTGTGTAGCATCATTATTGTGTGGGGCCAAGAGGGTGAGGACTCAAAAGCATATAAGGAAGGGGATGGCAGCCATAGAAAGCATTTTGAATATTGTTTATGAGTTGTCTTTCATGACTTTATGCACGCTTCAGCTGTTTATCACATGGGTGTTTCTGAGCGTAAATCCCACCCTTATCCTCGAGGGACTTCGAGTTCCCACTCAGGAAAGGTTCTTAAGATGAATTTCATCATTAGGCATCAGGAAAATATTCAGCCCCTATCAGCAACGCAGTCTCCTTCAGGAATTGTGCAATCTAGGAGGGCAAATATATTGGAGGAGCAATAACCCAAGTTTCTTAGCTTGGCATCCAGTCAGGGGAGCAGCCCTTCAACCGAGAAGTTGATTGGGAGGAGTAACAACAGATTTCTCATCGATTCAGCCATCTCCTAGCAGTATCCCAGCTGCAGTGCATAAATCATCCCTAGGGCAGCATTTTTCAGTTATTTTCATTTAAGGAAACCCTTTCTAGGTTATCTTGGAAAATTTCTAGAAAGATCAGCTCTATGATCCCGACTATTTCTAAGCACCCAATCAGCAGGTCTAGGCATTCCTAGTTTCCAGCAGTTGTATTTTCCAGCAATATTGTGCAGTGGCAGCATTCCAGCAGCTGTTGCAGCTCCAACATATCGTGTGCTGAATTTTAGGGTCATTTCGGGCTTTTTTGTCTAGCTAGAGTGTTTTTTCTTCAAGCACTTTGTACTTCGTCTATGCTATTGAATGTAATAAAATGAATCAGTTGATCTTCTCATATGTTTGAGGCAATGATTTTTACTCCAATTTCAAATTTATTGTTCAATATTCTTGTTATTTCTATTTTTTTATATTGCATAACTTCAGCTCTACTAACTCTGGAGTGCTCATCCTGTAAGGTGATTTTGATGTTGGTGCTTCCCCTGGTACCAACTCAATAAAAATTTCTACTTCCATGTGAGGTGGAAACTCTGAAATATCCATGGGAAACACATCCTGAAACTGTTGTGGAACTAGGTATCTCCTCAAAACATATGCATCCTCAACTTCCTTACCTTTGTCGCTAGAAATATGCACTACAAATAACACACACCCTTTCCTGTGACTACGCTTTTCCTGCATAGTTGTCACCATCCTAACTGATGTTGCTTTCTTATTACCCTGTAAGACTCTTTGTTCCCCTATGCCATCCAAGCACTCAATGGCCTTGTCAAAACAATCTACTTCAGCCTTTTGAGGATACAACCAATCCATACCCAAGAGAATATTGTACGATCCTAGCAACAATACATTAAAATGTGAAGATGTAGGCATACCATTTAGTTCAAATGCACAAGTTCTTTCCCAATGATGAAGTCTCTTCTTGGTACCTGTAGCCAATATACTAACCAAGACTCTGCTTGCAGTTATTTATTCAAACTACACTTATCCACCAAGTGATGACTAACATAACTATAATTAGATCCAGGTTCAATCAAAATAGAACAACTTGATCACAAATCTTACCGTCCATTTCAACGATAGATGCCTGATGGTCTACCTGCCTATTATCCAGTGTTGCATAGATACGAGGAATCCTCTGGCCAACATCCACAATAGTCTGCGCCTCTTTTTCATTATATATATGAGGCCTACCACATTGATTCTGCAGAAAATCTCTTTTGAGATTCTCCTTACTAAATTTCCAACACTCCAACCACCTAGTACCATCATCTTTATGTTGTTGTTGTGACCCATGTCCCTATTTAGATGCATTAAACTTCTTTTTTGGTGCCACATTTTCTTTCTCTTCTACATTCTGATGCCTTGTTCTTTTCATTTGTCATTTACCTTTACATTTATCTTTCCCTTTCCATCCTTGTTGAGATTCAATCTTGCGCTTCGAATTCTCATAATAATGACCGAGGCTCGTCATACTTAATCAAATCTCTAAATTTTAATGTAAAACCACTGAAAAACCTCTGAACTTTAGCCTTTTCATCTTTAAGATAAGGTACATACCTCGATAGCTCCAGGAACTTAGTCGTGTACTCTTCATTTGTCATTGATCCCATCTTTAGCTCATAGAATTATTTTGCCTTACTACCATAGTACCTTTCTAACAAGTAATTCTTCCTAAAAATCCTCTTGAGCTCATGCCAACTCAAGTCCTTTTTTCTAATGTCTTTGACCTGCTTCACATATTTCCACCATATATGTGCCTTACCTTTCAAGCTGAAGATAGATACTTTGGCATTCATATTATATGTGTAATTCTGTAACTCAAAGAACTTCTTCATCCAAAATATCCAAGCCTCTACATCTTTCGGATTCTTCAAATCTCCATAAAAAGTAAGTGCCTTTGATTTCTTAAAATCATATGGAAAGTATCCTATATCACTCCTTCTGTAAGGATGATAATGATGACGATCATAATGCCTATCAGAACCAAAACTATAATAGTACATGTTTCCCCACCTCTCTTATCTGGAGTATCCCACAACCTTCCATCTCTCACTGTGTCATCTCTATTTGACCTATCACCACCATGTGACCTACTGCCATATGCCCCATTAGTTTTTTCCTTCTACCTGTGGTTGATCCGAAGTGGCTCTTGTCGCTACAATTATGAAAAGTTTTGAAGGAGTATTTCATTAACCTCTACTTTTTTTCTCTCGTGCCTTGATGATTCTGTCATTGTCTGCTTTACAACTCCTTATTTCTTCCTTAAAACTCCTCAATGTGTCTGCTAAGTCAGAGGAGTGCCCAACACCATTTTGCTCATGTGACTCATAGGTAGAATCTTTCTAGTCTACCATCTTTCTAGTCATATTTAATTTCTTCCTACAAGGTATACTATGTCAGCTAAACCAAATCACAATAAACCAACATACCTTAACATAATTTGAGGAGGATGTATCATCTACAACATCAACCAAATTATCGTAATACATGTATAGACATAATCATAACAACATATAGAAATATAAAAAATGAGTGTATCATTACATAAACACCATTCAAGCTAGAGTCAATCATCAATGCATGACCATATCAACTACACATACCATGACCTCACGGATGACAAGAACAACCATACCAATGTATACTGACAACATGCAAGCATAAACAAAATGTAACCAATCAAACATGTTGGAATAAGGAATTACTGAGAGGGGGGTGAATCAATAATTGTGTGATTACTTTCAATTTTTCTTTTGAATATATTATTACTCCATCCCACTACAGTTTGTTACTTATGAGAGAATTCATTCATAAATAAATAAGAATTAAAACATGAGAATTCAAATGTTCGACAACTATTCTCATGATCATCACACCCACACATCGACACATATATCTTTCACACGGAAACCAAAAGGGTAAAAATCACCAATTTGTTGTTGTTTAAGATGTAAATTAAGCACCCACTTAATTACATCAGTTTTTTTGTGAGAACCCACTCATTGGAGGCACCAACCCCCTTAGGATAGCAAGCACCAACTTTCCAAGAGGAACCAACCTCTTTGAATGCAGACCAAAACCTATTGTTTCCACTATTCTACTATTTTATACAATTTTAAAACTGAAAACAGAGGCATTTACAAATAATAAAACTACCAATCCACTACGTCATAGAATTTCATTCTGCTCTTGGTCCTCTGCTGAATCATAGACTCCTCTAGTCTTTCTCTTCCGAAGCTTCTGTACTCTACTCTGCACAACATGTGATCAACAATATGTTGTCTTGTAACTCATTATTTTTTGCTTCTACTTTATCTTGGGATTTGTGCTCTCTCTCCCAGCACTACCAATGCTCTCTCCACTTATAAAATTTAACAATACTCACTTTCTCTACTTCTCTCAAATTATTTCGATGGTTTTGTTCCACTGTTGCGTACTGCACAATCTTGTTTTTGCCACTGGTACACACACCACTTAAGTGTTTATTTGCATGACATTCCTTGATGACTTTGTGTCTTCCCATTAAATTATGTCATAGAATTAATCACATGAATGGGCTTCTGAAGTCTTCACATACCCACCATGTACACTTCCATACTGAGCTTTTAATTCGCAGGATGTCTAGACACTCTACAGTGAGTTCCCATGCATGTTTATTTCTGATCAAAGCTAGAAAGTATATCGGAATGGAAACTTTGCTTCCCCATTTACTTTAATTCAATAAGGCTTGCACGGGAAGATAATCCTAACTTTATTTTCCCCATTGTTTCTTTTATGTGATTCAGTGACCTTGGTGCCTTGTTCCAGTGTTTCTTCAAGGAAAGTTATGACTTTGTGGTAATGAGTTTAAACCTCAGCTACTGACTCATTTGATCTTTCAATTCGTTGTACTGACTCATCGGAATAGGCCATATCGTAACTTTACAAAGATGAAACATTACGATATTACACTCCCCAATATCCTTGGCTTCCTTTGCCTTCATCTCCTTTGATAGATGCTTTCTCATAGAACCAGGCCTGTGATCGATGTCTTAGCACTTAGGTGTTAAGGCCTTCTGTGCTACTATCGAGAGATAATATTCCTTTGTAAACTCCTCAATCCCCTTGGGTCTCTGAACTCTCACAACCATGTTCCAACCCAACATCAGAAGCTACTTTCATCGTAAATTTTGGAAAAAACCATTTGCACAAAAGTTACGAAGTCCTAATCCTGCCGACCTCTGGGATGACATCATAAATCCACATGGAAACCCCTTAGTGGTGACATGTGTCACCCGAATTTGACCCATTATGCCACCCAATAATGTTGAATATGCCTACCACATGTCTTGTCATACTGCCACATCATGCTGACGCTAGTTTCCACTGCAACGTCTTAGAGCCAATCTCATGTCGCCATGTGTCCTGCCAAAGGAGGAAGAAGAGGGCCTGAAAGACCTTGGTTTTGCAATAAGATCCTTTGTTAATTTTCTTCAGTATTCATCGACCATTTTACCCCTATCGAGCTTGTTGGATATTGTAACTTCTTAAAACATTTATGTTAAGATATTTTGATATTGTGATTCTTGGACCTCTGGTATTCCGATATCCTGGACCTTCAATATTCTAATATCCTAGACCTCTGATATTCCAGTGAACTTCGATGTTCCGATGTGCTTAGAATCCCGAGGTTTTGATGTTCCAATCTACTCTGATATTCTGATATCTGATATGCCTCCTGCTTCGATAACTCATCCTTCTTAAGGCTTCAAGTCCTTGTACTTCGTCACACCATATCTTTTGATATAGGAGCCCATTTTTGGACTTCATCATATCATTGGAAATATCTTCCAGATATATTTTCAATGGATAGGGTATGATGTAGGCTTGGATCCCATTTTCTACCTCTGAGGTGACTGCAAACTAAACTACAAACTATTTTCTACACTTTTCTTCTTGAATCTTATTCCTGTGCATGGAATGTTGAGCTCTAAACCACCATAGTCATCATTTTATGGCTTCTCAATAAGCATGCTACTCTGGTGATTCTCTACCAGTAACCTGCAGCTTTCATTGGATTCCTCCTGGACACTTAGAGACATCTTTTATTGCTATTCAATAAGCCTGCTACTATGGTGATTCTCTATCATAAGCCTGCATCTAGCATTGATCACCATTGTCCTCTGGTTGACACCAAATATTGTGTTGATCTTTGTTGAGATCAATACCAACACTAACACAGCCACCCATTGTACAACAATATCCCCCTTTGGAATTGATGGTAACACCATAAGCTCCCCCTCAGGCAAGGAATGGTCTTCTCTGATGCAAATATTCTCCCCCTTTGACATCAATGGAAAATAATACTTCTTGAATACTCCCTCTGAACCATTGCAGCTTACTCTCCCATGAGTCCCACATTTTGAGTAGCCACCACCACCTATCAAAATGAAGTCATTTGGAGGGGGGAGTCATAAATCCTATATATTGTCTGATATATTCAAATGGTTCTCCTACTAGTGCCTTAGTAAAGATATATCCCAATTGTTATTTAGTGGCCACAGACTCAATTCTGACAATATTGGATGCAACATGTTCCCTTGAGAAATGGAACCTGATAGTAATATGTTTAGTATTTGAATGCATGACTGGATTTTTGGAGATGTTAATGGAACTTGTGTTGTCACACATTATTGGAATAGGACCAGTCAACTCTACATGAATATCTTTTAAATTTTGCTTCATCCATAGAATCTACATGCAACAGGTAGCAACAGCAATATATCGTGCTTCAGCAGTTGATAAATAAATGGAGCCTTGTTTCTTGATGACCCAAGATAGCATGCATTTTCCCAGGAAGAAATTTGCACCAAAAGTACCTTTTCCCGTCATCAATGTTGCCAACCTAATCTGCATTAGTGTAGGCCTTAAACTTCAATTATTTTCTCTTAGCATAGCATAGTCCATAATTTTTTGTCCCTTGAAGATATTTGAAAATATTTTTGACAACAAAAACATGACTTTTACGTAAAAATTCCTAAAATCTAGCCACAAAACCCACTTCTTGCATGATGTCTGACCTTGAGCTGTGTGCTTATCTTTAATCTTTCATCTTCTGTCTTCACTGATCTTGCTTCTGTTTTCTTTTTCAGTGTACAGGTGGCTCTCTTTTCAGCGCTGGAGGGTTTAATGATCAGTCAATGTTCATGACGCATTGACTAATCCATAAAATCAAAACCCTTTGATCTCCCTTTCTGTGTGATTTTTCCTCTGGATCGTCACCCTTGGCTTCTGCCACTGGTATATGGCTATGGGAGGGCATGCAAACTTAAGGTCGCCATTTTAAAACCTGCAACACAAACAAATTATTAACTTAAAAACCTGTGTTTGTGGGATAAAATTGTTTCAGAGGCTCGGGGAATGGCTATGGAGCATTTGTAGAGGAGGGGGATTATGCAGAGGAGGGTGGATTCCATGGCGGAAGGGTGGAAAAAATAGGGTTTGAATTCAAATATGGGCGCAGAAATAATGATAAGAGGTTTTGGGAATACCACCAATGGTATTCACACGTGATAAAGGTGGTAAGTGGTAATAGGCGCAATGGACGCGATACGATTGAGAGGATGACATGTATCCCCCTCAAAACAACCTATTTCGTGCAGAAGCTGCGTGTTCGGAGGCTTTGGTAGATCGGGCACGAAATGATGCGATGACTGTTGGATCTATGGTTGTAGATCCAACGGTGGACAGGGCGTGCGAAAAGGTAAAGGTGCACGGGAGGACAAGCGGTGGGGACAGGTGGGACCGGGAGGTGACATCAGCTTCTTCATCAGGTAGCGGAATGTTATTGGCGGGGTTAAAAAGGTGAGGAGGCATGATGACCGTTAGATCGATAAGATCTAAGGTGGAGATTGACCAAGGGGAGAGCGTAGCACGGAGAAATGAAAAAGAAAACGGAAGGGACTAAAGGAAAGGGAGAGATGTGGTCCCGTGGGGAGTATGATAGGACCGAGGGTTTAAGAGACAGGAGCGTAGGCTTAGCAGAGGGTCTCGGGCTCTTGGTCTTATGAGGAAAAAGGAGTGGAAGGCTTAATCCCTCAGGGGCTTAAAGCCTATATATAAAAAAGGGCGGAAAGGGTTAAAAACAAAGGTTTTTTAAGGCCTTTTTTGATGTTTCGATAGGAAGAAAAAGGGTTTTTTAAACCAAATAAAAAATATTTATTAGGTTTAAAGGGGTTTTTATGAGAAATGAGGTCTAAGGAGGAGAAAAAGGACTTTTTAGAGGAAAAATGATTGGTTAGGATAGGTAAATATGGATGAAAAAGTGGGTAAAAATGAGTTTATGGGATGATGGAAAATAGCTTTTGAAAACAGCTTCTTTTTGTCTTGGCAGGGTAACTTTGGAAGCCTTTGAGTGAAGATTTCAGTGGAATGATTCTTTTGAAGATGAGGAACATAGTGGGCTTTCAAGAAGTCACAGATTTTCATAAAATTTGTTTCTTGAAAGCTAAAATACTAATTTATCCATCATGAGGTATAACAGAATTTACATATGGCTAACAAGTCCTGTGTTGAGTTATGTTTGACAGATACATTGTTTCCTATGTTGATTATCCCCAAAAGATGTGAGACACACCTACTTCATCCAAAATTTCTCTGGCCATTTCATGAATCATCTTGTTCTTCCTCTCCACTACCCCATTTTGTTGTGGAGTTCTAGCCACTGAGTACTTCCTTCTGATGCCATTCTCTTCACAAAATTCCTCAAACTCTCTTGAGGTGTACTCTCCCCCTCTATTTGAACTTAAGCATTTTATTTTTAATTCTTTCTCATTTTCTACTTGAGCTTTAAACTTCTTGAAATGTTTGAATACTTCTGAATTTTATTTTAAGAGAACAATCCAAGTGACCCTGGTGAAATCATCAATGAGGAACATGAAATACCTTTCCCCTTTTGAGTTTTTTTCTCTAGTTGGGCCATAAATGTTTTTGTGAATGAGCTCCAGAGGTCTGGATGAGGAGAACTATTTTGACTTAAAATGAGTCATAGTCTATTTTCCAAACTGACATGACTTTTAGATTGAGTTATCGAGCCTTGGAAATCTTGGTAATCCTTGCGCTGCTCCCATATTGCTAAGTTTTATCAAACTGTCAAAATTCATATGCCCAAGCATCTTGTGCCACAATCATGCTTCACTTGTTTTTCTTAAATAGCAGTTACCCCTGGAATCGTCAAACACATATAGATTATTGTGGGTTCAGATTTCTTTTCCCACCAGTTTTTTGTTCTTCATGCTGCAGATCTCTTGGTGTTTATATCGAAAGGTCAAATCGTAGCCATTATCACACATTTGGTTAACACTAAGAAGATTGTGCTTGAGACCTTCTACATACAACACATTTTGAGCTTTTGTTTTTTATCAAGAATGATTATGCCTTTACCCTTGATTCTTGTTGGAGCATTTTTTCTAAAGGTGACATTGTTTCCTTTGTCCTTTTCTTGTAGTGACAAAAATTTGCTTTTGTCCCCAGTCATATGTTTTGAACAACCACTATCCACATACCATTTTCTTTCTTGATTATGAGCTGATAAGGCAAGTCCACACTGCATGCTCTTTTTACTCTTTCATTTTAATCTCCCCTTATCCTTTTGGATAGTTTATTGTCTAATATTTTTGGACTTAGGCATGTATTCAAACTTGCATATGCACTCACTAGCTTTGTGACCAAACATTTGATGCATTCTACTTCACTTAGAAAGGGAGAGAAGACATTCTTAATTCTAAGAGAAGAGTTTGGGGATTTAAAACTCTGATATTTATTTTATCTAGGATTTTCATCTCTTTCAACTTTGATCATTTTACAATCAACAACTTGATGTCCAAAGATATCACACTTATAACAATGACCATCAAAGAAATAAGCATGCCTATTTTTGGAAACATTATGAGTTTGTGCATGAGAGTAACTTGGATGCCTGGTTGATCGATTCATTCTCCATTGATGATCTCCTCTTTGTCATTTTTTATTTTTGTTTTCATTGACTCTCTCTTTATGCTTATTTTCATAATCTTGTGATTGTTCGAATCCTGCGGACCTAAAGTTCATCTTCCTCATGAAAGATTATTGTTTCTTTGAGAATCCTAGAACTGTTGTGATTCCTGAGGGCCTTTGGATGTTTAGAATCTGATCTAGTTTTCTTGTTCCTTCTACAAACTTCTAATTTAGACCACTCTCCATATTCCTTCCCTCTAGATCCATTCTTAGAGAGACAATCTCTGCCTCAAGGCGTTGAAAGTTATCTTCCCATTCATGGATTAGATCTTGAAGTACTTCTTCCTTTCATTTTTCTTCTTCTAGTTTAACTTTTAAGGATAGAATCTCGTCCCTGAATGTTCTTGAGATTGTTCCCTTTCTTCTCTTGAGCAGCTCTTGTTTTAACTACCTGTTGTCTTCTTCCAATTTCTCACATGCTCCTTTTTTTTCTTCTAGAAGAAAAACCAGGCTATCCTTGCTCTTAGTAGCTTCTTCAAGTATTTATTTTTGATAAATAAACTCCTCATTATCTGAGTTATACATACCTTCTTTATTACGTTGTAGTTATTCCTTTAGCAACTTATTCTTCTTCCTTTCTTTCTTTAGCTCTGTCTCATTCGGTGTTAGTGGTATTTTGGAACAATTTATAAAACAAGACTGGCTGTAACATGTGATGTAAATGAGCATAAAAACATAAAGTTCAAAAAAAATGCAACTAAGCTCTAAAACACCACAGCTAAGTCTCATTCAGTGTTAGTGATATTTTGGAATAATTCGTAAGAACAAGACTAGCTGTAACAATTGATGTAATTGAGCACAAAAACGTAAAGTTTAGAAAAATGCAACTAATTCCTAAAATACTACAGTTATATCTCATTCAATGTTAGTGATATTTTGGAACAATTCGTAAGAATAAGAATGGCTGTAACATCCAATGCAAGTGAGTATAAAACACAAAGTTCAGAAAATTGCTTAAGCTAGGAATGCAACAAGGCTAAAGTTACTTATCTAAACAATGTGCACAAAGCTTCTCGGGCAGTAGGGGCCCTCTACCATCGAATTAGCATACAAATCTCCTCAAGATTGCCTCAGATCTTGCAATAAAGTGGTACTTCTTTCATTAAAGGAAAAGTATTTCAAAAATAGAGTATTATGGTCTTTTGAGATCTAGCAACAAAACATCAATCTAGCTAGCTGACTCTCGGTCTTCCAGGTCATTCTTATAAAATAAATACATAACTACCCTTGAGAAGAAATAGGAACAAGTGTATTTTTCAATCAAAATCAAATTATAACTCTTATGGAAGCCTCGTGCTTTGTTGGAGACATCTGTAGAGTCCCTGTCCTGGTAGGAATCTGCTTCTTACCTTTGATCTCATCCACGTGCATAACCACCTATAGATTCTTGCTCAGACTTCGTAGAGAGCAATAAATGATGTGGGAGTGTTGTGGAATTCAACCATATGCATTTTTCCTTGAAGTGACACCTGTAACATGTGAGAACATGAAGATAGCTGCGGAATAGGCGACTGGCTACAGAATGGTTGCATTCTGTAGCTGAGTCTAGTAAAAAATTACTACAACAACAAAACCATGAAAATATAGCAAGTCAGTCATTGTATACATTCCTAAAGTGACTTTAATCAATCCTATTGACCATTTAAGGGACAAAGGAAATGAAGTGAAATTTGGTGAAGGGAAAGGACATCTTTGGGGCTCAACATACCCCCACTGCAAAGTTTTTGCATGTCCTCATGCAATCAACTCATATATTCTGAGACTTATGCTAGGACATCTAGGCTCCTTCTTCTGCTTTGCCTGATAGTCAATGGCCTCCTAGGCTTCCTTATGACCAACTTGAATCTCAAATTTATAAGTGCCCTGCTCAACTTTTTGTTTTTCTTCTTCAATTTCTCACTAACCCTGTACAATTTTTCCATTTGTAGAGAGAGAGTTGTATTCATATCACTTTTCAGCTTAACCTACTCCCTTAAAATGTCATTCTCATTCTTGATATGCCTATTGAATACTTCTAACTCATATTTATCTCTTCTTAGAATATCAATTGCAGATTCTGGTGGGCTAGGAGTTTTGTCTCTACTTTCTGAGGCTCTCTTCTCTAATGTATCAACATAATTATAAATTTGTTGTTGTGCTGGGTCTATCTCCAGAGCTCCTTCATCAAGGTCCTCCTCATACTGGTACTCAGGTGATCTAGCAGTTGGTGTCTCTTCATCCTCAATGTTTATAATTCCCGTTTGTCTAACCCCTGTTTTCTTCAATATACCTCTAAGCCTGTGGCTTCGTCTTGGTTGAGATGGTCCTTCACCTCTCTCCTTGGCATACCTTTTTATCATCTTCTCCTTTTTAATTTGTTTCTTAATTTCAGTCAATTTCTCAGAAATTACTGTCCTCTTGTATGGACTTACCAGTTTTAGTTTCAACAGCTTTGGAAATTTTCCTTCTCCTGCTTCTTCTTGTAAGTTTGCCTTCAAATGGAGATTCCTTGGGTTCTTCAAAGTGATTCCTCACTAGAAACTCATCCCAATTGTCTCCCACCTTTCTCAAATGATGTTCAATCAGGATTTTAAATAGGCCGTGGTGGTACAAAGTGGTTTCCAGGAATTGAACCCTCTTTTAAACATTAGAGGCCATTCTCTTCAGACTATGAAGTAGGAAAAAGGGTAAATTGATTTCTTCATCTAAGAAATGCATCATTAACTGAATATGATAAATATATAAGGTACCAAACCTTCCCTCACAAGTTATAAACTTTTGCAAAATGAGCAACATATTCCGCCATTTATTCTTTAGTGCTAAGCTAGGAATTCCCTTCTTAAAAATGGAAACATCCATACCTGGTGTTTTAAGCATTTGCCTCCATGCCTCATTATGAAATTCCCCTTCCCCAGGTAATTCCTTGCCCAGGTAATTCCGTTGCTTCTGCAATGAAATCTTCTGTAATAGTGAATTTAACATCTCCTATTTTGACTTCTGCTTCATTGAAGGACCGTGCAAATGTTTCAGCTACCTCTTTATGAAAACCATTGAATTTTTCCAAAAATTGTAACCACCGAGCCTGCTATAGCATTTCTCTAATTTGTGGGTAACCCTCCAAGTATTTGGTTTCGACTGGTTCGGACCTTACTATGAGACCCATGGCTTCTCTTCTCAACCTTCAATTTACTGCTCTTCTATCCACGGTGAAAATGGCTGTTAAAGAGTTTTTTTTACCCCAAAGGTGCTTTCTCTGTTTATGCAATAGGAATTAGCTACGAAAGGATGATATGAAGAGGTTATAGAATGAGTGAAATGTAGTGAGGGTGATTTAAACAAATTAATGAGTTTGAGAGCCATCATGGGAAAAAAGACCGCGAAAATATTTCGTGAGAAATTCAAAATCATCACTGAATACTTCGGCCTAGTGACGTGACTGATTAGGTCACTTCAGTACTTAACCGTTAAGTTTTAAATGATGATTTGATGTGGCAGAGTGGAGGGGATTTTTTCCAAAGTTTTTATGATAGGTTTTAATAGGCATGATCAAAATGAATAATTAAAACAAATTTTTGAATCATACATGACTTAACTATACTATAACTTTCATGTTTTGTCATCATAATAATTTTACAACTTTACCTTTGCCTTTCCTTTAATTTTTGTGGTTTTGATATGCTTTGTCCTCCTTTGAAAATCATTGATTCTTCAGTCTTCATAATTCCTTTGATTTTTCTTGTTGACATAGGTGTGCAGGGTCAATTTGCTGCTGAACAAGTGTTGCTGGATAATTGCCTTCAGGATATCTGGCTGCAAAATGTCTGACTGGCTGCAGAATGTACCTGTAGGAACTTTGAAACATGGAATGGAATGTTGTATGAAATGGATCATGAAATATGGTGGAATGGCTCAGGAGTCAAGTGAAATGTAATGGAATGAAATGAATCACAATTGTGAAGTGGAATGAACCATAAAAAGTGGTCTGCAACTCGTGATTTGTAATACTCAATCTGCAGAAAGAGATCAAATTTAGAAATATGAGATGGAAATGAAATGGAGTGAATGAAGTATGAATGAATGGAGACATGATGGAATGATACTTATGATTTTGTGATAGCTAATTGCCGAAAAAGAACAAATTTGAAAAGCTAAAGTGTCAGAAGGATTATGCTTTTCACTTTATCTTTTCTGTATAAACATGCTAATCAGTGATTAGTTTTCATGTTTATACTTTTCTTTTCTTTTTTTAATTTGAATTCAGAAAATTCAACTAAGTTGATGAAGAAGAAAAATTCTTCTTCATTAACTTCACATTACTTTTTTCCTGGAATCTCTTGACAAATTCTTCTCTTGAAAGTGGCTTATGATATAGCTTCAATCTATGACCATTTACCAGAAAAGTGACCTTCTCTTCATCTATTGTCCTGATTTTTATTGCTCCATTGTCAAAAATTCTCATAATTTCATATGGCCCAAGCCAATGCGTTTGGAATTTACCTTGAAAATCTTTGAACTTTGAATCAAACAAGAGAGCCTAGTCACCTTCTTTGAACTTCTTTTCCTTGATATACTTATCATGCCATCTAGTCCCTTGTTGTTGGACTATACTTGTTTTCTAGACTGCATCCTGTCTGATCTCATCCAATTCATTAATCTGCTCCAATCTGTGCTTTTGTGCCTCTGTTAGATCAAGTCCTAGTTGAACTTCCATTTTAAAAGTTTGAATCTGAAACTCTATGGGAAACAAAACTTGTTTTCCATAAACAAGTTCATAGGGAGTATGACCTATTGTGCTTCTCCATGTAGTTCTATAGGCCCACAAGGCTTTAGGAAGCCTGTCTGCCCAATCTCTTCTATGTAAATGAATAGTCTTTGTTAGGATTCCTTTAATGACTTTATTGGTAGATTCCACTTGACCATTTTCTTGTGGATGATAGGGAGTAGATTTTCTGTGTCTAATTTTGTACCTCTCCATCATTTGTTCCACTAGCCTTGATGTGAATTGAGCTCCTTGATCTGTAACAATTTCCCTTGGGACACCAAAATGAGTAAAAATATCCTCAAAAGAAAAATTGACTACAGATGCTTCAGTAGCAGAAAGTAATGGCTTGGCCTCTACCCATTTGGTAACATAATCAGTGCAAAATAATATATATTTCTTTTGTCTTGATGGAGGACTAATAGGTCCCACAAAATATAAAGCCCATTTTTCAAAAGGTTCAATATGTACCTGAGGCTGCAATGGCATCTCACTTGAAGGAGAAGGTTTCCCTACCCTTTGGCAATTGTCACACCTTTTGACATACTCTTTAGCATCTTTAAAAAGGGATGGCCAATAGTATCCTAAATGAAGGACCTTATAAGCTGTCCTCTTATCAGCAAAGTGTCCACCACAAGGTTCATCATGACATGCCTTGAGGATCTCAGGCATCTCATCTTCCCGAACACATCTTCTAATGATAAAATCTGGACCTGTTTTGTATAACTCATTAGCAACCCATGAATATTTTTCACTGTCATAAATGATCTTTCTTTTGTCTCTTGCATTCATTATTGAAGGAAATTTCCCAGAAACTAAATAATTAGCAATGTCAGCAAACCAAGGAGTCTGAGTAGAAATTGCAAAAAGATATTCATCAGGGAATTGATCTTCAACTAGAGTGTTATCTTTGATGTTTTGGAGTCTAGATAGGAAATCAGCTACTGTGTTTTGTTTTCCAGGCCTATCTAGAATGGTAATGTTGAATTCTTGTAAAAGCAATAACCATCTTATGACTCTGCCATTAGTAATTGATTTTTTCATTAGATATCTAATTGCAGAGTGATTTGTGTGAACAAAAGTTTCATAGCCTGTTATATAGTGTCTGAATTTGTTTATGGCATGAACAAAAACTAAAAACTCTTTTTCAATTACAGTATAATTTAACTCTAAAGGAGTCAAATTTTTACTTGTATAATAGATGGCATAAGGAATCAGGTATTTTTTTCCCAATACTGCTCCTAAAGCTGTATCTGAGGCATCTATTGAAATATGAAAAGGTAACTTCCAGTTAGGTCCCCTTAAAATAGGTGCTTCAGAGATTTTTGTTTTCAGGGTCTCAAAGGCTAACTGGAAATCAGGATTCCACTTGAATTCACAATCCTTGGTAAGTAATTTGAAAAGTGGAGATGCTATCTTGGTGAAGTTTTCTATAAACCTTCGATAATATCCTGTAAATCTGAGAAAACTCCTAACATATTTTTGACAACTTGGAATAGATAAGTTAGAGATGAATTCAACTTTTGACTCATCAACTCTAATCCCATCCCCTGAAATGTGATGTCCCAAAACACTTCCTTCAGTAAACATCATAAAACACTTCTCATGACTTAGTGAAAGATTTGCTTCTTTACATCTCTTTAAAACTTTTTCCAAGTTTTCTAAAGCTTCTTCAAATGTGTTTCCATAAACTATGAAATCATCCATATATACCTCTACACAATCATGTATTAGATCTGAAAAAATTCCTAGTACCGCCCTTTGAAATGTTGCAGGTGCATTGCATAATCCAAATGGCAATACGCGGTAAGCATAGGTACCCCAAGGATAGGTAAATGTGGTTTTGTCTTGATCTTCAAGTGCTACTTGGATTTGGTTATAACGACTAAACCCATCTAAAAATGAGAAGTACTTTTTGCCAGCTAATGTATCTAACACCTGATCTATGAAAGGTAGGGGAAAATGATCTTTAAGAGTAGCTTTGTTTAATTCTCGATAGTCAATACATACCCTCCATTTACCATTTTTCTTTGGCACAATTACCAAAGGAGAAACCCACTGACTATCTGAAATGGGATAGATAAAGTTGACATTTAACAATTTCTGCAATTCTTCCTTAACAATCTCCCTAAGATTTGGATTCATCCATCTCTGAGGTTGTCTAATTGGTTTACAATTTTCCTCTATGTAGATGCGATGAGTGCAAGTCTTAGGGCTTATCCCTTTCATATCAGTGTACTCCCATGCATATGCAGAAGAATGTCTCTGTAAGATCTTGACTAGCTCTTCTTGTTGATATTTCTCTAGGTTCTTGTTTATGTTTAAAGTTTTTCCTGGAAATATCTCAATTGTAGAGCTGCCAAATTTATCCATGGAATAAAGAGACATTTGTCTTGATGATAAAAACTCAATGTTGGATTCTTCTTGAAATTGTTCATGTTTGTATTCCAAAGAGGATTCAAAGTTCTCTAAGGTATTCAGAATCTGCCTATCTTCACTAATTTCTGAAATTGTGAAGAGAGGTTGTAATTCTTCTTCATCCTCTATCCATTGAGTATCATCTAATTCTATAATTGTTTTTGCTGGAGGATACAAGGTAAATTTCTTGGTTGAAATACCATCAGAGATGTACATATCACCGGATCTACAACTAATGAAAGCATCAATTGTAGCTAACCAAGGTCTTCCTAATATAATAGGATTCCCTCCTAGATAATTCTTAGGAGTTAGGATCATAAAATCCACAGGATACTCCCAAGAATCTAGGGACACTGGAATGTCTTCTATTACCCCATCAGGTTTGATCATAGATCTGTCTGCTAATTGTAATAATGTGGGTGTAAAAATAAGATTAGGAAGTTTCAGTTTATCCATGATTTGTCTACTCATGATATTGATTGCTGCTCCTAAATCAATAAGTGTGTTTTGGATCTCAGTTCCATTAATGTGTATTTTAACAACTGGATTTCCTGGGTCTAGATACTTTGGAATAGCAATCTTACCCATCATGATATCTGTTATTTTTCCTGCCAGTTGAATTCTCTTTGTCTCTCTTATTATTTTTCCTGTTTTCTTCATGCTCAACTCCTTTATTGTCTTTGCTAAGATTGGAATTTCCTTGATAGCTTGCAATAATGGGATCTTAATACAAACATTTCTCAGCTCATCTAGGAAATCATAATTAGGCACCATAATTTATTTTTCTACACCTCTATCAATTTGTAATATTTCTGGAAAGGGAGGTGTAGAAGTGGATGTTGATGGCTGCTCTAATATAGGAGTTGAAATTATTGGTTCTTTTTGTTTTGATTTTTCAATATTTGGGTCTTGAAAAGATGTGTCTTCTTCAAGACTTTTATTTACCCGTAGAGAATATTCCTCAGAGTTGTTTTTCTCTTGTATGATAACATAAGGTTTCCTCTTTTCAAGTATTCTTCCAGACCTAAGTTGAACATCACTAAGGTCTAAAGGAGTGATCAAATAAGTTGGAAATTGTTGGCCTTCTATCATGTACGTGTTCTGAGGATTTTTATTTTTGGGGTTTGGTATGGGTTGGGCAGGCAACTAATTTGTTTTCTGAGGAAATGGTAATGGAAGTGGTTAATTTTGATGTTGTGGATTTTGTTGAAAATTTTGTTGAGGAGGGAAATGTGGATATGGTGGATAGGATGGTGGATACTGATAGTACTGAGAGTATCTTCCATATGGATTTTGTGCTCCTTGCGCCCAAGTTTGAGATTGATTTTGGAATTGGGGCCAAGGTTGCTGCCAAAAATTCCAATTGGTGGGGGTTGATTATACATATGATCATGGAATCCTTGTGTTTGAGGTCCTTGCCACGGCCTTCTAGAGACAAAATTGAGAGATTCTGTGGAATTTGTAGAGGTTTATTCTTGAAATACAGCTTTAAGACCAGGAAGTGAAGGACAAATCTTGGTCTCATGTTTTTCGAAACAAATTACACAGGTCTCTACTACTTTTGCATCCAAAGGGCACTCTCTCAAGGCATGCTTCTTTCTACATTTGGGACAAAATATTGCTAAGGCATCAGATTCAGTTTTCTGCTTGTTTTGTAACTTAAGGGTGTCTATTTGTTCACTAAGACTCCCCAAAATATCAGATTTGAATTCATCAAGAATATGTCCTATTTCTGCCCTACTTACTGTCCCAGAAGAAGATTTACTTGCCCTTGCAAGAGCAGGGTCTCTTGGTCCTTTTACAGTTTTAGATTTCCCTCTTGAAAGGTTGATACATAATTCAACTATTTCAGGTAATTTGAGCTGAGATATATCCGCTTTTCCCATCATTTTAAGAATATCTAACCATTCATCCCTAATTGTCTTTAATAAGAGAGCTTTCAAAGTGTCTTGATCTAAGTTTTCCATTTTTTCCCTCTTGATGTTATAGTTAAACTTCTCCAACAAATCTTCCAAATTTTCATCCTCTTTTTGTAACATTTTAAACACTTCCTCCTTATGGTTGACTGGCATACAGTAATCCAAATACCTCTCTATAAATGATTGTTTCATGTCTTCCCATGTCCTAATAGAACTGTTGATCAAACTCATAAACCATTTTAATGCTACTCCTTTCAATGTTGAAGGGAATAGTTTAAGTTTTTGAGCATCTTGTAAGTAGTCATAGGTTCTACATAGGACTTAAAATTCAAATAGGAAGGTTTCAGGGTCTTCAGTTTTAAGTCCATAAAATTTTGGAAGGATAGAGGGTGAAATGTTTTTCATAGTTGCATTGGTTTCTTCATCTACTATAGGAAACCCAAAATAGCTTCCCATTTCCCTTCTACCTCTTCCTCTGCCTCCTTCTCCTTCTGCACCTCTACCTCCTTCTCCTCTACCTCTACCTCTACCCCCTCCAAATATTGTGTGTTCTCCATTAAAAACTCCTCCTCCCCCTTCTTCTGCCATAGTTGATTCTTCTGTGGAAGTTGAAAAGTTTATGTCCCCAACAGGGGTCTCAGGATCTTCTTCTAAGACGGGTTCAGTGGATAAAGTGGAAGGTATTTCTAATGGAATATCTGATCTTAAGTTCTCTGGAAGTCTAGGATCAGTAAAGGATGGAATGTGGGTTTGAGTTGGAGGTGTGCTGGCTCTTGGTCTTGGTGAAACAAGTGGTGTTCTAGGAATCAAGCTTCTGCTTCTTATGAATCTACCCCTTGAGTCTCTTTCTCTACACATGTCATTTTTTTGGGAGGTAAGAAACAAGGCTACCTAGTTACACTTCCCCGGAAATGGCGCCAAAATTTCTACTCAACTTAGTGTTCCTAAATTGATGTCATAAATTGTCAACCAGGGCTAGTAAATTGTTGAAGTGAAGTGCACTATATGTGCCTAGGTATCTGTTTCTCACTACGTTGTGTTTAGTGTTTTTCAAATGTTTTTGATTTTGTGTTTTTATTCTAAGAGGAAAAGAACTAAGTGTTGGTAAAGAGAAGTTGTTGGTCACACTAAAACAGAGCAAAACCTATTCTAAACTATGTATGGCACTTGAGAAAAGAAAATGCAATACTTTAACAAGAAAAATAACTCATAGCATGAACTCAATAACTCATAACATGAACTCAGTCCAATTCATTCATTAGAAATATGTTGGAATAATTTGAGAAAAGGACAAGTTTAATGTAATGAGGTTCTTCTAAGTAAACAACAATCTACAATATCACAGAGAAAATCTCATCTATGGCTAGAAATTTTTTGGAACACATTTGGAAAAAGATAGTCTGCAACCTAGTGAAGAATTCTACTCTAAATTAACCTATGACACCGAAATTAATCCATTCCAAAACTCAAAATATCACTGTTAAACCTCATTCAAGAATTAGAAATATTTTGGAATAGTTTTGGAAAAGAGGCAGTTTGTGAAATTATGAGAGGTTGTAGAACAGTCAAGACTTCAAAATGACATTACCAATTCTTGTTCCTATGATGATGATGTATTAGTAGAATTTAAGAACAAGAGTGGTTTGTAAATAATGAAGGCCATCAAGTCTAACTTAACAACTAGAATACAACTGACTAATAAAACTAAAAATACAATGGATAAAACTGAACTAGAATGCAATCATTCAAACTTTGAAATATAGTGAACAGAATTGAACTAGAGTGCCATTAACCTCCGGAGTTTTACAACTAAACTAAAATGCAACTAATCACTGAAATACTACAGCTTTGTCTCATTCGGTGTTAGTGGTATTTTGGAACAATTCATAGAACAAGACTGGCTGTAACATGTGATGTAAATGAGCATAAAAACATAAAGTTCAAAAATGCAACTAAGCTCTAAAACACCACAGCTAAGTCTCACTCAGTGTTAGTGATATTTTGGAATAATTCGTAAGAACAAGACTAGCTGTAACAATTGATGTAATTGAGCACAAAAACGTAAAGTTCAGAAAAATGAAACTAATTCCTAAAATACTACAGTTATATCTCATTCAATGTTAGTGATATTTTGGAACAATTCGTAAGAATAAGACTGGTTGTAGCATCCAATGCAAGTGAGTATAAAACACAAAGTTCAAAAAATTGCTTAAGCTAGGAATGCAACAAGGATAAAGTTACTTATCTAAACAATGTGCACAAAGCTTCTCGGGCAGTAGGGGCCCTCTACCACCGGATTAGCATACAAATATCCTCAAGATTTCCTCAGATATTGCAATAAAGTGGTACTTCTTTCATTAAAGGAAAAGTATTTCAAAAATAGAGTATTACGGTCTTTTGAGATCTAGCAACAAAACATCAATCTAGCTAGCTGTCTCTCGGTCTTCCAAGTCATTATTATAAAATAAATACATAACTACCCTTGAGAAGAAACAGGAACAAGTGTCTTTTTCAATCAAAATCAAATTAGAACTCTTATGGAAGCCTCGTACTTTGTTGGAGACATCTGTAGAGTCCCCGTCCTGGTAGGAATCTGCTTTTTAGCTTTGATCTCTTCCACGTGCATAACCACCTGTAGATTCTTGCTCAGACTTCGTAGAGAGAAATAAATGATGTGGGAGTGTTGTGGAATTCAACCATATGTTTTTTTTCTTGAAGTGACACCTGTAACCTGTGAGAACATGAAGATCGCTGCAGAATAGGCGACTAGCTACAGAATGGCTGCATTATGTAGCTGAGTCTAGTAAAAAATTACTACAACAACAAAACCATGAAAATATAGCAAGTGAGTCATTGTATACATTCCTAAAGTGACTTTAATCAATCCTATTGACCATTTAAGCCTGTAATTGATAAGGGACAAAGGAAATGAAGTGAAATTTGGTGAAGGGAAAGGACATCTTTGGGGCTCAACACTTGGCTCTGATACCAATTGTTGGAATAAGGAATTAATGAGAGGGAGTTTGATCCGGACTTATGTAGGAACACAATAAAATACAGAAATATACATAAAAATAGAAATGCAGCAAAAATAACAATTAATTTCATTAATATCAAATAACTGAAATATGCTTACAGACATAATGGAAATAAACTAGCTTGGGCACTGGTAGCTTATCTTTGAGAATATATGTGGTGACTACAGGCTTATGAACTGTGTTAAAATGAGACTCAAAGGCCTTTTTATTATTGAAAAACATAGGAAAACCCTAACCCCATGAGATGAAACACCAAGAGTTTGTGGGCCTCGTTGGGATTAGTTGGGAAGCCAACTTCTCAAGGTCGTAACTTGGTCATATTATCTCTATTTGGCATGTACGATATATCATCTAAAAATTTCTCTCTGAGTACTACCGGTTTTTCTATAGGCCCTTTACTATGGCTATGGGCTCACTGCAGACCTCAAAAAATCTGTTTGGGGGGTCAAAATTGCTCTGAAAGTTCAGGACCCAAAAAAAATTCTAAAAATAGTAAATGCTACTATAAAAAAAGGAAACTGATGAAATTGATTGGAGCTCTAGGTTGAATAGGTTTGTGGCCACCAATATCCACCTGGATCATCCATACCCCCTTAGGAAGAAATGGTCCCCATTATGTGCAAATCCTCCATGAGGTGAGGAAAGTTTTGTTGAACCTAGTCCATGGTGAACCACTTACCTTGGTGGAGGAGTTGGCCTGCTTTGACAACTCGATATAGTTGGATCCTCTGTTGGCGAGAGTTCTTGATATATGTGTCCATGACTCAATTATTTTTTGTTTTTTTGATGTATTATGGGTTTAACTATGTTGGTGTGAGTTGTTCTGCGATGTCGGATGTGTCCAGTAGAGGTGGAAAGTAGGGCTGAAGGCAATCCACATTGAACGTGACTAGGTGTAGACTAAGGAATGTTGGAATACTAAGCTCGAAGGCATTGTCCCCTACAACCTTGGTGATGGTGTATGGACCATATCGAAGTGGGGTCTATTGAGGCGCTCCTTCTACAAATGTAGCCACACTTTGTCACCCACCTATAAGTTGTGTGACACTCGGTGTTGATAATGTCATTGCTTTTACTTAGCATTGGCTCTATCCAGTATGTCATGAACCTATTGGAGGATGTGTTGAATGCACTCAATGAAGTTGTTCTCCTTATTAACTTCAGACTATACATGAGCCAAATCTACCTGATTAGCTGCAAATGGCATGGTTATGTCAATGGGACATAGTGGTTGGAATCCCAACCCCAGCTAAAAGGGGCTATGGTTGGTTGAGCTGTGGAGAGCTTGGTTATAATTTTGATGTACATAGGGGAGGCTCTCATCCCATGTGTGTGGATGCTTTGAATTGTACATATGAATAATGTGTACGATCATCCTGTTGACGACCTCTGTCTGTCCATCAGTTTGGGGATGGAAAGTTGTGGACTTGATGAGCTTGGTGTCCAACATCGACCAGAGGCTAGGCCAAAATGTATTGAGGAACATGATGTCCTGATCTGAGATGATAGATTTTGGGATCACAAATTTTGCCCACACTCATTCAATGAACAATTAAGTAGTGGCTTATGATGTGATATGATATTCCTCTTACAGTCCGCCATAATGGCCATATTTGAGAATATATCGATGATAAAAAAAATGCAGTCGTTTCCATTATTAGTAGAAGGAAGGCCCGACATGTAATCCATGGAGATGGATTCCCAAAGTCGACTAGGGGTAGGCAGAAAAGTATAGAGGCCTTGCTTCTTGATGGTTAGTTTTGCAATGGTGCGGGCAGTGCAAGATTTGATATACTTCCCAACATCCTGTCGAAGGTTAGGCCAATAGAAATACTTCTACAGTACTGCCACTATTTTCTTGAACTCGAAATGCCCAACGACCAGACTGTAGTGCACTTTCCAAATTATCTTGGCACGCTCGCTTGAAGGAACACAAAGGTGTCCCAGGTGACATATCAGTGCATCCTAGAGGTAAAATTTGGAACTTGCTTACCCTCCAAGAGCATCTTGTAAAGAAGCAGCCAATCGTAAGTCTCTTTCCCACAAGATTTGAGCATGGTGGTTAGCACCACGATTGGTGGTCGGTTGAGGCGGTCTGCAACATTATTGGTGTTGCCCTTCTTATACTTGATGTTCAAATGAATTTTTTACAGGTATGTGGACCACTTCTGATGGCGATCGTTCTGCAACTTCCCTTGTGTCTATATGAACTGCAAGGGTCAGTGGTTTGTGTGGATGATCATTTCCTTCCACAAAATGTAATGCTTCCATTATTGGCAAGTATGCATAATGGAATACATCTCTTTGTCATAAGTGGGATACTTTCAAATTGTTTTGGAAATTGTATCACTGTGATATGCCACTGGATGCCCCTGTTGAGTAAGAACTGTCTGAATATCATAGTCAAAGGGATCTATCTCAATCTTAAATGGTTGTTTCAAGTCTGGTAATGTGAGCACTCATGGAGAGTAGAGGCGATGTTTCAAATCTATGAACGTCTTCTGTTGAGATTTAGACCAAAATAAATTTGCTTTTGCTCGTCCCTTTGTGGCTTAACTCAAGGTCCAAGTGATATGAGAGAATCCCAACATGAACCTGTGATAGAAATTGGCAATACCAAGAAAGTTGCGGAGCTTTGTTAGAGTGGTTGGGGTTGGCCAATCCCGAATGACTTGGATATTTGCTGGATCCACATGCACCCCCCATGTATCCTAGATATTGAACCTGGGTCATGCCAAAATTTCACTTCTCCAAATTGGCACACAACTTGTGTTGCCGCAGTATTTGGAGGACCTATCAGATATGGTGGAGGTGCTCTTCCCAAGTCTAGCTGAAGATTAGGATGTCATTCAATTACACCACCACAAATGAGTTGGTGAATGGTCGTAAGATGTCATTCATCAGCCTCATGAAGGTTGTGGGAGCATTCTTCAACCTAAAAGTCATGACCAGCCATTTGGAAAGGCCCTCCTTGGCTTTGAAGCCAATATTCCACACATCAGAGGGTTCCATTGGTACCTCGTGATACTCGAACTTCAAGTCGATATTGCTGAAATATTTTTCCCCCTTGAGGTTGTCCAGAAGGTCATCAATCCATGGGATCGGGTAGCTATTCTGGACAGTGATCTTGTTCAACGCCCTATAGTCAATACAAAGTCTCCAAGTCCCATCCTTCTTCTGCTCCCACAGGGCGATGATCGTGGTCGGATGTGACCTTTTTGCAACAACTCCTGAATCTTCCTCTTGATTTTTTCGTTCTCCAAAATAGAGAGTCGATAGTGTATAAATTATATAACTTGCATGTGTATCTTGGATTCACCCGATCTAAAAATGTACTAAAGTTAAATACTGAATCGCTTCTACAAATATTCTGCGGAATTAAAGACACAATCGTCAATTACATAAGCATGAAGAAATATCAATCACACACAACACCAGATATTCCCGGGGAAAGCTTGCTGCTCAAAACCCCTCTATCATATATTGTATATTCCACAAGGAATCATGAAACAATTATATACAAAACTCTTCTCACAAGAGCCCTCAGTACATCAGCTAATTGTCTCACACTGTCATACAAAAATTGGCAAGTTCCTTAGCCAATTTACTGTCTCCAGATAGCCTGCCTTGCTCACGCAGTTCCTAATGAATGTAATCCTTAATCACAATGAATTTCAACCTTCCTCAACTGCGCTGAGTATCATGGGCATCCTGTGGTGTTATAACTACACTAGGGTAGCCTGCAAATATCACAACTGATAGTTACACTTCCCTTTCACCTAGATCTCAACTAGGTCTCCACTAGAACTGACATGCATGCAGTTAATAATAGTAAAAACATCAGTTGCATGTGACATCATTGTATGTGAATTAATTGATATTTAATTCAATTTATCTCTCACTAGTGTATCTTTAGTTACAACTAGCACAATTGACTTTAACTCACTTAATTGAGTTACACTGATTTACAACTTGCATTAACTAATGCACCACTGCACTTCCAACTCTGTTACAACTAGAATCAATCAGTTACAACTAGAGTCACTCTACATGTCCCACCAACCAACCACTTAACTCAAAATTCACTTAGCTAACATATTTTCCACTTCAGTTAACTATTTTCAAGTCCACATTGAGAATATATTACAAATGAATGTTCATCTAAATTAAGGGATAATAAAGAGAGACATGCATCTATAAATAGACATAACCTAAAAATAGCCTGTGTGGGCCCCAATCTAGTGTAGGTTCTTAATTTTCACTAGGATCATGGATGTTTTTTCCGGATGCCAATTTTATTTTTTCTTATTGAAAACTTCAACACTCCCTCTCAACAAGAAAGGAATGTCCTTGCATGCGACATGCAACTCGATGGATGTGATATGAAACCCTTGCATGTGACATGAAACTCCATGCATGCGACATGCAACTCATGCATGCAACACTTATCTAGTGTTTCTCACACATGCAACTCTTGCATGCAACACTTCGCCAATGTTTATCACACATGCAACCTTTGCATGCAACACTTCTGAAACTGAATAGCCTCCAAACAACTGAATCAATATAATGCATCTGTCATAAAATTCTTCTAACTTGCTGCTAGCTACTACACAGGTCTACTGGATCCTCTACGTTGCTGACATTTGCATCCATGCACTCTGCACTTGCTGCCAACTCTGATCTGCGCTCCAGTATTTGACACTGTCACTTTGATTTTATGTCCTCACGACATCTGACTACATCAATCCAACTGATCCTGCTACTTCTTCTTTGTGGGCTCCTCGTAGCCAAATTTGATTCATGAGATCCACACCATCTCAATGAATACTGCCCAAAATTTCTTCTTGGGATTATTCATGCATGTTGCCCCACCTCTCACCTGGTGGTATAGCTGCATGCATTCCCTCTTCCCATCTAGCTCGAAATTTCTATGCATGAGTGGTTGCTCCCACTCCATGATCCTCCGCATGTGGTTGCTCCACATCTTGAGGTCCATTCTCACCTGCATGAAAATCCAGCTCCCTCTCAAGGGTCAATTTCATGGCTTTCTCACACTTCCAAATGGTAGGGAGCTCTGTAGAAATCGCATATACATCAAATCTATAGAGATTCTTCTGCATCTCCAGTTGTGGCTGCTCCACAACCTTTTGATACTACTTCTCAGGCTGCATGTTGAGAGGCTCCCTCTCAACCACCAAGTCACTAACCTCTGCTTTGCTCCTCAAAGCTTTGCATGCATCTTGTACCTCAGTGCATGTAGGTTATTGGCTCGCGCACATTGTAATTGTCCCACCATCACAACATTTTCTAACAAAAGAGTTGATTTTAAATCGATGATATCTCCCTCATCCAAGCTCCAATTCGATCGAATTATTTTTCCAATTTGGGTATTTTTTCGCAAGGAATCCAAATATGATGTTTTTTTGAAATTTTTGCATCCAAATTTTCAGATATTCTCTACAAACTAGTGCACCCAAATAATTCCTGTTATCATACCATGTAGAAAATTTATAACACAACTCTGATACCATGTAGAAATTATACAACATGCATGTATATCTTGGGTTCACTTGATATAAAAATTTACTAAAGTTAAATACTGGATCGCTTCTACAAATATTTTGTAGAATTAAAAACACAATAGTCAATTACATAAACATGAAGAAATATCAATCACACACAACACCAGATATTCCTTTGGAAAGCTTTCTACTCAAAACCCCTCTATCATATATTGTTTATTCCACAATGAATCATGAAACAATTACATACAAAACTCTTCTCACAAGAGCCCTCAGTACATCAGCTAATTGTCTCACACTGTCATACAAAAATTGGCAAGTTCCTTAGCCAATTTACTGTCTCCAGACAACCTGCCTTTCTCACGCAGTTCCTGATGAATGCAATCCTTAATCACAAATAATTTCAGCCTTCCTCAACTGCGTTGAGTATCATGGGCATCCTGTGGTGTTATAACTATACCTGGGTAGCCTGCTAATATCACAGTCGATAGTTACACTTCCCTTTCACCTAGATCTCAACTAGGTCTCCACTGGAACTAACATGCATGCAGTTAATAATAGTAAAAACATGAGTTGCATGTGAGATCACTGTATGTGAATTAATTAATATTTAATTCACTTGATCTCTCACTAGTGTATCTACAGTTACAACTAGCACAACTGACTTTAACTCACTTAACTGAGTTAAACTAGTTTACAACTTGCATTAATTAATGCACCACTACATTTCCAACTCTGTTACAACTAGAGTCACTCTATATGTCCCATCAACCAACCACTTAACTCAAAAGTCACTTAGTTAACTGATTTTCCACTTCAGTTAACTATTTTCGATTCCACATTGAGAATAGATTACAGATTAATTTTCAACTAAATTAAGGGATAATAAAGATAGACATGCATCTATAAATATACATGCATTCTATAAATAGACATGTGTCATACATCTATAAATAGATATACACCTAAAAATAGCCTGTGTAGGCCCCACCCTAATGTAGGTGCTTAATTTTCACTAGGATCATGGATGTTGTTTCCGTATGCCAATTTCACTGTTTCTTTTTACAAACTTCAACAAATAGATTGGTCCATTAGGCAGCGGTGCACCTGGAGTCTTATCGTTGGAGTGCTTGACCTGACAGTGTCGTGGCACCCCTACGAGTGAGGTGAAGATGTCACTATACTCCTCCACGACTTTGTCCATCTATTTTTGTCATGCGGAGAAGCCTTGTCTGGAGGTCGTGGCCACAGTGTTTTTCTTGCCCTGAGGGCGGATCATCAGGAAAACAAATTTCCCGGCTTTTGAAATGAGCTTACTGCATTGTTTTTCAGTAACCAAAGAGATGGTGGTAGGCGGTGCTACCTCTGGTATCCTGTACAAATTATTGCCCAAAGTAACAATAATAGCGTGAGGATTAGAATCATACACAACATGTCGCTTCCACAAGTATGGTTGGCCTAATAATACATCACAAACATCGAGAGGAGAAATATCACATAATACCTCATCGTGAAGGCATTGATGTTGTAGGGAAGACGGAATTATTGGATTGCATGGAGATCATGTCCTTGGTGAAGCCACCAAATTTGGTACGGTTGTGGGTGTGCCATGGTCGGCAAGCCCAGCCACTTCACGACCTTTGCTGAAATTAGGTTCTTTTGGCTTTCGTTATCGACAATGAACTGCAGCGAGGAACCATTTACCCACATCTGGAAATGGAAGAGGTTCTCCCCCTCCTCTATATCTTCTATTTCCTCCTTCTGGATCTTCGTAGTGGAAACGATGGCGTTCAACTCCACATTGATAATCTGCTTCCCTTTTTCATTCCCCTTGATGAGTTCTGATTCAGAGTTGGAGCATGCATCTGATTCCTTTATCTTGGCCATGAGTGACTGCTTGGCCCGACACTCACTTTTGTTGTGAGTGGAGCTCTTATGGAACTCACACCACTTTCCCATGTCCTTCTTTGGCTTCACAACTTTTTTCTTTGCTTGCAGATTTGGAAAGTTTTCTTGTGCTTCCCTACCTTGGATTCTTCCTTTATTCTATGGCTTGGGGGCACCTTTACCTTGCTTCTGATTCGTAGATCCAAAGTCTCACTTATTCTGTTTGAATTTCTGCTCAAACTTGGCAGCATACCGGTACGTTGCACCAAGCGAGGAGATATCGAGGAACTCCATTTCCTCCTGAATATATCTATGCATAAAACTGCGGTACTTCAGCACCAAATGTTTCTCTAAATATTTTATACCTAAATTTGTGTGCAGGGTATGGAACATATTCATCCCTTTGTTGTCGTAGTGTAGTCCATTGTATGTACTTGTCCTCATATCTCCCAATGGATAATATTGTTCCTTGATGGCATCTTGGAATGAATCCCAAGTGGTTGCAGCCGAGAATAGAGAGGGTTCACTCTCGTCCTTTTTCTCACAGTTGGTTTCCCACCAGTCCTTAAGAAGGCCGGGGGCGGCTTTGAGGAGTGCAAAAGTAATCTTTTTCAGGTTAGAAAAGTCATGAACCGACAAATATCCTTCTAATATATTCAACCATATATCTACGATGTCTACATCGATTTGGCCTTCAAATATGGGAATGTTGAAGTTTACTGGTACCTTAAAATGATTAGCGCCTTGAGAGTGGCTGCTAGATGGAGATGCGCGGCTGGTGGGCACCCGTTGAAGGATCTGGGAAAAGTTATCCATCATCGTGTTCCTTTATTTCTCGAGGGCCTCCTTGAGAAATATTTTGATAGGATCTCCTGCTCCCTCATATTATTTTTCTTCCCCCATGGGCGGTCGTCTGGGTTTGCAAAGATGATCTTGCAAAGGTTCAACCAGATTGAGCTGTAACTCTTTATACCCCAACCTCATTGGGGACATGCAAAGAAGGATCGAGAAAGAGAAAACCACTCTGATACCATTGATCCAGACTTATGAAGGAATGCAATAAAATACATAAATACACATAAACGCAAAGATGCAGCAGAAATAACACTTCATTTCATTAATATCAAATAACTGAAATATGATTACAGACATAATGGAAATGAACTAGCTAGAGCATTGGTAGCTTATCTCTGAGAATATATGTGGTAGCTACATGCCTCTAAAATATGTTACAATAAGGCTCATGGGCCTTTTCATTTTTAAACAACATAGGAAAACCCCAAACAACCAAAACCCTAACCCAGGAGATGAAACGCCAGGAGTTTGTTGGTCACATTGGGGTTATTTGGGCAACCAACTTCTCGGGGTCGTAACTTGGTCATATTATCTATGTTTGGTGCATACAATATATCATCAGAAATATATCTTCGATTACTACAAGTTTTTCCATAGGCCCTTTCCTATGGATACGAACCTGCTAGAGAACTCAAAAAAACGTCGTTTAGGGGATCAAAACTGCTCCGGAAGTTTAGGGCCTGAAAAACTACTAAAAATAGTAAATGATGCTATAAAAAAAGGCAACTGGTGAAACTAACTGGAGTTTTAGGTGGAACCAATGGGTGGCCACCAATATCCACCTAGATTAGGGGTGAATCGGTAATTGTGTGATTAGTTTCAATTTTTCCTTCGAATATATTCTTACTTAGTCCCACTACAATCTGTTACTTATGAGAGCATTCATTCATAAATAAATAAGCATTCAAACATGAGCATTCAATGTTCAACAACAATTCTCATGATCAGCACACACACACACATTGACAAAGGTATTTTTCACATGGAAACCCAAAGGGTAAAAATTACCAATTTGTTTTGTTTAAGATGTAAATTAAGCACCCACTTAATTACATCAGTTTTTTTGTGAGCACCCACTCCCTAGAGGAACTGATCCCCTTAGGATAGCAAGCACCAACTTTCCAAGAGGTACCAACCTCTTTGAATGCATGCCACCACCTGTTCTTTCCATTGTTCTACTATGTCATACAATTTTCAAATTGAAAACAGAGGCATTTACAAATAATAAAAATACTAATCCATTGTGTCACATAATTGCATTCTTCTCTTGGTCCTCTATTAAATCATCGAATCCTCCAGTATTGCAAAGCCGCACCTTTTTTACTCTACTCATCACAACATGTGATCAAGACTCTACTATCTCAGAACACATTATATTTTTATTCTCCTTTAGCTCAGCCTTTTTGTTATCTCTCTTAGCACTACCATTGTTCTCTCCACTTAGCAAATTCAATAACACTCACTTGTTCTACTTTGCTCAAAGGATTTTGATGGTTTTTTTCCACTGTTGCGTATTGCACAATCATGTTTCTACCACCAATACACACACCACTCAAGTGTGTCTTTGTGTGACATGCCTTGTTGACTTTGTGTCTACCCATTGAATTGTGTCATAGAAATAATCATAGGAATCAGATTTTGAAGTCTTCACAGACCCACCGTGTACACTTCCATACTGAGGCTTTAATTCGTATTCTATCTGGACACTCTACGGGGACTTCCCATGCATGTTTATTTCTTATCAAAGCTAGACAATATACGATAATGGAAAATATGCTTCCCCCTTACTTTAATTCAATAAGTGTAATATCCCAAAATTGGGATTGATATCAAGGCATGCCTGAAAAATGCATTTTTCAGGAATGGCTACTACAGTTCTTGAAATCAGCCTTTGGACCCCTTAGATCTGAGTATCTAAGTCCTAAATCCAAGAGGGTATCAAAAATAAATCCTTGTAGGTGGGTTAAACAGGTCTCCCGCACCTAGTTTCCTTGAAGAATGCCCCAAAGAGGGACTACGGCAACAATAAACAATTCTGCTCAGAAAATAACGCATTTTCTGCAGAGAAGTGATAGGAGGCTCATAAAATGTTCTTCATTTGTACTTACAGCAGCAAATAATTTATACAATGAAGTTTATCAAATACATGGCTAAAAATACAAGTCATAAACAGAAGAAATGCCCTCAAGAGAGGGTTGCAACCATATGAATGACTGAAAACTGCCTTGACAACGTTATTTCTATTAGGTTGCAACTGTTGTAGATTACATGTTAGATCTAGAGTAGATATTTTCATAAAAATTCAGATCCATATCAGATCCATGCATTAGAAAGGCTCCTCTTTTAGATCCCCTTGGAATTTTGGGGTTTACACCAAGTATAAACAGTAGATCTGAGATCTGAGAAAGAAGATCTGCAAAAATATTCAGAATTGTTGAGGTATTCAGATTATGCAGATCAGATCTAAAAAGTACAATGTGTAGATCTCCCCCAGTGGATCTCAAAGTGAAGGGTAGATTCCCAACACTCAGAAACTAGCTCTCCAAATGGTGCACCCAAACTCCCTGCAACACCACCTACAAGAATAACGCATATCTGGAGTAGATAATGCGTTGTAGGGGTTAGAAATTTGATGGCCACATGCCAAGATCAGAAACCGAATCTCATGCACTCCAATACACTCCCTCCAATAGAACAGAGGCCTCCTCCACTAAAAAAGAGCATTGAAGTTACTGTAGGTTTTAACCCTGAACAAAAATTATCTACACACGAATCTTATAACAGAAAATAAACAATAGCGAGAGCATAAAACATAAAACAAATAAACACAGAGATTTTCCCCTGGATCTTAAATCGGGACGACCAGCTTGATTTTTCATTATATTCCTTTTAGTGTTACAACACATATATATACATGCCGAAGCATACATAAACCCCAATCCATTAACCTTGGATTAGAACATAACCGTAGTTCCCTTGACCGGATCTACAAAATACCAAGGGCCGAAAACCATCGTACCCCAAAACCATGTGCAAACTCATGCACAAAACATGGGTGGGTCCGCCTATGAGTGGGTCCGCACACCAAAAAAAATTTCGCTGGGGCGCTGCCCCGGACCCCAACAGTGGGGGCTGCCTCCTCCCTTGTGACCCCCTACTACGCCCGGCGCAACGTACAGCACGTGGGGCTAGTCGTGGAAAGAATATAACACATACCCAACATTCTCCCACTTGTTGTTTTCTTTCCACAGGGGGCCACAGGAGAGCTTATTCATTGGGCTAATTCTTCAACACCCATTGTTTCTCTACACCAAGAGAACTTCTGAGTGCTCATAGACTTCGTCAATGCATCTGCAACATTCTTCAAAGTGTCCACCTTTACCAGCAACACCCTTTTAGCCTCAACCATATCTCTAACAAAGTGATATCGAACATCAATGTGCTTTGTCTTTGAATGATAAGCAGGGTTCTTAGCCAAGAAAATTGCACTTTGGCTATCACAGTCTATCCTTATAGCTTGCTGTACCAACCCCATACTTGAACACAATCTCTGCAACCAACCTGCTTCCTTGCTTGCATGAGTGGCTGCTATGTATTCTGCCTCTGTAGTTGAAAGAGCCACTACAGACTGTCTTTTACTCATCCAACTGACTGCGCCTCCAAATAGGTTAAACACATACCCACTTGTAGATCTTCTTTGGTCCAGATCTCCAACCCAGTCTGCATCAACAAAACCACGAATGTCCAAAATTCTTTCCAATCCTAGTCTTCCCTGGTAGCATAAGACATAATCACTAGTGCCACGTAAATATCTGAAAACTCGCTTCACTGTTGTCCAATGCTCCTTCCCTGGGTTTGACATAAACCTATTCAATACTCCCAATGCATGTGCAATGTCTGGTCTAGTACAGACCATTGCATACATCAGACTACCCACTGCACTTGTATATGGAACACGGGACATATCCTCCTCTTCTTCTTGTGTCTTGGGACACTGTTCAGCAGACAGCTTTACACCTACAGGAATGGGAACATTCACCGGTTTACTATCCTGCATATTGAACCTCTGCAATATAGTCTCGACATAATTCCTATGGTTTAACCAGAGCTTCCTCTTTGCCCGATCTCTCTTAATTTCCATGCCCAAAATATAGTTTGCAGCACCAAGATCCTTCATGTCGAATTTGGAGAACATTTGGGTCTTCAAATCTTGGATAATTTCTTTGTAATTTCCAATCAACAACATATCATCCACATACAAGACCAAATAAATAACACGGTCACCAATTAATTTAAAATAAACACAGTGATCCTCCTTGCTTCTGGTGAAGCCAAGTCCCCATATATAGGTATCGAATTTCTGATACCACATCCTTGGTGACTATTTTAACCCATACAGAGACTTCTTCAACCTGCATACCAGTTCTTTCTTACCCTTCACCATAAAGCCTTCAGGTTTCTTCATATAGATCTCCTCTTCAAGATACCCGTGAAGAAATGTTGTCTTCACATCCATCTGTTCTATCTCAAAATCAAATGCAGCAACAATAGATAAAATTAATCTAATAGAAGTAACCTTGGCAACAAGAGAAAAAATATCACCAAAATCAATTCCTGGCACCTAGGAATAAACTTTTGCTACCAATCAAGTTTTGTATTTCTCCACCTTGCCTTCTACATTCATCTTCTTCTTAAACACCCATTTGCTTCCGATGGGCTTCCTTCCAGCCGACAACTCCACCAGATCCCATGCCTCACTTTTGTGCAAGGATGCCAATTCATCAACCATGGCCTCCTTCCAGAGTTTTCCATCCTCGGAATCTACTGCCTCCTTGACAGTTCTGGGATCATCATCAATTATAGTTAAGGCAAAACCTAAACAGAAAGTAGATGGACTATACCTTTCTGGTTGCCTTCTTTCCCGAACTGATCTTCTCAAAGCTGGAGTTTGTGGCTCTTCCTCTTCTGAGTCTTCTTCTGTTGTAGAGTCTGATTCGTCCTCCTTTAGATCAAACTCTATCTTCTCAGGTTCCTTTGGTATGATTTCATGTTTAACAACATCTTTCACCTCTCTAAACACCACATCTCCGTTGTACACAACTTTCCTTGTTTCCGGGTTCCAAATCTTGTAACCTTTTAAACCAACCTTATACCCAATAAAGATGCACCTTTCATATTTATTATCCAACTTGGTCCTTTTCTCATTTGGAACATGTACATATGCATCACATCCAAATACCCTTAGACGTGAAAACGAGGGATTCTTACCAGTCCATACCTCACGTGGAGTCTTATCCTCCAACACTGATGAAGGTGATCTGTTAACCATATAGCATGCAGTATCCATTGCCTCTACCCAAAATTCTTGTCCTAACCCGGTACCACTGAGCATGCTTCTTGCCTTTTCCACCAGCGTTCTGTTCATTCTTTTTGCAACTCCATTTTGCTGAGGTGTGTATGGATTAGTCTTCTCTCGTGCTATACCACACTTCTTACAGAACTCTTCAAATTCCTTCTTGCAGAACTCCCCACCATTATCTGTCCTCAGCGCCTTTATCTTCTTCTCTGTCTAGTTTTCCACCAGAGCCTTAAATTCTTTAAATCTGTCAAAGACTTCAGATTTCTTCCTCAAGAAATATATCCATGTATTCCTTGAGAAGTCATATATAAATGAAACGTAGTACACAGACTTTCCCAGTGATGGAACTAACACAGGTCCAAACACATCACTGTGCACAAGTTCTAATATCTTGTTTGTCCTCTTAGCACCAGAAGGAAAACTCACCCGATTCTGCTTCCCATATACACAATGTTCACAGAAATCGAAATCCAGAGAGAAATTATTCATACCTTCTACCATACCATTTCTATGCAGTATCCGAAGGCCCTTCTCTCCAATATGTCCAAGCCTTTGATGCCATAACATGGTCTTTTCTCTAGAGACAGCTAGGCTTTCCGCTCCACTTTTAGGAACCACATAAATATTACACGCATCAAGAAAAATGCTACCTTGTAGCTTGTACAGAGTTCCAGTTTGAACTCCCCGCATTAATACCAGTGCTCCCTGAACCATCTTGCAAGAATCTTTCTCGAACACTGTTTTTACACCTGCATCATCCATCTTGCTTATAGAAATCAGATTTCTGGCCAATGCAGGAATATGAAGAACACCAGGAAGTGTTCTAATCCTTCCACCTTGTAGCTTTTTCTTTACTTTTCCACGTCCGACGATTCTGGCCTTCCTATCATCCCCTAGGAAGACATCACCATCATATTTTTCATACTCGCAGAACCACTCCCTATGGGGAGTGAAGTGAAAGGATGCACCTGAGTCAATCAACCATGACTCATGATCTACATGTGTATTTGAAGAAGAAGCCAAATAAACATCCCCACCTTCATTCGAGGTGGTTTTTGCCTCTGCAGAAGGAGCATCATCAGATCCCTTTCCTTTCTCAGGAGCTTTAGATCTGTAGTCCTTTTTGTAGTGCCCTTCCTTTCCGCATTTCCAGCACACCTTTACAAACTTTCCAAGAGATTTAGATCTCCCTCTAGATTTAGATCTCCCACTCGAAACCTTATTCTTGTTTCTGTTCTGGGACCTTCCTCGTACAGATAAGGCATCTCCATTCTGACCCTCCATATTTCTCCGTCTCATTTCCTCCGACAGCAAGGCTGAGACAATGTCATCAAAATTCAAGGTAGTTGTATTGCTACCTATTGCAATAACCAGACCGTCCCACGAGTCTGGTAGAGAGCACAACAAACTGATGCACTTATCTTCATCTGAGATTTTAATATCAACAGACGACAGCTGACTTACCACAGTATTGAAGGCGTTCAGATGCTCTGTCACTGAGTCTCCATCCTTCATCCTCAGGTTATACATCTTTTTCCGCAGGAACAACTTATTCACCAGAGACTTAGATTGGTACAAATTCCCAAGTTTTTCCCACAAATTCTTCGCCGTAGCTTCCCCAGATACATTCAACAATATTGAATCTGAGACACACAACCGTATTGTGCTCTTAGCCTTCCGATCCAGTTTCTTCCAGTCTTCATCTGACATTGCCGTTGGTTTAGTACCTGGATCTACCGCGATCCACCGATCTTTATCCACCAGCAGATCCTCCATCTTGAGCTTCCACAACTCAAAACTCTGACCATTAAATTTCTCGATCTCTATCTTTCCGCTGCTCGCCATCTTCTTTCACCGCAAGAATCGATCTCGCAGATATCCCACTGAACAGGGTCTACCTCAGGCCCGAACTAAAAACCCTCAGCAGCAAAGGCGTCCCCTTGAAGCCGAAACAACTCTGATACCAAATGTAGGTTTTAACCCTGAACAGAAATTATCTACACACGAATCTTATAACAGAAAATAAACAATAGCGAGAGCATAAAACATAAAATAGATAAACATAGAGATTTTCCCCTGGATCCCAAATCGGGACGACCAGCTTGATTTTTCATTATATTCCTCTTAGTGTTACAACACATATATATACATGCCGAAGCATACATAAACCCCAATCCATTAACCCTGGATTAGAACATAACCGTAGTTCCCTTGACCGGATCTACAAAATAACAGGGGCCGAAAACCATCGTACCCCAAAACCATGTGCAAACTTATGCACAAAACATGGGTGGGTCTGCCTATGAGTGGGTCCGCACACCAAAACAATTTTCGCCGAGGCGCTGCCCCAGACCCCAATAGTGGGGGCTGCCTCCCCCCTTGTGACCCCCCTGCTGCAACTGGCGCAGCGTACAGTGCATGGGGCTAGTCGTGGAAAGAATATAACACATACCCAACAGTTACTTGGATCTGAAGAGATCTAATCTCTACTGAGAATAACGCAGTCCCTTAAGGGAGACTGTGCTGCAGCTTGAATAATTGGGTTGGCCAGATGCCAAGATGCAAAATTGAAGCTCAAACCCCTAATGCACTCTTCCGAGAGGTTAAAAGACACACTCACTGAGAAGAGGCACCAGTACAAGCTAGATCTGGATAGATCTAGTGTTCCACTTGCTGCAGCTTACAAAAGCAAGCAAACTCTCACTGGATCTGCGTTGAAGTTGGAAGTAGAAGCTTGGTCTCCAACCAGATAGTGGACTAAGAAATGCAAGCTCTCCCAATATCTCCTCAATGGGAAGAGATGGAACTCCTGAACAAGAAATTCCCAATGCTAAAAAGCATATGCAATCTAGGCTAAACAACCAAGAAAACGGTGTCTAAACAGACAGCAATTCAGACATAAAATCAGGAACAACCTCAACATGTTGCCTCCCCCTTCCTTTTATAAGATGAGAGCTTTCCAAAACCCTAAACCACCTTCATCAACTTATCCCTTTCACACAAGAGACCTCCTTCTAGAATTACGATGTGCCTCATTGATGAGCATTCCTCCAATACTGCACTGTAGATATGGTCAAGATTGACCTAGTCAAGTGGATTTGTTCTTTTCACACTCAAATGTGTTTATTAAAGTGGCCCAGATTTACCCTTTTTTACATTGGGCATGGATTTATTCTTCCATTAGGAGTTTTTGATCCTCCTTTACATAATTATTCCTTGAACAGAGAAAACAAAATGAAATTGAATATTCCTATTAAAATAGGAATATTACAATAAGGCATGCACGAGACAAGAATCCTGAATTTCTTTGCCCCATTGTTTCTTTTCTATGAGTCAATGACCTAGGTGCCTTGCTCCAGTGCTTCTTCCAGGAAAATGCCAACTTTGTGGTAATGCATTTAAAACTCATCTTTTAACTCATTCATTGTTTTCAATTCGATGTACAGACTCATTGAAACGTGCCATATCATAACTTTACAAAGACGAAATGTTACGATATTTGACCCTCTATATTCTTGGCTCCCTTTGCCTTCGGCTCCTTTGACAGATGCTTTCTCATAGAACTGGGACTATTACCGATGGCTTAGCACTTATGTGATAAGGCCTTTTGTACTATTGTCGAGGGCCAATCTTCCTTTGTTAACTGCTCGATCCCCTTGGGTCTTCGAACTCTCATGACCATGTGCCAACCCAACATCATAAGATCCTTTCATCATAAATTTTCCAAAAACTATTTGCACGGATGTTATGAAGTCCTAATCGTCCGATATGTCGACCTCTGGGATGACCTCATCACTCCATGTGGAAAACCCTTAGTGGTGACACGTGTCACCCAGATTTGACCCATTATCCCACCCAATAATGTTGAATCTGCTTGCCATGTGTATTGTCGTACTTCCATGTCATGCTGATGTCATTTTCCATTGCAGCTTCTTGAAGTCAATCTCATGTTGCTATGTGTCCTACTAGAGGAGAGAGAAGAGGTACCAAAAGACCTTTGTTTTGCAATAGGATACTTTGTTAATTTTCTTCAGAATTCATTGTTGCTTTTACCACTATTGATCTTCCTAGATATCATAACTTCTTAAAACACTTATGTTAAGATCTTATGATATTCCAATGTCCCAGACCTCCAATATTCAAATATCCTGGACCTATGATATTTCAATATCCTAGACCTATGATGTTCTAGTGAACTCCAATGTTCCAATGTGCTCAGAGCCCTGAGGTTTTGATGTTCTGATCTGCTTCGATATCCTATATGCCTCCTGCTCAGATAACTCATCCTTCTTAAGGCTTCAAGTCCTCATAATTTTGAAAACCATATATTTTGATCCAGGAGCCCATTTTTGGACATAGGAATATGGTTGAAAATATATTCCAGAGAAATTTTCAATGGGTAGGGTCTTAATTAGGCTTGGAGCCCATTTTATACCTTTGAGGTTACTGTAAAATCTCTGCCACACTTTTCTTCTTGACTCTTCTTCTTATGCTTGGAATGATGAGCTCCCAACCACCATAGTCATCATTTTATGGCTTCTTAATAAGCTTGATACTTTGGTGATTCTCTACCAGTAGCATGTAGCTTTCATTTGGATTCCTCCTGTACACTTAGAGACATCTTTATGGCTTTTCAATAAAACTACTACTATGATGATTCTCTACCAGAAGCATGTAGCTATGATTTATCACCAGTATCCTCTCGTTGACACCAAATATCATGTTAACCCTTGTTGACATAAATGCCAACACTAATACATCCACCCATTGTCCAAAAATACACTCATGGTGACACATTCCATGACAACACCCTCTCTTTCACATGGAAACATCACTAAAACCATGACTAAAACCATACATAAGCAACAAGAATATTGACCACAAGGATGAGTAACACATGTACAACCAACATGAATTCATGACCAACGCACACTGCCCATCCAGTCCAAGGGGTGAACCATGCTCTGATACCACTCTATAATTCCCTCCTCCCATATCTAACCAAGTAACTGGCCAACCGAGGTAAACATGTGATGAGACGATACTATGATATGATTTAACCTCTCAGGTCACCTTAAGGAAGTGGAACCGACACAACACAACTCTACAAACCTTATACACCTGATATAGGACACCCAGGAGCCATGATAACCTTCTAGAAGGCTAGCCCTTGCATCAAACTAACATTTTCAAGCATGAAACCCCTAGTTTCTCCCTTGACAGAGAAACAGTGTGACTAGAAGCTCTCAGTCGCATGCATAAGCTTGCATCAATGTAACTGTGGAATTTTTCACCCAATGTTTTTCTAGCGACTGCGGATTTTAAGGCTAGATTCCACGGTTGGGGCTAAACATCTGCCCATAAATTTACATAACTCTCAAAATTCATAAATTACACAAGGACAATTCTTGTAAACCAAAAACTAACACCAACACTAGGCCTGACCATCCCGAAACAAGACTGACATTTCGTCAAACATGTCACAAAAATGTAATCTACAAGGGTCTCATACTTATCTGAGAATCGCTAAGAATTATTGTTCCCTTATAACATAAGTTTCATTATCATCTATTAGGTCATAGATACATTGTTCATTCATTAAAAAATAAAAACATGATGAGAGATATGCATCATCACTGTTAGAATGCATGCTTATAAACAACGTAATAACAACAGAAATATCAAGGATACATCAGCCATATAATCTACATATAAACCAGTAAATTTACACATAATATACCAAGGAAATAACTTCTCATTAATGAATTCAAAAACCAACCCAGTATGGGACTAACACGTTCCACCAGACCATAGATTAGCTAAGCCAAATATCTCTTCAGCTAATCACCCTTGTGCCATAATCCAAGCATTAATGTGGGACTCAAACCAAAAGAACCAATCAGGGCTTCCCAAGGCTAAACCGCCTCACCCTCATCAATAGAAACTAGGATTTACCTTAATCCACACTAGATCACTAGGCCAAAATAATAAACATGTAATAACTGGAATTACCATGATCTCCACCAGATCATTAGGCCAAAAAAAACATGGATGCCACTGGATTTTTCCACCTACACCATGAGGAATTTTCTTGTCTCCTAGTCTCTATGCTTTATTGTAATCCACAGTCTGATCCAGGGATCACTAAGCCTTAATCAAGACTCCACTCTCTAGGCTTTACCATATATCCCATCATGTTATTCCTATGCTTGATGGAGAGCACCCACCTCTAGTATTTATCATGTATCCCGCCATTCACTAATCGAGGATTCCTAGGCCCACCGAGGCAACACACTATCTAAATTTACCGCAACCCATAGTCTAGTTTGGGGGTTACTAGGACATGTTTTCTTTCACTCAGAGATCCACCTCACTCAGCTTCGAATCCATCCAGCAATCTAGCTCAATAAATAACATGAGAACCCCATCACACCATGGCTATCTAGAAATGGTAAGGCTAGGCTAAAAACCCATTGTCACGCCTGGAAAAATCCATGCCAATGACAAAAAGAGAACCAAGAACACACATGCATAACCATGCATGCCAATTATAGCAAGGAAACCACACATGAAAATCGATACCTACAAATAATCTTGTTGTAGTTGCTTGATCTCGCTCTTCCTTTCCTGATCTTTGCTTCCTCTTTGCCTTATTTTCCTTTCTTGATCCAATGTTGAAATGCTCCAAGAAAAATCCAAGTATCCAAGAATGAGAGAGAGAGAGAATAGAGAGAGGGCTCCAAAATTGAACTGAAAAAAGGTTACCAACTGATCCTCATAAGCCTTTTTATCAATTAGGCCCCTATTTTCTTCAATTTTCCATTATTTTACTTCATTTTCCTCCTCACATGCAACCTGTGACCTGTCAGCTTCCTCTTCTCCTAATTTCCATTGTTTTCATAAATAAATGCCAATAAATTCCACTTTGCCTTTCCAAAGCCTTAGTCATTTCCTTTGCCAATTTCCTTAGCCATAATAACTGGAATGAACACCCACACTAGGATGTTTTTCCCAACATACAGCTTGGAATAAGTGTCCCATAACCATGGTTATTATTTTTCCTTTATTAACTTTTATTACATGGAAATTTCACGAGGGTTGTTACACAAATCTTAAAATATAACCTTTGTAACCCTTCATTTCACATTTAACCAAGCTAACTGTCCACTAGGGTAAACATGTTATGAGAGGCTACTTTGATGTGATTCAACTCCCCATGTATAGTTAAGGAAGTTGAACCGACATAACGAAACCAAACTAACCTTCCACACATGATATAGAGCATTAAGGAGCCAACCAACCCTTCCAAGTAGCCAACCCCTGAGAAAAATTGAAATTTCACTAACATGGACCCACATTCACTCCCATGATAAGCCATGCATGTGACTCAGACCCTCTAGCCACTCCCACAACAAAGGCATGTTAGGGACTGTGGACTTTTTCAAGAAGTTATGTGCCAGCAACCCAGATTTTGAGCCACTTTTTCAAGGCTAGGTCTCAAGACACTGTCCAAAAATCCATGAAACCTTAATAAATGAATAATAACAATGGAACTAGGCTACTAATGCAATCACTAGTACAAGTACTTGATCTAACCCCTACTAGCCATGACCGACATTTCGTTAAACATGTTACAAATATGAAATCTATAGGTCATAACAACATATCTGAGCATAGGGGTCTCATACTTATCTGAGATTCATAATGAAGCATTGTTTCCTTATCACAATAGTTGCATTATCATATATTAGGATATATATTCTTGGTACATTAATTTTCCAGTAAAAACATGATGAAATTCATATATTAAGTTTTTCATAAAACATACTCATAATCAACATATAACCAACAAAATAACAAGGATATAACAGCCATAAAAAACACATACGAACTAGTACATATACAAGTGAAATAGCAAGGAGAATAAGATCTTATTAATGAATGAAAAATCCAAATAGGTTTAGGACTTCCACAAACCACACAACAATAGATTTGGCTTAACCAAATATTTATTTTATCCAATCACCGTTGTGCCATATTCTAAGCATGAATGTGGGACTCAAAAACAAACCAATATAGGTTTCCTCAGGCTTTACCACAATCCCCATTGGATCACTAGGCCCTAAACAAGCATGGATGCCACTGGATTTCTCCACCTACACCATGAGGAATTTTCCTACCTCATAGTCTCTAGGTTTTACCGTGTATCCCGCCATTCATCAATCGAGGATTCCTATGCCTAATCAAGACTCTACCCTCCAAGATTTACTATATATCCTTCCATTCACCAGTTGAGGATTCATAGGTCTAACCGAGGGAACACACCTCTAAGATTTTATGTATATCATGCCATTCATCGGTCAATGATTCCTAGGCCTTATCGAGGGCACAAACCTCTAATATTTACAATATATCATGTCGTTCACCAGTCGAGGATTCCTAGGCCTACCGAGGTACACAAAATTTGGCTTTACTACAATCCCACCTTCTCCGATCTAGGGATTCCTAGGAATTATCTTATTTCTCTCAGAGACCAGCTCACTCACTTTCCAAACCACCCGGAAATCCAAATTAACCAAATAAAAGAGAAACCATCACACCATGGTTATCTAGAAATGGCAAGGCAAGGTTGAAGAACATTGTCACACCTGGAAAAACCCATGCGAATGAAAACAGGAGAACCAAATACATGCATGTATGTACCACGCATGCCAAATATAGAAAGGAATCATACATTCAAATCGTTACCTACAAGTAATTTTGTTGTAGTTTCTTGATTCTACTCTTCCTTGCTTGATCTTTTCTTTGCTTTTCCTTATGTTTCCTTCCTTTTATTTCCTTGATCCAATGCTAGAGTGCTTCAAGAATTATCTAAGTTTCTAAGAATGTGTGAGAGAGAGAGAATAGAGAGAAAGCTCCAAAACTAAACTTAAAAAAGGTACCAACTGATCCTCAGAAGATTTTTATTAACGAGGCCTCTATTTTCTTCGTTTTCCATTATTTTCCTTCATTTTTCTCCTCGCATGCAACCTGTGACCTTTCACCTTCCTTTTCTCCTAATTTCCATTATTTTCATAAATAAATGCCAATTAATGCCTCATGCATTTCCAAATCCTTTGTCATTGCCTTTTCCAATTTCCCTTAGCCATAATAAACCAAATGAACACCCACACTAGGATTTTTTTCCCAACATTCAACTTGGAATATCTGTCCCATGACCATGGTATTACTTTTTATTTATTAACTTTATTACATGGAATTTTGACCAGGGTTGTTACAAAACCCTCCCCCTTAGGGGAACACTTTCCTTGGTGTTCAATGAAACCTACAACCAACAATACTACTGAAAGCAAAACATATTTCCCATGGATCTTTATAACTTAGCTCATTGTAGTATTTACAATAATCAACTTGCTAAGAAGCAAACCAACATGACAACATAAAAACATGACACCCATACTGCTTATGGATATTTATAACACAACTCATGGTGGTATTTACATCCATATGCATATATACATATACCAAAACATATGCCAAAAACATTCACTCAACCAACAAATAGATAAGGATACATAGCTTGCATATGATATGCCATCTCCCATGTAGCTTCATCAAGCCTAAAGTGCTTCCATTGCACTTTAACCTGCTCGATTGCTTGGTTCCAAAGCATGAGCATATTTCTCTACAAAATAAACTGTAGGTCCAGTTGGAATTATCCTTTTGGATCCACCCGCAATACAGACCAGTCAATCACATGATCAACATCTTTAACATACTTCTTAAGTAATGAAACATGGAAAACATCATGGACTTTCATTGTCGGAGGTAGTGAAATTTTATAGGCTATTAGTCCACTCCTTTCAAGAATCTTGAAAGGTCCACAAAACTGAGGTGCTAACTTCACACATGACCCAATACTCAAGGAGATTTTCTTGCGATTGATGCGCAAGTACACTTGTTCCCCAACCTGAAACTCCTTAGAAATCCTATTTTGATCTGCATAAATCTTTTTGTGTCCAATGTTTCATGTATATTCTTCTTGATTACCTTCATTTCATGTTCTGTTTCTTCGAACATATCTAGTCCTATAAACACCACGTTCACTAGATCACTCCATCTAATGGGAGTATTGCAACTCCTCCCACAGAGTGCCTCAAATGAACTCATACTCAGTGACTCATGATAACCATTATTATAAGTGAACTCAACCAATGGAAGGTACTCCTCCCATATCCTCTGTTGATGCATCACATACATCCTCAACATGTCCTCCAAAATCCTGCTGACCCTCTTTGTTTTTCCATTTGTCTGCGATTTATAAGTCATGTTGAAGTCAAGCTCTGTACCCAAACCTGTAAATAAATCCTTCCAAAACTTGGAAGTAAACTTAGCATCCTTGTCTAATAAAATCTTCCTTGGAACACCATGCAGCCTCACCACATCTTTGATGAATACCTGTGCCATGTCACTAGTTGAATACGTAGACTTCACTGGAATGAAGTGTGCTACCTTTTTCAGCCTGTCGAACACGACCATGATGGAATCATGTTGTCTATATGTCCTTGGAAAACCTATGATGAATTCCATGGAAATTACCTCCCATTTCCACTCTAGAATTAGAATCGGTTGTAGTAATCCACTTGGATGCTTACATTCTACTTTCACTTGTTTACAGTCCAAACATCTAGCCATTTGGCCAATGATAAAACTTCTTCATTGTTTTCAATGTCTTCTGGTATCCTGGGTGACCTGAATATGGTTTTGAATGAAACTCTAACAATATAGTCTTCTTGAGCTCATTGTTGTATGGCACATATATCTTGTCCCTAAATCTGATCAAACCTTCTATTGTAAGATGATAGTCCACATCCTGCTCACTTGTACCCTGTTGTAACCTGTGCATAAGCTCCACGTACCTATCATCCTACTGTCGTACCTATCAAATATGATCCCGTAAGCCTATCCCATAAGATCTCATAGTTGTTATATGATTCACCTGTATCCTCCTACTAAGAGCATCTGCAACCTTGTTCTCTTTACCCTTGATGTACCAGATCTCAAAGTCAAACTCACTGAGCATGGCCAACCATATAGCTTTCCTGGAATTTAGATTCAATTTGTGAAATAGATACCTCAATCCACTATTATCGCTCATCAATACAAACCTCCTGCTAATAAGATAGTGCATCCACTTATTCAATGCATGGATGATCGCTGCCAACTTGAGATCATGTTTCAAATAATTATTCTTGTTCTCATTCAGTTTTCATGACTCATAGCACACTACATGTCCTTCCTGCATAAGGACTCCACCAAGCCCTCTCTTTCAAGAATCTATACATACCACAAACTCTTTATCCAAATCTGTAATCTTTAGAACTGGAGCGTTCATCAATAACTGCTTCAATTTCTCAAAACTTGCTACACATTCCTCTATCCATTCAAATTTCTTACCTTGCCTCTGCAGTGACATAATAGGATATGCAATCCAAGAGAATTTCTTGATGAACCTCATGCAATAACTTGCTAGCCCCATAAATGATATTACCTCATTCACATTTCTAGGAGTTTCCCACTCCATGATAGCCCTTATCTTTTCTAGATCCATTGTTATGCCTTCCTTGGAAACAACACATCCCAAGTATTGTACCTATGTCTGAAAGAAATTGCATTTTCTAATCTTGGCATACAACTCGTGCTCTCTTAGCAGTATCAATATTTCTAGTAAGTTTTTGGCATGTTCTTCCTCATTCTTAGAATATATCAAGATGTCATCAATGAATACAATAACAAAATTGTCTAGATAAGGACGCAATACAATATTCATCAAGCACATAAAGGTAGTTGAAGCATTAGTCAAACCAAATGGAACTACAACAAACTTATAATACCCATACCTAGTCCAGAAAGTTGTCTTGTAAATTTCCTCTTCCTTCATGTGTAATTGATGACATCATGATCTCAAACCAATCGTTGAGAACATTTTTGCTCCCTTCAAATGATCAAACAACTCATCAATCCTCAATAACAGATACATGTTCTTGATGATTACCTTGTTCAACTGCCTATAATCAATGCATAGCCTAATAGTACCATCCTTATTCTTCACGAACAACACTAATGCACCCCACAATGATACACTTGGCCTAATGTATCCCTTGTCAAGCATTTCATTTAATTACAACTTCAATTCTAACAACCCTGGGGTGCTCATCTTGTACGGTTCCTCCAATGTTGGTGTTTCCCTTGGTACCAACTCAATAGAAAATTCCACTTCTTTGTGAGGTGGAAACTATGAAATATTTGTTGGCAACATGTCCTGAAACTATTGTAATATTTGGTACCTACTTAATATATTTTCATCCTCATCCTCCTTACCTTTATCACTAGAAATATGCACTGCAAATAACACACACCCTTTTCTGCGATTGTGATTTTCCTTCATAGTTGTCACCATTATCACTGATGTTGCCTTCTTCTTACCCTGTAATATTCTTTGTTCTCCATTTTCATCCAAACATTCTATAGTTTTATCATAACAATCCACTTTATTATTGTGAATGCATAACCAATCCATGCCCAAAATCATATTGTATGACCCCAACGGAAATACCTTCAAATGTGTTGATGTATGCATACCATTCAAATCTAATGCACAAGATCTTACCCAATGATGAACTCTTTTATTTGTACCTGTAGCCATCTGCACTAACCAAGATTATGCATGCACTTATTTATTCAAACCACACTTATCCACCAAGTCATGGTTAACATAACTATAATTAGATCTAGGTTCAATAAAAATAGAAACAACTTAATCACAAAGCTTATCGTCCATCTCGATAATAGATGCTTGTCGATCTACCTACTTGTTATCTAGCATTGCATAGATACAAGGAATGATATTCCCAACATCCCCAATTATTTGTGCCTCATGTGCACTATAGATCTCGGGCCTACCACCTTGATATTGTGGACAATCTCTCTTGAGCTTCTCCTTACCGCATATATGACACTGTAATGATCCCATGCCATCACCTCTATTCTGCTTCCCTCCAGGCTGTGGCACATGTCCTTGTCTAACTATGTTTAACTTCTTGTAAGGTGCCACATTTTCTTTCTCTTCTGCATTCTGAGGTCTTATTTTTTTCGACTTCCATTTACCTTTGCTTTATATTTCCCTTTCCAACCTTGCTGAGATTTTTTCTTACACTTTTATTGTTCATAAAAATGGTTCATCTTACCAATGACTTCTTCAAATGATCGAGGCTCATCATATTCAATCTGATCTCTAAATGCTAAAGGCAGTCCACTGAAAAATCTCTGAACTTTAGATTTTTCATTCTTAAGATACATATATACCTCAATAACTCCAAGAAATTATTCATGTTCTTCTCATCTGTCATCGATCCCATCTTAGGTCATAAAACTCCTTAGCTTTATTTTCATAGTAACTCTTTAACAAGTACTTCTTCCTGAAAGATATATTAAATTCATGCCAATTCAACTCTTATATCTTGATTTCTTTGACTCGTTTCACATATTCCCACCAAATTTATGCTTACCCTTTGAGGCTGAAGATAGCTATTTTGGCCTTCATGTTCTCTATGTACTCATGCAATTTATTCATCCCAAGTAACCATGCCTTTGCATATTTCGACTTCTTCAAATCTCCATCAAATGTAGGTGGATTTGTTTTCTTGAAATTATCTGGAAAATGTTCCTTGTCACTCCTCCTCCTCCTCTAAGGATGATAACGATGATGATCATAGTGCCTATTAGAACCAGAACTAGAATAGAACTTGTGTCCATCACCTCTCATATCCGAAGTATCCAAGATCCTTCCATATTTGATCATGTCATCCCTATCTGACCTATGCCCACCATGATATCTCCTGCCATATGCCCCATTATTCCTATCCTCCTACCCATGGATGATTCGAAGAGGTCCCTCTCTCTACAATTCTAACAAACTCTAAAGGATTACCGCATTTAATTTTGTTTATTTCTCCTATCCTTGAACGATATTTTCATTATGTGCCTTGCAACTTCTTATTTTTTTCTTCAAGCTTCGCAATGTGTTTGCTAATTCAGAAGAATTCCCACCACCACATTGCTCATCTGATCCATAGGGAGAATATCTTGAACTGTAGTCTACCATATTTCTAGTCATCTCTGGTCTCTTTCTTGCAAGTATACCATGTCAGCTAAAGCCAAAACATAACATAATAAAAATACCTCAGTATAGTTCAGGGGAGGATATCTCATCTGCAAGATCAACTAGATTAGCGCCATACATGTATAAACATAATCATGTCAGCATATAATCATCATTTAAACCATTATTTAGTTATAAATGCATGACCATAGCAACCACATACCATTACCTTATGCATTACAACTATCACCATGTCAATGTATGCATAACACCATATAAATATTGACATGCATAACCAACATACAGTCATGACGACCACATCCAGCAATAACACCATCAACTTTCACATGGATACACAACTAAAACCATGACCGCCACCATGCATATGCAACAACACATAGGCCACAAGCATAAATAACACATATGCAACCGACATGTATGCATGACCAACACACCGCCCATCTAGTCCAAGGTGGGAACCATGCTTTGATACCACTCTGTGACCCCCTCCTCCCACATTTACCCAAGCTAACTAGTCCACTGGGTTAAACATGTGATGAGAGGATAGTATGATGTGATTCAACTCCCCCATGTACAATTAAGGAAGTGGAACCAACATAATGAAACGAAATTGACCTTCCATGCATGCTACAAACCCTTCAGTAGAAAACCAACCCTTCCAGGTTGCAAAACCCTTATAAAACTTAACATTTCACTGATTTGGACCCTCACCTACTCCCATGACAAGCCATGAATGTGATTGATTCCTTCCAGACACTCCCACAACAAGGAATGCTAGTGAATAAGGAATTTTTCAGGCAGTTTTGTGCCAAATACCATAGATTTTAAGCCACTTTTCAGGGCTAGGTCTCAAGCCACTTCCCAAATCTCCATGAAATCATCATAAATGAATAATAACAATGGAACTAGGCTACTAATGCAATAATATGTACAAGTACTTGATCTAATGCCTACTAGCCATGAAAGACATTTCGTCAAACATGACACAAATATGAAATCTACAGGTCATAACAACATATTTGAGCATATGGGTATGATACTTATCTGAGAATAATAAAGAAGCATTTTTACCTTATCACAATAGATATATTATCATCTATTAGGACATATATTCATTTTACATTCATTTTCTAATTAAAACATGATGAAATACATACATCAAGCATGTCATAAAACATACTCATAACCAACATATAACCAACAGAATAACAAGGATATAACAAACATACAAACCACATATGAACCAATACATTTACATGTGAAATACCAAGTAGAAGAAGTTCGTATTAATGAATGAAAAATATAACCAGGTCTGGGACTTCTATGAACCACCCGACCATAGATTGGGTTGAACCAAATCTTTCTTTAAGCCAATAACCCTCATGCCATATTCCAAGTATGAATGTGGGACATAAAACCAAACCAATCCAAGCTTCCTCGGGCTTTAGTGTAATCCCCACCAAATCACTAGGCGCTAAAAAATAATGGATGCCACCAGATTTCTCCACCTACATTGTGAAGAATTTTCCTCCATCCTAGTCTCTAGGCTTTACCGTATCTCCTCTCGTTCACCGATCACGGATTCATATGCCTAATCTAGACTCCACCCTCCAAGATTTACACTATATCATTTCATTCATTAGTCAAGGATTCCCAAGCCTGAACAAGGGCATACACCTCTAGGATAGGATTTACCGTATATCCCTCAATTCACCAGTCAAGGATTTCTTGGCCTACCAAGGTACATAAAATCTGGCTTTACCCCAATCTCATCTTCTTTGGTCCAAGGATTCCTAGCCCTTATGTTATTTATTTCAAGGACCACCCCAAATCATTCAAAAATCCAGTGGTAACGCCTCCTCCCACATTTACCTACTTTCACCGGCTTGCCCGAGGTAAACCTGAGTTGAGGGTCACTATGATAACACTCAACCTCCTATATGACCTTAAGGAAATGGGGTTGAAAAATTAGTACCTTACTGACTTCCAAAAATGATGAATGACATAGAAAAAAGGCTTATAAACCAAAACCTAAACCAGAACTTGACCTAGCCTCTCCCAACCGAGACTGACATTCCGTAAAACACTTGGTAAACATACAACCTACAGGTCATGAATGTGGCATATTTGAACATAAGGATCTGAAAAATTATCTAAGGTTTAACAAGAAGGACCAATGCCTTCTCACCATAGTTGTCATAACACCAATTAGGTATTTTATTCATTATTCATTTAGTTACATGTAAAAACATGAAGATATTCATAACTAAATTTTAGCATAAAATCATGCTTATAACCAACATATAACCATATAAATAACAATTATATAACATCCATTAAATAAGTACATTTACTCATCAAAGCAAGAGAAACTTAGCTCTTATTAAGCATAGGAAAAATCCAACTAGGTTTGGGACTTCCACGTACCACCCGACCATAAATTGGGATGAACCAAATATTTATTTCATCCAATCACCCTCATACCATATTCCAAGCATGAACGTGGGATATCATGGGATAAACCAATCCATAAACAACCAAGGAAACCCAAAGGTTAAACAACCTCCACCCACACCATACCTTGATATCAACTAAAATAGTGTTGAGATCACAAAACCAAACTGAGCTTGGATGCCTTAGAATTCCTTCACCATCCCTTGAGGAATTTTCCTGTCTCCACCCACCTGTTGAATGCTTCCTATAGAAAACAATCTCCACCCCCAACCATTAATATTTTCCTGAGACCCCCTCACATGGATCCAAAACCTTATGGAAATTCAAATATCAACTGAGAAAGAATCCCATCACGCCATGGCTATCCAAAAATGGCAAAGAAAGACTAAAACCATTGTCAAAACCCAGAAAAATCCATGCCACCAACAACAAATAAACCAAATACCAACATGCACATACCATGCATGTCAAAACCAACTAGGAAATCATGCATGCAACTTGTTACCTGCAAGTATTCTTGTAGAAGCTGCTTGATCACACTTTTCCTTACTTGATCCTTTATTTCCTTTACTTTCCTTGTCCTTCCTTTGCTTGCTTTCTTTCCTTCTCCTCTTGGTGCTCTTCTCCTCTCTGAAACCAATTCCAAAACTAAACTGACAAAAGGCCGTGAACTAATGCTCTTATGTCTTTTATTCTTGATTCCTCTAATTTCTTCATTTTTCCTTAATTTTCCTTCAATTTCCTCCTCCTACGCAACCTTTGACCTTCGACCTTCATTTTCTCCTAATTTCCCTTATTTTATTAAACAAAATGCCAAAAATACTTTTTTCCTTTTCAAATCCTTTGCCATTATCTTTGCCAATTTATCCTTAGCCATAAACACAACAAGTTATGCCCACTGGGATATTTTTCCCAACATTCAGCTTGGAATAAGTGTCCCTTGACTATGGTCTTATTTTTCCTTTATTAAATTTTATTACACAAAATTTTAACCCGAGGTTGTTACAGACCCCTCCCCGTTAGGGGAACATCATCCTTAGTAGTCTATGACACCTACACCTAGTAGTACCCGCTGAAAAGAAAAAAAGTACTGCCTATGGAGCTTGATAACCCATCTCGTTGCAGTATTTACAATAAATAACCTTTTCAAAAAGCAAAATCATCATGACAAACATGACAACATGACAATCATACTGCTTATTGGAGCTTTATAACATGAATCATGGTGGTATTTATGAAAAAACCATACATAAATGTGTACATATACCAAAACTCATTTTCCTCCACCGGAAAACAATGAAGGATACATATCCCACATATGATCATCCATCTCCCATGTAGCTTCATCAGGCTAAAAGTGCTTCCAATGCACTTTAACTTGCTTGAATGCTCGGTTTCGGAGCATGAGTTGTTTCCACTGCAATATGCACTGAGGTTCTGGCTAGAATTCTCCTTCTAGTTCCACCTGCAATACAGACCAATCTAACATGATCAACATCCTTTACATATATTTTAAGCAATGAATCATGGAAAAAATCATGGAATTTCATTGTTGGAGGAAGTGCAAGACTATAGGCCACTAGTCCGATCCCTTCAAGGATCTCAAAAGGCCAACAATACCGTGGTGTCAACTCAGCACGTGATCTAGTCCTCAAGGATATCTACTTGGGCTTATGCGCAAGTACACATGCTCCCCAACTTGAAACTCCTTAAATGCCTTGTGTTGGTCTGTATAACTCTTTTGCCTGACCTGTGTCGCCTTTAGATTCTTCTTTATAGCCTACATTTCTTGTTCCATGTCTTCCAACATGTTCAATCTAATAAGTACCATGTTCACTATATTACTTCAGCTAATGGGAGTATTACAACTCCGTCCATAAATTGCATCGAACGTACTGATCCTCGATGACTCCTAATAATAACATGTGCATAAGCTCCATGTAGTTGTCATCCTGTTGTCTTTTCTGTAAGATCTGATCCTGTAAATATGTCCCGTATGAGCTCACTCCTACAACATGGTTCAACTGCATTTTCCTATTGAGAGCACATGTGACCCTATTCTCCTTACCATTTATGTATCTAATCTCGAATTCAAACTCATTAAGGGTAGCCAACTATCTAGATTACCTAGCATTCATATTCGGTTTGTCAAACATATATCTCAACCCATTGTGATCGCTCATCAATACAAACCTCCTGCCAAGAAGATAATGTCTCCACAACTTCAATGCATGAATAATAGCTTCCAACTCAAGATCATGAGTCACATAGTTCTTCTCATGCTCATTCAATTTTTTGGACTCATAGCACACCACCTTCCCTCTTGCATAAGGACTCCACCAACTCCTCTTTTGCAAGCATTTTTACACACCACGAATTCTTCATCTGGATCTACAATCTTAAGAACTTCAGTGGTTGTCATCCACTGCTTCAACTGTTCAAAATTGGTTGCACATTCCTCCATCCATTCAAAATTCTTCCCTTTTTGTTGCAATGATTTAATAGGATATGAAATGCGTGAGAAGTTATTGATGAACCTCTTGTAGTAACCTGCTAATACCATGAATGACGTGACTTCATCCACATTTCTAGGAGCTTCCCATTCCATGATAGCTTTTATCTTTTCCGGATCCACTGTAATTATTTCCTTGCAAACAACATGTCCTGAGTAATTTAACTTTGTAAACAAACTACATTTGCTAGGCTTGGCATACAAATGATGCTATCTTATCAATCTCAACACTACTTCTAAATGCTTAGCATGCTCTTCCTCATTTATAGAATATATCAATATATCATCAATGAATACAATAACAAACTTTTCCAAATAAGGACACAATACACTATTCATCAAGCACATAAAATTAGTTGTGGCATTAGTCGAACCAAAAGGAACTACATCAAACTCATAATTCCCATACCTGGTCCTGAAATTAGCCTTGTAGATGTCCTCTTATTTAATGCGTACCTAATGGTGTATTGATCTCAAATCAATCTTTGAGAACATTGCTACTTCCTTCAACTGATCAAACAAGTCATCAATTGTCGATGATGGGTACCTGTTCTTGATCATCACCATGTTCAACTGCATGTAATCAATGCACACTCTAATATTACTATCCTTCTTCTTCATGAACAATACTAGCACACCCCAAGGCGATACACTTGGCATAATGTATCCCTTATCAAGCATTTCCTTTAGCTGCAACTTCAATTCCACTAAATCTAGTGTGATCATCCTGACGTGCCTTTGATGTTGGTGCTGCCCCTGGTACCAACTCAATAGAAAAGTCTACTTCCTTGTGAGGAGGAAACTCTAGAATATTTGCAGAAAATACGTCTTGAAATTGTTGCAATACAGAGTAGATCTTGAAGATTTATGCATCCTCAACATCCTTACCCTTATCACTCGAAATATGAACTACAAACATCACACACCCATTCCTGCAATTTCACTTAGCCTACATAGTTATGACCATCCTTAATGATGTAGGCTTCTTCTTTCCCTGAAAGATTCTATTTTCCCATTATCATCCAAGTAATCAATAGCCTTGTCATAGAAATCTACTTTGATCTTGTGAAGATACTATAATGGCCTAAATCTACCTCAGGCTGAGAAAGGCAGAATCTAGGGTAACATCAAATCACGCTTAACCTAGTACTAGCCCTACCAGATCGGGAGAGGGCTCTCTCCTTGTCAATCTCAGCAAAAAATGATCAATCAGGCTTGAGATGACTTGAATGAAAACTGATTTTAGGCTAGGTATATATGTAAGAGAGTTTGATTTGATTTTTAGGGTGTTTGTTGGATCAAAGGGAAGGGCAGATTTTGGGTCTGGGAAATGAGAAGTTTTGCAGGGATCTGAATGGGGCAAGGTAGGCAATTGTTTTGACGCTTTTAATTTTGAATGAAATGGATAGCTCAGACCGGTGAGGAGTTGAAGAGAGCAAGATGCTTTTAGGAATCCTCTTCAAATAGTTGAAAACATAGAAAATTAAACAAACCCTAGGTAGAGCACTGCAAATTTTAATGAATTCCACCTTTATCCTTGTTTGTTTAACTTAAGAAGAAATAAGAGGGAAAATGATACACATGAAACACCAGTAAACTTACATTAATAGAGAGAAACACATCATCAAAACAAAGAGCCACATGAATCCCAAGGAGTGCTGCAAACCCTGGTCTATTCCTTTGCCAAACTGCAGAGATGAATGTACAATGATGCTCAAAGCAATCCCAAGTGTCCAACCTATGCTAATGACTGAAAAATTACAAGATATAAGCAAGAAACCACTCATCCCCAGCCTCTAGGGGTCAAGCTCACAATTTTAGGAGCTATTACAACAATATCTAAACTGAGAACTAGAAAATAGGCAGTAGAACAGCTTGCCTCTATAAGATAGGAAACTGATTCATTCAGTTGCAATTCACCTTTTGATGGATGAATCTACCTCCATGAGTAAAAATTTAACAAAATTACATCAAGATCCATCAAAGTACATCAAATTAAATCATTATTTTACCGTTTGGAAGCAAGAAAGTCAAAATGTCAAAAACTAGGCGAAAAACAAAGTTACTGAGTCCAAAATGAGCAAAAATCCTGAATGCACCGCGCCTGATTTCTCTATGCATCGCGCCAGTTTGGAGCTGATTTTGAAAACCTTAACGATGTCCAAATTAGCTCCAAGTGGGCTTGTTGGAAATGTATGCCTGTATACTTTCCAACACAAGTTGAATTTCTGAATTTGGCTTCCATTTTCCCCTCCAAAAATGAGTTCTCCTAACACTGCTTCCTGTGTGTCCAAAAAGGGGCAGAAAGGTCATTTTTAGGGTGTTTTTGACCCTTCTAGAAGCCCAAAACCTGTCAAAATCTCTTGGCCATAGGTAGGCATGCATAAATTTTCATGAAAAATCCAAAAATGTAAATTTTTCCCCAAGAGGAGCTCCCAATCATAAGCGCGCGCCAAGTGGCGCGATGCGTAGAGCTGAAAACTCTGTGTTTAGGCCAAAAAAAATCAAAATTTGCAAAAAGTGTCCCAAATTTCTTGAAATTTGGGCTGAATGTCCTCCATTATGTACTATGCTGGGCCAATGAAGCCTTGGCTAAGATTTGAAGTCTATCATGCCTTTTCACGCCTCCTCGATGCCTTCTTCATCTCTGTCATAAGAGGAATTTGTCTCCATGTTTGCCAAAGTCTATATTGTCTTAAATGAGTATGAGGAGTTTTATGTGTCTTTGGTTTGCTGCCAAGTTTATGAAAATTTTTGAGGGGCTATGGAGGGAGAGGGTAAGGGGTGTGTTAGGAATATTTTCATTTGAAATTTGGGGAATTAAAGGGTTTTAGGGACAATCTCTAGGCTTTTGGGATAGCATTTGGGATTTGGAAATCTTATAGCTAGGGTTTGGGATAATGGGAATTAGGATAGGAGTAGATGAATTTAGGGATATGGGGGATATGGAGATGGGTTGATGATAGAAAAACAGTGAAGAACTAAAGGATGTGGGAGTGATGGCACAAAAAACTAATTTGCAAACCCTAAACGATCATTTCTTAAGCAAGGAAGTAGGGTTTGAATTTGTTTTATTAAATCCTCATAGATATCATAAGACACATGTTTATTGGAAATGGAAGATTTTTTTTACTTACTTTGGACTAGAAGAAACCGAGAAAATTGAAGTTTTGAATGAAATTGTGGTGAAAAGAGCTTGCAGCTCTATGCGCCGCGCCACAACCCAACGCGTCGCGCCACAAACCCAACGCATCGCGCCATTTTGCAAGAGACTTTTGGAGACCTTCCCAATGTCCAAATTGGGCGCAGGATAGCTCGTTGGAAATATTATTGAGTCTAATTTCCAACCCAACTATAATTTTTCAATTTTGAGTTTATTTTCCTTGTCAAAAATCAAATCTCCAAAGACTGGTCAAAATGTGCAAAATGAGGCTGCCTCAAGGCAGAGTGCAGTTGCAGTCAACTTTTGAAGGTCTTCCTCAACTCCAAATTGAGCTCATGATATCTCATTGGAAATATTTTTGTGTCTAGTAATCATTTGACTCATCAAGCAAGTAATTTGGCCAACCAAGCTGGGAGAAAGCTTGATTTTCCCAATGTCACTTCAGAGGTACATCAATTCTCCTGAGGCAACTGTATTTTTTACATTTCTATAAAAAAATGACACCTGTGTAAAAATTGAAGGATTTTTTTCTTCCTTGGCCTATTTTGGACAAAAACCTCTCTCAGTTTTCCAAAATTCATCTTTTATTGCTCAGAAACATCATTGGAGTAAAACCTATCCCGATGTGTGGAACAAGGGATTTGTCGAAATGAAGTGAAATGAAGGGGATAAGGGGCTTCTAAATTCTTGAGAAAATTTTTGGAAGTAGGGAGGGATGTTAGGAATCAGGGGAAAGTGGAATTTCAAATATTTAGTAAGGGGAAGGGGTCCAAAAGGGCAAAACATAGGCCTAGCCTAGAAAATTACCAAGTTGTAGCAAGAAACTAGGGTTTGTGCGAAAATGAGGAATTTGGGGGATCTCAGTGATGGGAAGTGTTTAATAAGGTACATTAAGCATAGGGAAAGGTGTATGAACATTAGGATACAATTTTTGCTGATTATTTGACCATCCAAGAGAAATTACCTTCAAAACCCTAGGAGAGGGAAATGAACCTTACCTAGGCACAACTAAAGCATGAACAAGGTGTAAAATGACCCAGTGGAACTTGACATGATGATGAAAACCCTTTGAATGATGGCACACTCAGCTGAATGGTGACATGGACCGACATTTGGACAGCTTTGAAAGGAGCGAAAACAAACCCTAGACCTAACACCTAGTGACCAAATTTTACTTGAAGACTCACTGAAATGAAAAAATTTGACCTTGACACCTTAAAATCACTTTGTAAGAGCATGTTTGATCACTAGAGGAAGGTTAAAAAGACTGACACTAACAGATACAACCAATCTGTACCCAAAACCTTACTATATGATCCCAATGGTAGTACATTCAGATGTGTTGTTGTAGGCATACCATTCAACTCAAATGCACAAGCTCTTACCCAGTGATGAACTCTCTTCTTAGTACATGTATCCAACTGCACCAACCAGGACCCTGCATGCACTTATTTTCTCAAGCCACACTTATCCACCAATTCATGATTAACATGACTATAATTATATCCAAGATCAACCAAAATAGAAACAACTGGACCACAGATTTTACCTTCCATCTCAATAATGGATGCCTGATGATCTGCCTGCTTTTTGTCCATAGTTGAATAAATCCAAGGAATGTTATGATCAACATCCCCAACTTTTTGCACCTCCTGAGCACTATCTAGGGCCTACCTCCCTGGTAGAATGGACATACATTCTTGTATGGTATTTGCCACATATCCAACACAGCAACGGTTCTATACTATCACCTCTAGTTTGCTACTCTCTAGACTGCGACAAATGTCCCTTCGCAACTACATTAGATTTCTCATAAGGAGAAAAAATTTCTTTCTCACCTGCATCTTGAGGTATTTTCCTCTTTTATGGTAGCTTCCCTTTAACTTTCTAATTTCCTTTTAAATTAAGCTTAGGCTCAAATTTTCACTTTGACTACTCAGAATAATGTTTCAATTTTCGGATGGCCTCCTCCATCGATCTAGGATCATCATACTCAATCTGGTCTCTATATGTTGTTGGAAATCCACTGACGAATATTTGGATCTTAGCCTTCTCATCCCTGAGATGAGGCACATACTCACCAAATCCAAGAACCTACTAGTAAAATCATCATATGCATAGAACTCATTTGTAGCTCATAAAGCTCCTTATCTTTTTCATCATAGTACCTCTCTGATAAGTGCTTTTTCTTAAAGAGCCTCTCAAACTAATCCCAAATAAAGTATTCTTCCTGAATTCCCTTAACATTCTTCGCATCTTCCCACCAAATATTTTATTTCCCTTTAAGACTGAAGGTGGCTATCTTGGCTTTCATGTTCTCTGAAGAGCTATGCAATCTAAAAAAATTATTCATCCCAAGAAACCATGCCTCTGCATCTTCATACTTCTTCATCGCTCCATCAAATGTAGGAGGATTCACTTTCTTGAACTCCTTAGGCAAGTACCCCCTCCTCCTATAAGGATGATGACAATGATGATTGTGATGATGTCTCCTGGATGAGGAAATTGAATGATGCCCATACATACCAGTCTTCCTGTCAGGTGTATCCAATGATATTCCACCTCTAAATTTTTCCCCTCTATCCAACTTGTATCCAGACCGATATATGCCACCATAGGCTCCATTAGTTTTCTCTTCATACTCTTGACTGATCCTCAATTTTCCCTATTTATGCAACTTTGAAAATCTCTAAAGAATCGATGCATTGACCTCTAACTACTTCTCCTGATCCCTTGCAATTCTTTCTTGAGCCTAAACCAACATGCAGGGATAATTTTAAGGATGGAAAATTATCTTGAAGTTTAAAACATTGGTGAATTTCACTAGTTCCTAATATGTGAACTATAAAATTTTATTGATATGTTTGTAAAATTTTACAAATTTATAATTATTTAATATATAGTCTCTATATAACGTTGGCTATTTTTAAGGTAAAATAATTTTATGTTGTAAAATTTGGGCGAATCATTTTTACAAAAAAATGGAAATTGGCGAATCTTTTTTTTGGAAAAATCATGAAAAATTAGCCTACTTGCGAATATTAGCCCCTAAAATTTTCTGCTTCGCAAATTCTGATATCTGCCCTCAATATCCTCAATGAATCTATTGCAATAGGAGAATACTCTTCTCCTTGTTGTCCAAATGATATATAAGGAGAGTCACAGGAACTGTAGTCCACCATTTTTCTCATCATCTTTGATTCTCTTCTTCCTACAAGTGTACCATGTGAGATAACCAAATAGATACCAAAATAAAATCCATACCTCATTGATGTTTAGGGGAGACTTATCTAATCTGAAAGATCAAGCCACATTAGCATGTACATGTATAATCATAATCGTATCCATATAACAATGTATCAACATCATCCATGAACATACAAATTGTATACCATGACCCCATACATGACAACCATAACCTGGAAAACATCAAACTCTATGCCAAGAGAATGAAATCTGCTTTGATACCACCTTCTAACACCTCCTCCCACATTTACCTGCTTTCACTGGATTTCCTGTGGTAAACATGAGGTGAGGGTCACTATGATAAGACTCAACCTCCTATATGACGTTAAGGAAATGGATTCGACAACTCAAGACCTTATTGACTTCCCTCAGGTGCTACAAGACCTCCAGGAGAAGCCCAACTCCTCTAGGTGTCCAACCCCTAAGATAACTCTCTTTTCACTATATTAGAGCCTCAACTGCTCCCTTTCCAAGGCATGCAAGTGACTATAGGCCTAAAATCACTCCCATACGCCTTATTTCCTACAACTATGAACTTTTCCAGTCATTTATATGCCAGTGAACCTGAATTATGAGCCACTTTTTAAGGGCTAGGACTCAGGCCTCTGCCCAAAACTCAATGAAACTTCTAGAAATTATGAATGACATAGAAATAAGGCTTATAAACCAAAACTTGAACTAGGACTTGACCTGAACACTCCAGACTAAATTTCCATCAAACACTTGATAAACATATAATGTATAGGTCATGAATGCATAGTTGAACATAAGGATTTGGAAACTTATCTAAGGTTTAATAAGAAGGACCAATTCCTTCTCACCATAGCTATTATAACACCAATTAGGTCTTGCATTCATTATTAATTCAGTTACAATTACAAACATGAAGAGATCTATGACTAATATCTGTCATTGTTGGCTTCATGGGGTCTCGACCCAGGTTCAATGTGACTGTGCAGTCCAACAAAACCCACTATTACCGGCCCTTTCAGTGACGACCTACTTGTGCAGATCTAAGTCTCACCCGAGGCGATATAGGGGGATGCTAGAACTAGGTTTTTTCTTCCAGAGGGACCCTAGACTGTGGATTTAGGGATTTATCTTCTTATCATCTCTTCGCAGATCATATCTACTAATACTATAGGTGTTGTCTGTTGAAATTACTACAGACTACACAATATTACTTAGTTATGCATTGAATAAAGTAAATAACCATAAAAAATACTGTGATATTCATTTATAGATCAAAACCCTTATTTAGCATAGCCAATCATAAACAGTAAGCAAAAAGAAAACGCATCAATATAACTCAAATATTCTCAACAGTTCTTTCATTAACAGCAAGATCTTCTCATACATCCACTTTCCACCCTACACACACAATTGTAGACTTCCTAAGGTCTCCACACACACAGTTGTAGAATTCCTAAGGTGTTTTATTGAAATAAAACCTACGGACAAATAAGTTTCCCTAAGTGTGGTGGACGCACTTAGAAAAACAAATGAAAGACACTTGACCTTTTCCTTAAGATAAATGGATAAGAGAAAAACACCTACTTGTGATCCTTTGTTGTTCTTCATCTCCTTTTTTTCACTCTCAATCAAACTAAACTCGCTTGATTGGTACATGCAATGGCTAACAGAAGACAAAAAATGAAATAAAGGCCCTAGGTTAAAGGAAAGTAACAAATCTCTTTATTATAAGGTAGAAGGAGAAGCTACAACCAGCTGGATCAATTCGATTTCAAATCACTCCAGCTTCAGTCCTATCCTCATCACATCGGCAGCATCACTCCAGTAGCATAAAATTGTAGATTTTAACCCTGTATAGAAATTATCTACGAATGAATCTTTAAAACAGAAAATAAACAATAGCGAGAGCATAAAACATAAAACAGATAAACACAGAGAATTTCCCCTGGATCCCAAATCGGGATGACCAGCTTGATTTTTCATTATATTCCTTTAGTGTTACAACACATATATATACATGTCAAAGCATACATTAACCCCAATCCATTAACCCTGGATTAGAACATAACCATAGTTCCCTTGACCGGATCTACAAATACCAGAGGCCGAAAACCATCATGCCCCAAAACCATGTGCAAACCCATGCACAAAACCATGGGTGGGTCCGCCCACCGGAAAATAAGGACCAAAAAAAAAATTTCTCGGGCACTGCCCCGAACCCCAACAGGGGGGGCTATCACCCCCCCTGTAACCCCCCCGACGTTGCACCCATCACAACGTACAGGGGGGGCTATTTCCCCCCCCTACTACCCCCCCACGTGTGATTAGTCATGGAAAGAATATAACACAAACGCAACATTATCCCACTTGTTTTTTTCTTTCCACAGGGGGCCACAGGAGAGCTGAGTCATTAGCCAAGATTTACAACACCCATTGTTTCTCTACATGAAGAGAACTTCTGAGTGCTTACAGACTTTTTCAATGCATCTGCAACATTCTTCAAAGTGTCCAACTTTACCAGCAACATCCTTTTAGCTTCAACCATATATCTCACAAAGTGATATTGAACATCAATGTGATTTTTCTTTGAATGATAAGTAGGGTTCTTAGCCAAGAAAATTGCACTTTGGCTATCACAGTCTATCCTTATAGCTTGCTGCACCAACCCCATACTTGAACACAATCTCTACAAAAAAACTTCTTCCTTGCTTGCACGAGTGGCTGCCATGTATTCTGCCTGTATAGTTGAAAAATCCACTACAGACTGTCTTTTACTCATCCAACTGACTGCACCTCCAAATAGGCTAAACACTTACCCACTTGTCGATCTTCTTTGGTCTAGATCTCCAGCCCAGTCAGCATCAAAAAAACCATGAATTTCCAACACTCTTTCCAATCCTGGTCTTCCCTGGTAGCATAAGCCATAATCACTAGTGCCACGCAAATATCTGAAAACCCGCTTCACTGTTGTCCAATGCTCCTTCCCTAGGTTTGACATAAACCTGCTCAATACTCCCACTGCATGTGCAATGTCTGGTCTAGTACAGACCATTGCATACATCAGACTACCCACTGCACTTGCATATGGAACATGGGACATATCCTCCTCTTATTCTTGTGTCTTGGGACACTGTTCAGCAGACAGCTTTACACCTACAGGAATAGGAACATTCACCGGTTTACTATCCTGCATATTGAACCTCCGCAATATAGTCTCGACATACTTCCTCTGGTTTAACCAGAGCTTCCTCTTTGCCCGATCTCTCTTAATTTCCATGCCCAAAATATAGTTTGCAGCACCAAGATCCTTCATGTCGAATTTGGAGAACAGTTGGGTCTTCAAATCTTGGATAATTTCTTTGTCATTTCCAATCAACAACATATCATCCAAATACAAGACCAAATAAATAACACGGTCACCAATTAATTTAAAATAAACACAGTGATCCTCCTTGCTTCTGGTGAAGCCAAGTCCCCGTATATAGGTATCAAATTTCTGATACCACATCCTTGGTGACCGTTTTAACCCATACAGAGACTTCTTCAACCTACATACTAGTTCTTTCTTACCCCTCACCATAAAGCCTTCAGGTTGCTTCATGTAGATCTCCTCTTCTAGATCCCCGTGAAGAAATGTTGTCTTCACATCCATCTGTTCTATCTCAAAATCAAATGCAGCAGCAACAGATAAAAGTAATCTAATAGAAGTAACCTTGGCAACAGGAGAAAAATATCACCAAAATCAATTCCTGCCTCTTCTAGCCAAAGAACTCCACTGCATCCCACATTTTGTATTTTTATGCAAGGATTCCATTTCATCAACCATGGCCACCTTCGATAGTTTTCCATCCTCTGAATCTACTACCTCCCTCACGGTTCTGGGATCATCATCAGTTATATTTAAAGAAAATTTTGAACAGAAAGCAGATGGACTATACCTTTCTGGTTGTCTTATTTCCCAAACTGATCTTCTAATAGCTGGATTTTGTGGCTCTTCCTTTTTCGAGTATTCTTCTGTTGTAGAGTCTGATTCATCCTCCTTTATCTCAAACTCTATCTTCTCAGGTTCCTTTGGCAGGACTTCATGTTTAAAAATATCTTTCACCTCTCTAAACACCACATCTCGATTGTACACAAATTTCCTCGTTTTCGGGTTCCAAATCTTGTAACCCTTTAAACCATCCTTATACCCAATAAATATGCACCTTTCAAATGTATCATCCAACTTGGTCCTTTTCTCCTTTGGAACCTGTACATATGCATCACATCCAAATACCCTCAGATGTGAAAGAGAGGGTTTCTTACCAGCCCATACCTCATGTGGAGTCTTATCCTCCAACACTGATGAAGGTGATTTTTTAACCAAGTAACATGCAATATCCACTACCTCTGCCTATAATTCTTGTCCTAACCCAGTACCACTGAGCATGCTTCTTTCCTTTTCCACCAGTTTTTTGTTCATTATTTCTGCAGCTCAATTTTGTTGAGGTGTGTATGGAGTAGTCTTCTACCATGCTATACCACACTTCTTACAGAACTCTTCAAATTCCTTCTTGCAGAACTCCCCACCATTATCTGTCCTCAACACCTTTATCTTCTTCTCTGTCTGGTTTTCCACTAGAGCCTTAAATTCTTTAAATTTGTCAAAGACTTCAGATTTCTTCCTCAAGAAATATATCCATGTATTCCCTGAGAAGTCATCTACGAATGAAACATAGTACACAAGAATTTCCCAAAGGATGGAACCTACACAGTTCAAACACATCACCGTGCAAAAGAGCTCTAATATCTTGTTCGCCCTATTAGCACCCGAAGGAAAATCACTCGATTCTGCTCATATACACAATGTTCACAAAAAAAATCAAAATCTAGAGAGCTATTATACATACCTTCTACGATACCATTTCCATGCGTATCCGGCGTCCTTCTCTCCAATATGTCCAAGCCTCGATGCCATAGCATGGTCTTTTCTCTAGAGATCGCTAGGTTTTCCGCTCCACTTCTAGAACCAACAATCGTTGCACCCAAAGAATAATGCGTCGCCTTGAAGCTTGTACAAACAGTTCCAATCCAAACTCCCCGCATTACCGCCGTTGCTCCCCGAACCATCTACAGTATCTTTTCTCAAAAAATGTTTTTACAATCGCATCATCCATCTTGCTTACGTAAATCGATTTCCGGCCAATGCAAAAATGTGGTTCTAATCCTTCCACCTTATAGCTTCAATTTGACTTTTCCACGTTCGACGATTCTGGCCTTCCTATCATCACCTAAGAAGACATCATCGCCATCATATTTCTCATACTCGCAGAACCACTCCCTATGGGGAGTGAAGTGAAAGGATGCACCCAATTCAATCAACCATGACTCATGATCTACATGTGTATTTGAAGAAGAAGCCAAATACACATCCCCACCTTCATCCGAGGTGGTTTTTGCCTCTGCAGAAGGAACATCATCAGATCCCTTTCCTTTCTCAGGAGCTTTAGATCTGCAGTCCTTTTTGTAGTGCCCTTCCTTTCCGCATTTCCAGCACACCTTTACAAACTTTCCAGGAGATTTAGATCTCCCTCTAGATTTAGATCTCCCACTCGAAACTTTATTCTTGTTTCTGTTCTGGGACCTTCCTCGTACAGATAAGGCATCTCCATTCTGACCCTCCATATTTCTCCGTCTCATTTCCTCCGACAGCAAGGCTGAGACAATGTCATCAAAATTCAAGGAAGTTGTATTAAGGTTGTCTATTGCACAACTGTGACCACCCACAAATCAGGTAAAGAAATACAACAAACGATGCACTTTATCTTCATCTAAGATTTAATATCAACTAGATGACAAATTTCTACTCTAACTATTTTCTAAAAGATGAAGGCGTTCTGATGCTCTGTCACTGAGTCTCCATCCTTCATCCTCAAGTTATACAACTTTTTCCGTAAGAAAAATTTATTCACCAAAGACTTAGATTGGTACAAAGTCCCTAGCTTGTTCCACAAGGTCTTTGCCATAGCTTCCCCAAATACATTCAACAATACTGAATCTGAGACACACAACCATATTGTGCTCTTTGCCTTCCGATCTAGTTTCTTCCAGTCTTCATCTGACATTGTCATTGGTTTAGTACCCGGATCTACCATGATCCACCGATCTTTATCCACCAGTAGATCCTCCATCTTTATCTTCCACAACTCAAAACTCTGGCCATTAAATTTATCAATCTCTATCTTCCCACCACTCGCCATCTTCATCATAGTGTTTCCATCCCAGATCTCCATCAATAGGGTCTACTCTCAAAGCCCGAGAAAACCCTCAAGACAAAGGCCCTGAAGCCTGTGATCGGCTCGATACCAAATGTAGGTTTTAACCCTGTACAGAAATTATCTATGAACGAATCTTCAAAACAAAAAATAAACAATAGCGAGAGCATAAAACATAAAATAGATAAACGCTGAGATTTTCCCCTAGATCCCAAATCGGGATGACCAGCTTGATTTTTCATTATATTCCTTTTAGTGTTACAACACATATATATACATGTTGAAGCATACATAAACCCCAATCCATTAACCCTGGATTAGAACATAATCGTAGCTCCCTTGACCGGATCTACAAAATACCAGGGGCCGAAAACCATCATGCCCCAAAACCATGTGTAAATCCATGCACAAAACCATGGGCGGGTCCGCCCACCGGAAAATAAGGACTAAAAAAAAATTTCCAGGGCGCTGCCCTAAACCCCAACAAGGGGGGCGTTACCCCCCACACGTGATTAGTCGTGGAAATAATATAACACAAACCCAACAAACATTACATGCAAAAAATACCTCAAAGAGTTGTGATCTTGCCAGCATAACTCTACAAATTTAAATTATTTCTCCCTTGTGCACTATGATCAGTGCTCAATTTATAAGAAATGAAGGTGGCTTGGCATTAATTGATCATTGAATGCATTTTCCATAAATGGATGAATAAGTTTCCCTTTTTAATGCAATAGGAGGATAAGAGATTTAATGGCTCCATGGTGTTCATATTTGAAGTTATCAGATAGTATAATAGCTGGAACAACTTCTTGAAGCCACTAGAAGGTGGGAAGATTCCCAAAATCCGTTGAACAATTTTCTCCCAATCAACCAACGCACTCTCAAGTGGGCCTAGATTCTCTACAACGCTGCATTGCATGGGAGTAAGTGCTCTGCAAAGCGCTTATTGCATTCTAGGGGTGCATTGATGGCTCAATGGCATACTTCAACTGGACTTCAAGCAGTGAAGCTTTCATGCATAAAAACCAACAATGGGATGACTTGTTTAAGGAAAGTAGCAATTGATTTAGAGTACGATAGAGCCTATTTTTTATTGATCTGGGTTTCAGGAGTGATTCCAAAATTGACCTGTAACAGCTTCCCCCTAAAGCATGAAGTCAAAAATGATAATTTTGAGTTATATGCTTTATAATGTGATGAGTAGGATCTGAAGTGGACGGTGACCTCCATGAATTACAATACATTACATCATGATATCTTTTTCACCTTGGACATGAATTGTTGAGGGAGGCATACCTATACTCAACACATAAACTATCATAACACCAGAAATTCGTCTATAGATAGAGACCCATGATAGGATGACCATCTATCTAAAGACCATCGTACGGATGATGTGGTACTACCCTAAAATCGTTGTTCGGATGGATGGGGTCTTCTATCTCGTTCATTCAATCGCTCAAGTATGAGTCTAACCATGCGAATATGTGATTTGAAGTCGAACATAGGAAGACACCATCTGATTACCAACCAATGATGTAAGTCGTTAATAGACGCGAGAGAAACCACCGATGATGATCATGGCTCTCAAGGTACTGCAATACATTCTGCATGGTCTGAATAGATGATTTGATGTCAGACACCATACAAAATCTTTCAGTCAAAGGCCAGTGATGTAAACCTGTCATCAAAAGCGAGAAACTTGTCATTGATGTATGCAAGATTCAAGGTACTAGAAGGGTGTTTCTAAGTCATCTTCTTGGATGATCTGATGTCGACAGGAAATGACTCGTCGCAGGAGGGCCTTGATATATCCCCCATCAACAACACGAAATGAGAGTAATGATTTCAAAGATGGAATGTAATTGATGAAGCAATGTTCAGGGATGGCAGTCATGAAATGAAGGTTTATGAGTATTGCAAAGGATGAGGAATTACTGAGTGACTTCTCTTTAACATATCAGCGACATTGAATGAGTTGGTAGCATTGACCCAAAACCAAAGTGATGGATAGTGTGATAGACCATAGGTATGATAAACCATCAAGTATATAACCCAACCCAAAAGTCATGGAGATGAAGTAAACGAGTGTCATTTTCAAGAGTGACTTGCTACCATAAAGTGATTTACCCCTTTCAAATTTTCCCCAGTCATCGTTGACCAGTACCTCTTTATTTTTTAACAAGCATGAGGAGGATAACATATGCCTAATGTATAATTCCACCCTTTGGGTGAAATCCATCGCTATGTGATGTTTTAATGAGTCTAGTGAAATTGAAACTCGATCTTGTCATGATGGACAAGTCTGTCTCTATTTGATGTTTTAACAAGTCTAAAGACAATGAAAATTCGTTCCTTTTTCATGTTAGAGAGATTTCTTTTTCATAAATTTGTCCCTCAAATCCGAAAAAGCGTAAAATAATACCTGAGGGAACCTCCTAGCCATGTTCGACTAGGGTGTTCCTTTTTTGTAAATAATCTATCCTAGTACGAAAAAGGGTTAAAATTATACTGAGTACATGTTTCAATTCCTTTTACAAGCTCGAAAGGATAAATGCCCAGCAATATTTTCATATTTTGGGAGTCTGAAAAGAATTGAAAGAGGACACTAGGGGGGTTCCTTTTTCGGTGTTTAACAGAGCTTGAAAAAGAGATAAAAGTGTGCTTTGTGGTAAAAAATTCATTTTAAGATCATGCATGTCAAAATTCATTGTATCAGTTGTAAATCTGCTCAAAGAACCACCAAATGGATTAAAAATACATGTTTTAATAGTAAAAATGGGTAAAAACTATAGTCAATTCATTAAATATGCATAAAACAATCAAAAAGACTATTTAAATAAGAATTTACCATTCATTTTTTAGTGCTCTGAGCTAGTTTTTCCCTCGAACTTTAGTAGTTGATTGTGACAGATTCTGTGGACCATTTCTCATGCCATCAAGAGCAGGTAGGATATCTGACCTTTCTCTTTCTATTGGTAGAATTCTTTTTCAGTTTCATGCAAATTTTTTAGGGTTTTGGGGCTTATAGGGTAAATATACAATGCCATAGGACCAACGCACCCTTGAATGTCAAAAAGTGTGTTGCAAAGGAGTTCAAATGAAGCCCAGGTACTTTGCAACACTCTGTCTGAGGAACATTGGTGCATTGGGTGCAATTCAGAAATTTGTATTGTGTTTTGTGTCCAAAATTTCTCCAGTTTTTTGCATGGAATGGATCTTAACTAAGCTTATGGTTTGATTTCAGGCTTTGATAGGATCAAAATGTCGATTAAATGGCAAGAAAGAGAACATGAGGAACATGATATGGTTTCCCTAAATGATCTTGGAACTGTGAGAGCTCTCGGAGACTGTGGGTTACTCAAGTACTTTAGATTATCAAGGATGAGGAAACATTTGGAACTATTGCAGTTCTTGATTCTCTCATGGGATCTGGCACAACAGACATTTCACATTGGGGATAAAGTTCTCCCGATATTGGTTGATGACATTTACTTTCTCATAGGTTTGTCGAGACATGGTGCCCCCATTTCCCTTGCAAGTTTATGTCCATGGAGGTGAGATGGTGAAGGACTACATCTGACAGTTTTGTCAGCCAGGTACAAAGCCTAGCAAGGATGGAAAGACAAGCATTATAGATGTATTTGATATGCCTTTGCGAACACTCGTATTCACTATTGCAAATTTGGTTGGCAGCGTGACACTTCATGTCACAAACAGATCGTACATGCAGTATGCGCTTGAGTGTCTCGAGCTGATTGTGTTCAACTGGGATGAAGTAGTACTCTCTCAAATGAAAGAACATATGACCAAAGTGAAAAGTGGCAACACAAATAATTTCAGCTATGGATCGATCTTGATCACTTTCATTTTGGAGCGAGTTCCATCGATGCAGCCACAGCATGTGACACTGGTTTTAGCTGGTTTTAGGGATCCATGGATGCAGTGCTGGGTAGAGTTGATGGATAGACATGCTAGTCAGTCATAGATATCATTCTCCACTGCATTCTTAACTTGGATCTGATGACATCATATCGTCATAGAGGAGCATCCATATACAGGGATGGATTTCCGTGGAGACCCAGATTTTATTTTACCAATCAGCGCTCAATGGGGTGCTACAGGTAAAATATTTTGACCATGTTTTTTTATTTTTTGGGTTTTTTACATATTTTTTGTTTTTTATGTTTCCAAGAGTAAACTAAAAATGTTTTATGTATGCAGATGTGGGTATTGTTCGACAAGTGGGTCGTGCAGAGGAGGTGAAGGAACCAGCAGAGAGGATTATCGCGAGAGCATTCCTTCGAGATTTGGATTTGGCTGAGACTCTAGCTGAGTTATAGCAGCATGTAGAGGTTTTGACTCTCGAGATACCGAATTTACGAAATGAGGTTGTAGTGCCATACTACTGGTGTGCCTAGCCGATGGATGAGGTTGTTGCGCATGATAGCTCAAGTAATGACCTGCTATCATGAGCACCACTAGATCTAATTAGGATATGATATGTCTACATACATTTTGAGGTCATATGACAACATGTCTTGGGCACAATTTTTTGTAAAAGTCTCGATTATCTATCTATTTTACTTTCAGTGTTTTCCTATGGTTATGTGCAATCCTATTCAATTGTGTGATGTGAATTGAAAATCTATTTTTACATATGCTACAAATGTATATTTAACACGTAATTTTCTAAATAATCAGTTAAAGTGTTAAAGTTTCTGGAAATGTGTTGATATTGGATGTAATCAAAATTTCTTTCCAAAAGACGAACTCTAAGAAACATGTGATGAATAGCTGGATTTTAGACAGTATAGACACTAGTAAGTCATATTATGACAAGCTGTGAGTCTAGCCTGATGAAGATGCGGCGAATTCCAAGTGAAATGGAATCAAAGAGGATTTCGATCAATGCATTATAATCAGAGATATTGTTGGTGGATCGACCGATACAAATCCCTTGGAAACTCACTAACTTTCCACTTGGAGTGAATATGGCCCATGCTGCAGAGGATAGATTCATGCGTACTACGACTAGCACCATCGGCATAACCAACAAATGGTTCCAAAGATTCTGACATCTGCAACAAATTGAAAATTGGATTACTAACGATATGAAAAACTCTTGAAAGACACATTGTGACACATACACAATCAAAACATATATACAATATCATACAATTTTTACTACGCAGAATCAAGCATAGTAACATTTAAGATACATCCCATTCCGAGGTTGCGATAATGGAATCCCATCATAATATACAAACTCATATGCACCCTTTTCCAGAATACGCTTGAAAATATAGGGGCCATGCCATAATGGTTCGAATTTTCCTATTCTTATAGACTTATCAACTTCCTAATCATAAAGCAAGACTAGGTCTCCTTCCGAGAAGGTGCGAGGCTTGACATTGCAGTCATATTGCGCCTTGATTTGTCTCTATGTGCTTCGTTGGCCAATGCAACTTCACGACATGTTTCATCTAGATGGATGAGATCTAAAAGACGTGCCTCTTCATTAGAAGTGTCAGGTAGCAGGTCAATCGCGAGTTTCAATGATGGAAATTCATATTGAATCAATAAGATGGCTTCCATACCATAAAACAGCTGAAAGGGAGTAAATACAGTTGTGTTTCTCACCGAGGTTCAATAAGCCCACAAAGCTGAGTACGGGATTAAATTTCAGTTTCATATATGAACCCCAACCATTCGTTGAAGCATATGCTTAAGAATTTTTTTGATGGCTTCAACTTGTACATTAGCTTGCAGATAATAAGGGGTAGAACTATCATGCGATAGTCCTAACTTCACATTCAACTCAGTCATCATGTAATTGCGAAAATTATTTCCATGATATGTAACTATGGCTTCCGGCACACCAAACCAGGTAACCACATGGTTAAAGAAAAACAATGCAGTTTTCTCGCCTGTGTTGTTAAATGTAGGCATCGCCTCGGCCCACTTGGTTAAATAGTCAACGGAGACAATAATATAGCCATGCCCCCCAGCCGAGCGAGGGTTACATGTCATGAATTCGATGCCCCATTTGGAAAATGGTCCTACAACGACGACAGGATGCATTGGTGCTGGTGGCACATGGGTTTTACGATCAAATATATGGAAAGCATGACAACTTCTAATCGTGAGAATGCAGTCGCGAACTATGGTAGGCCAGAAGTAACCAGCATGGAGAATATTCTATGTGGTATCAAAACTGGACAAATTTCCACCATAGGTACCAACATGGAAATAATTTAAAACTTTCTCAGCCTCCTCATGAGTGAGGCACCTACTTAAAATCGTATCGACACCACGACGATAAAGTGTATCTCCTACAATCATATAATATTGGTTTGGTATCAAATATGTCGTTGTTGCGAGCGAGAAGTATTGGGTCGGAAAGTTTGGGTTTGGAGATAGATGAGGAAATATCCATACCACAGGTTATATGACACGATTAGAAACAAAGACTCATCCAGAATGGATGGTTCCATTGTAGAATCAGTGTTACTAGAGGGAAGGTCGCAGATAAGCTTAGTGAAAAATAAAGACTTATTTGACTTGGATTTGATGAATTCCAAATCATATTTCTACAAAATGACTATATCCATTTTGGCTATTTTCCCCTAGCAATTGATGTGATAGAATGTATGTCATAGGGTGGCAATCCAAAATAACAATGGTCTTCTAGAGTAGAATATAGTGGCGAAATGTACAGCTTGAACGGCTTCCAAGGCAAGCTTCTCAACATGAGTGTATTTAACTTCCGTATCATTGATATTGTGACTCAAATAATAGATTGGATGCTCAATCCCATCTTCTTCTTGGACTAAAACCATGGAAATGGTTGTATGGAAACAACGGCGAGATATAGGAAATAATCACTATGATAATTTGGGGGATACATTAATGATGCTCACATTAGGGTATCTTTAAGAACACCAAAGGAAGCTTGCGCAACCTCATCCTTATGGAAGGGAGTCCCCTTTTTCAAGAGTTGAGTAAATATTTAGCCATTTCGGCATACTTGGGAATGAATCTCCTTAGAAAGTTAGCCTTCCCTTGGAGTCTTTTTAACTGAAGAAGGTTGGAAGGCGTAGGAAAATCTAGAATGGTCTGGACCTTCAAAGGATCTAGTCGAATTTCATCTTTCAACACAATGAAACCAATCAAACATCCATATCTGACACAAAACACACATTTGTGTGGATTAAGGCATATTTTTTAGTGATGGCATTGTAAAAATATGGCTCTCAAATGTAGCAGGTGGTCAACCCGTTTCTGTGAATGGGTAGGTAAGTCATCCAGATAAGGTTGAACAATGTGTTTGATTTCATGGAAAGCATAATTCATTACCCTCTGGAATGTTTCCCCAGCAATCTTTAAAACAAATTGGATTTTTGGAAAAGCAAATGTGCCCTAGGGATAGATAAAAGTAGTTTTATATTGGTCCTCTGGGTGAATATTGATCTGATTGTAACCGGAAAATCCCTCCATGAAGGAAAATATTTCACATTCGGCACATTATTCAATGATTTGGTCGATAAAGGGAGTGGGATAGTTGTATTTTGGACAAGCATGATTAACATCCTGATAATAAACGCACACTTTTATTGTCCCTTGTTTCTTCATGACAATAACAATGTTGGAAACCCAATCGGTAAGTAGAACAAGGTAAATAAATCCAGCACGCAAAAAATTTTCAACCTCTGCTTTAATGGAAAAAAAAAATTCTTAGGATGAACAGGACGGAGGCACTGTCGTACTGGTTTGACATCAGAGTACATTTTAATTTCATGCTCAACAATACTAGAATCGATTCTTGGTATTTCCTCATACGATCAAGCAAATATATCTCAGAATTCACAGAAAAGAGAGCGGTAAATGTCAACTTCAGATGTAGAACAAGACGTGCCAACATGAATGTTTTCTACAATGCTAGGTTTTTTCTACATATTGATAGAAATCATTTCTTCGATATTTGATGGGTTTGGCTCATAATCAATGGTGTAGATAGGAATGGAATTCGTTAAGAAATAAACGACTCTAGGGTGATATAGTTCAGTTGGAATATATTCATTATAATCTGGAATATGGAATCGGTGATGAGAATCTACCCAAGGTACTTCTTCCGGAATCATGGATTCCATAATTATCTCATCAGTTGAGAATACATGTGAAAAATGATTGGAAGAAGTAACATAATCCAAAGAATGATCAATCCAAACAATTGGTGACAAAGGATCAGGATTGGTCACATAAGCCAAAAAAATGGATTACTATGCGATCTTGATTGGACTTAGCGGCATAGTTTCACCCAACCTATATATTTCATAATCATTGGGAATCTTCCTTAAGTCAGATGAAGTGGAATATATCATATTACAAGTTTCTATTTTTTTTATTCTCGTTGATGTCGCAAGCGACGGTAACAAAAATGTGCCCATTAGGGAATAATCCTTAAAGAGTCTTACACCAATGTTCTGAAGAGATGGCGGGGGTCCGTGAACAAACGGAATGCTTCCAATTGCCTGGGAAACAGAGGCGAAGAAGGCGATTTGATCGATGATTTTGATGTCTCCCTTATGGGGGAAGACGACCATGCAAAAGTAAGTAGATACAACCATAGCCATAGCATAAACCCATGGTATTCCAATTAAGATATTGTAGTCAAGGGGTTCGTCAACAACCTCAAATTCAATAGTAACAGTTTTTCCCCGTAGTTCGACTTGCAAGTTACTAATAATTCCACAAGGCTTATATATACTACCGTCAAAATCTTTCAATGCCGTAGGTGATTGTGATAAACTCAATGAGCCAAGTGACTTCCAGCAACTCATAGACATGAGACAAGTAGATGCACCTTCATCAATAATAGTCCAATGAATGAGGTGATTTAGGACATTTACTTGAATAAAAAATTCTAATTGTGCTTGAAATTGTGGCACATTGCTTGCATGGTTAAATACTACGAGATTAGAGTCTGTCGGGTCAATTCCACCTATTGTTGACAAAAAAACGTGCTTTTGGGAAGGAAAATTCTAAATAACCTCAAGCATTGACATAGCAGAAGGTGACTAAGCCAAATCTTCGAATACGTTATAATTTTGAGTTGCATGAGCTTGAGGGTTTAAAGTCGATCGATGAACAACTCCCTTTAGGGGCTTTATTGTTAACTTGGGAATAATAGGTGGTGGAATTGAATCAGAAGAAGTTGAATTTGAAGCAGTAGGTTGATCTATAGCCTGACCATTTGACGATGAAAGAGTATTACTGTAATATTTACTTCAAGTAGACACCAAAACATCAATTTTGGGCTTAGTGGATAACATAAGCACTTCAAAACTAAAAGCGGGATCTGTAGAAACCATATGTGTTTCGGGGTTTGGAAAAGGATTTTTCAACACTGCAAGTGCGAAAGAAGTCCTAAGAAGTTTTGAGACTTTTGAGCGGTGAGGACAATCTCGCATAAAATGCTCCTCATTACATATAAAACAAGAGTAACAAGGTTTCAAAAAAGTACAGGGTGTATTAGATGACTTTTCCTGTTGGGATGAATTTTGTTTCTTCTTATCTTTCCCTTTCTTATAACTTTCGGGTTGCTTGTCACTTTTTCCCTTATCAGATGAGACGACATGTATTTTAGAAGAAGACGTTGGATTAGGTGCAATAGGGGTTTGATTAGACACAACAAGTGTGGAACCAGATGGTCAACTTGTTGGTTGAGTGCTAGCAGAACCAATCACACCGTCATCGGCATGAATGTCCTTACCAAATGGAGAAGGAGGAATAGTATAATTTGGTCATGGTGCATTCAGAATATTTTCATAGAGTGTGCCAGACTAAGTTTAAATCAAATCTAGATACTTGGAAAGAGAAATTACTTGCTCTTCAGTGACAACACTGCCTTTGGCCCCATCCTCGGTGATATATGGAAACAAGGACTTTATAAACCACTCAGTCAAAATTTGATCCAGAACAAAGGTTTTAACCATTCAACGATGACGATGCCACTCATGAATGTGATTTGATATGTGAGTAGCATTCGTATGTTTAAAGTTGGTAAAAAAAAAAAATTAGCTTCATATATGATGGTTAACTGGAAGTGGGTTAGAAAAGTAGTAGCCAAAGTTGTGAAGTTATCAAAAGAATCTCGTGGTAATTCAATATACCACTTCGCAGCCAGACCAGTGAGCGTTCGCTAGAAAAGATGGAGTCTAACAGAATCATCATTCAAGGAGTTTGATGAACACCATAAATGATAAGTCATAACGTGCGTAGACGGATCTTCTCCAGAGTTCCCATTGAAGTTTGGAATATCAAAGGGTAATTTATAAGGAATCAATGGCCAGCAAGGTAAATAATGAATGGGATCATTAGTGAGCCTGTTTAAATCAGCTAACTCTAAGGTTTCAACAAACGATAATTGTCAGTTTAGATCAGGTTGAGAGTAACTAGGGTAATATGGAATTGTATGGGCAATAGGCCGTTGTGCACTGACATAAGGATTCTGCTATTGGTAACCCTGATAGGGGTAATTTTTTTTACCAAACACTTGATAGGCTTGTTGACCATAACCTGGATAAGCTTGATACTATTGGAATGGTTGTTGTGGCTACCATGGGATTTGATAATATTGTTGTTTCCCAGTGGGATAATTTGGACTAGGTTGTGAATAGATAGGACCATTAGAATCTTTTGGCAAGGGTAAACTAACATGTGGTTGTGAAATTCTTGATACAGACGATTGTTGTAAATCTTCCTAGGAAGACGGAGTCTGTAGACCCGAACTTGAGGATTAAGGGTTGAAGTACCCGCCTGAGCAGACTTATCTATAGCCAAGGAAGTAATAACAGGCGTGTAGGTATGGATGCAACAGGTTGAACTCGTTGATATTGGTACACAACCATTTTCATTGAACAAGTAAGGTAGGCTGTCATTGATAAACAAGCATTCCAGTAAAATATTGACCTAAAAATGAATGGGTACTACCATATGGGGTAAACATCTATTGCCCCCTAGCATATGGAGTATAAGGATATTGAACATACTAACCTTCATATGATGGGAGTCCAGCAGAAACTAGATAATATGGATGGTAATTGGATGGACCAGCCTGATATTGAGTTGATGATGTCAATAAAGGATCATGTCTTTCAATACTCATAAGAGAGAAGCCAGATAAAATTCCAGATGATGACATAGGTGAAGTCTATATACTAGAGGAGGCACCAGAGTAGGTTCCTTTATATCTTAGTAACCCAGTGGAACGGACGAACCACCATAAATATGAGACTCAGGTATCATAGAAAACATCGAAGAGTTAGCAATAGGAGATGTTGTCCCAACTGTAAAAAATGGTACAATCTGGGATGTTGTCTCAACCATAGTTAAATAACCCAGTAAATAATCTAAATAATCTATGGGAACTTGAGACTGAGCAGGATCAACAGAAGCAGTGTAGTTCAAACGAGGAAACGAGGAAAATCCATGCGTCAAGTGCGGCTGCATCGCTAGAACCAGGCTTTGGAATATCAGCATCTATGAACTCCTTCAACCCATTATCATCCAGCACCACCTCCATCCTGTCCTTCCATTCAATATAATTCAAGCTGCCATCAAGGGCATACTCCAATCGCAATCCGTTGAAAGACATGTCAATGAATGCTCAACTTCGACACTAAGAAAACATTGCAGCAAATTCGAATTCCACCAGCACAAAAATCAACCACTTCAATAATTGCAATCTGCTCCAATGATCAACTGCTCTGATACCATGTAGAAATTATATAACTTACGTGTTATATGTCCTATATTCTCCTAATATCACACTATTTTAACTTAATGCAAAATACAGAATCTATTCCACCATTGATCATTTGAGGAAATTAAATCAAGATTGCAATGCACACAGGAAACAATAAAAATTCATGCACATTAACACATTTGTTTAATGGGAAAGCCTGAAGCTAAAAACCCCAACTATCAATATATAATATATGTCATAGAGATCATGTAACAATCCTCATACAAAGCTGATCATATCAAGCTCTCAGTACAATACAATCGCTACACACTAATCAGGCCTTATCTTGCAAATCCATGCACCGATCTTTGCCACCTGCTAGCCTGCCTCTACTACGCAGTCCCTGCTGAAGAATGGATCTGAATGAGTTCAAATTACTCCAGCCTTGCTCACGAAATCCTCATTGGCATCTCTACTGCGTGTTGGATGCAATCAATGCATCACTATAGTCACACTTGCTCTTTCACCTATCTCTCCACTGGTCTCCACTGAAACTGCCATGCACTATAGTTAACTAATGTATTCTTCAGTTGATTAATGAGTTATTATTTAGTGAATTAATTAGCTAATTAATTCACACCACTCTCACTAGTGTATCAATCAGTTAGACTAGATACAACTAGCTCAACTGAGTCTAACTGAGTTAAACTAAATACAACTCCACCAACTACTTCTATAACTCCACCAAACTCTGTCACATGAGTTCTAACTGAAGTCCTCATGCATTAGCTCCAATAAACCCTCAGGAATAGCGTAATTCCTTCTGTTAGCTGTTGTGTCACATCTGTGCACTTAACTGAAGTGCTCCAAGAGAATAAGATAATGTTTAGAGTCCAAATATTATTAAGAGCTAATAATATTCGACATATCTATTTTTAGACTGGCAATCTAAAAACAGATTCCACCCAATATGTCTAAAAATACAAGTCCATCTATTTTTCCAACTTGACCAACCATCCACAAATAGCATCCTGCAACTCATAGAATATGATCGACATGTATAAAAATAGACTTTGCGCCAAAAATAGCCTACGGGCCCACTTAGTGAAGGCGACTCTTTTCACTAAGCTCATCATCTTGTTGAATCTCAACACTCCCTCTAAAAAAGATAGGGATTATCTGCCATCCCAATCCTGTCTCTATGGTATTCAAATTTTCTCCTGGTGAGTGCCTTCGTCAGAATATCTACATCCTGATCCTTCGTAGGAATGTAAGAAAGCAACATGATCTTCCGCTACACACAATCTTTGATATGATGGTACCGGATGTCAATATGTTTAGATCTATCATGAAATATTGGATTAACCGAGAGTTTAATGCAACTCTGATTATCACAATATATCACAGTAGGATCTAAGTGAGGACCGAAAAAACCAACCAAGATCTTCCTCATCCATATAGCCTCGCATGCAGCCAAACTTGCTGCCATGTACTCGGCCTCCACTGAATTGAGTGCCACAGATATTTGTTTCCTGCTGTACCAAGAAACTGTTGTAGATCGAATACTGAAAATCCCTCCAGATGTGCTCTTTCTGTCCATTGGGCTTCCTACCCAATCTGCATCTGTGAAGCCATGCAGCTTCACCTCATCTGACTGTCTATACCATAATCCATTCCTAGATGTGCCCCTAAGATACCTCAGGACATGCTTGCCTACCCTCAAAAAGAGCTTGGTAGGCTTCACCATCGCTTGTGAAAGTTGGTTCACAACATAGCATATGTCCGGTCATGTATTGACTAAATACATGAGCAAACAAACCAACTGTCGGTAAACAGTGGCATCCACTACCTCTGCCGATGTAGCATCCTCCTTCCTCCAACCACCAGGAAGAGGAGTGTCGATAGGCTTGAAGCCTTGCATGTGAAACTTCTCCAGTATCTCCCGGGCGTACTTGCCTTGAGACACAAACAGTTCACCTTTTTGTTGCCAAATTTCCAATCCCAGGAAATAATGAAGGAGGCCCAAGTCCTTCATCTTGAACTCCTTTGCAAGATTTTCCTTGCATGAGTGTATCAACAGTTCATCACTCGTTAGTATTAAATCATCTACATAAAGTACAATGATCAACAACTTACCCTCCACCACAATCTGGTATAGGTTCGGACCCGCCTCACTCTTGGCGAAACCAAGTCCGGTGAAATAAATGTCTATCCGTGTGTACCACAATTCTCTTTTGAGCCTGCACACATGCGACTCACTACTGAAGAATTTGAAACCTTCAGGCTACTCAATGTACACCTCCTCCTCAATGACTCCATTGAGGAACGCAATCTTCACATCCATCTGATGAATGTGCCAACCCATCTGCATTGAGAGAGCAAGGATGGTCTATATGGAAGAATACCTTGCGACAGGTGCAAAGGTTTCTTCATACACTGCTACATTTGGCAGAAATTCTGACACTTCGTTCTGACGCTTTTGACCAAATGTCGGAAATTTCCCCAAATTTTTTCCATCCCGCCCGAAACCGTCACTATACCGACGTTTATAGAAAAGTGTCACAATACCGACACTTAGAAAAGTGTCGCAATTACGAAGTTTGGAGGAAGACGTCGCAATTGCGACACTATGGCCCAAAGCGTCGCTATTGCGACGACTGCCTCCAAACGTCGCAAGTGCGACACAATGTCTAAGTGTCACAATTGCGACGTTTGGAGGCACCCGTCGCAATAGAGACGCTTTTTCCGCCGTCGGTATAATGGCACTTATATGCGTGCTACATAAAATGATTTTATTTTTCGTATCCCATGTAATAGCTACATTAACGTACGATATCACCGGCGCGTGCAGCCCTCCGCTCTTGCGGAAGCAGCGTTTGCCCTCGACGCATTCACCCTCAGCTCTTGCAGAACAGCATTTGACCTCAGCATTTTCCCTTAGCGTTCGCCCTCAACTCTTGCAAAATGGTAAGTTCTTACTGCAGGCCCTTCCTCCTATAGTAGAGTTGACTCTATTTCGGTTTTTTTGGTCAATTCCATTGGATTGTGTTAGGTTGTAGGGTTCTTTCTAGATGTCAAGAATCAAGATTCAATACCCTCTATTATCTTCATCACCCAATACAGATTTAAATTTTTCCCAAAAGAAACGCGCTTATTAATTTTACGGCCATTATTTCTGCTACTTTAAACCCTACATTTAAATGAAAACAAGCATTGCATTTCAACTACGAAAATCTATTAGTGTTCAAATGTACATGTGTGCTACATTAACATCTCATATCACGTGCGTATTTTCCCTCCGCTCTTGCAGAACAAAATTTTCCCTCAGCTCTTGCAAAACAAAATTCGCCCTTAGCATTCGCCCTGACCTCTTGCAGAAAAGCATTCGCCCTCAGCATTCGCCCTCAGCATTCTCCCTGAGCTCTTGCAGAACAGAATTCGCCCTGCATTTGCCCTTAGCTCTTTCATAATAGCATTCGCCCTGCATTTTCCCTCAACTCTTGTAGAACAGCATTGGCCCTCAGCTCTTGCAGAACAGCATTCGCCCTCAGCTCTTGCAAAATGGTAAGTTCTTACTGCAGGCCCTTCCTCCTATAGTAGGGTTGACTCTATTTGGGTTTTTTTCGTCAATTCCATTGGATTGTGTTAGGCTGTAGGGTTCTCTCTAGATGTCAAGAATCAAGATTCAATACCCTCTATTATCTTCATCACCCAATACAAGATTTAAATTTTCCCCAAAGAAACGCTTATTAATTTGGCAGCCATTATTTCTCCCTGCTTTAAAAATCCTACATTTAAATGAAAATAAGCATTGCATTTCAACTACAAAAATCTATTAGTGTTCAAATGTACATGTGTGCATCACTTGTGTAGGGTATTCCTTTTCCACTTTCACATTATCCAAGAATGTGTGCAATATAGTTCATATTTTTTGTGATTTAGATTATCTTGAAAAAGGAAAGGTAAATTATTTCCTATGGAAAAAGAAGGTTTTCCCTTTTTACTACTGGAAATGGTACAACAAAGTTCCATTTCTACCCGAAACTCCTATGAAACAGGAACCAAATAAAGGCCATGTCCTCAATGGACATCATTTGGCTTTGAAAATGGTCATTGCACCGTGTTGTTTCTTATATTACATCACGATAGTTTCCTAGGTCATTTCTTGTTTCTTGAGATGAAAAACAACCAAAGAAATTGTGAAGATCCTTTCAAGAAATAAATGACCATTTCTCAATCATATCTCAACTATTTTTTATTTTATTCAGTGGTTGCTTACTTTGAGAGAAATTTGACAATTTTATAAGGAATATAACATAAAAACACAAAATGGGAAGGAATTGATGAGGTAGATGACCTTTAGTTGTTGTCAATTAAGAATTGATAATACACGATGTATGTTCTGTACTACAAACTAGATTCCTTCCTGGAGTTAGGACACAGAGTATTGAATCAAAGTTGTAGTTTCTAACTTCTTGTATTGGTTCATCAATCTTGAAATTCAGACATTGCATGTCTTCATTGCTTCATGTTTGAATACTTTGCATCATATCGTACAATAGGAAATTAGGAATTATGATTATTATTACTTTATGGATCTGTTAAGTTACTTTTAAGTTTGCATGGTTTAGTGTGAAATTATTCTAGTGTGCCCCTAGGCCCAGGTGAAGGAATGCCAAGGACTGAGAACCCTAGTTTTTAAATGGTATTGTTTCTTATACCCAAAAACCCCTCAACATCACTTCTTATTAGTTCTTAACAATAGTGTTGTAAACAATTTGAGAATTGATATAGCAAAATCTCGCACTTCTCAAAATAAAGTCCTAAAGCTAAAGTGTGATACCATGTGTAATTCAATAGCCCCATTGTCACCTCACCAACCTCTTTTCACTTCGGGCTAGCTCTCCTCCAACTCAAGAGGGGTTCTCCCTAGTAGATGTTAGGGATCTAATGGCCCAACCAAACCAAGTCAAGAGCCCCCTAACTCTCTATGTTTACTACTATCAATCAAAATATTGAACAATAGGGTCAGACATGCATCCTCAAGATAAAATTGCCAGGGTATTTTTGGGTAATTTCAAAGGGAAAGTCCCCAAACACATATAATCAAGGAATTATAACGTGATTTAAAACATTAAATATCAACAAAATCATTTAAAGGATATTGAAAGGAAAAAGGTGATGGAAGATAGAAAGTGCCTTACTTAAATGCTCTAAGGATTTTTAAATAGTTGCTCCAAAAGCTTCACTTCAAGGCCCTTCAAGATCGTCTCCAACAATGCTATACCATCAGCTTCAACAATGTTGCTCCAAAAATATCTTCAAGTTCTTCACAACAATTTTACTAGAAGTTGCTCCAACAATATATTCAATAAGGTCTTCATTGTCAACTCGTCTCTTGTTTGGGTGCCTTAATGTGCAATGACATGTTTCCAGGACTGAATTCAATGCAAGGCATATTTGAAACTCTAACTCTGTCTTCTGATGTCTTATTAGAAATTATTTCAGTTTTCATTTTGTGTTTTCAAGTTAGATATTGTTTTCAAGTTTTTACATTTATAATTTTATTGCAATGTGGCAGACTGATCAGAGCAGTGCAGGAACAACCCCGAGACAGGATGATCGCGGAAAGAGGCCAGCGGAAGAACATGTAAAGTGCCAGCATTGCTCTATCTTTATGTATTTTAGTTATTTACATAATTGAAATAATATTAATTTTGTTCAAATATGCAGACACCTAGCCATGGTACGCCTGATGATTCCCTCTTTGAGGAAGAGCTTTCTTCATCCCTATCTCCAGTGTTCTTGTTGCAAAAAAAGGCACGAGATGCAAGGTCGGAATTTAATGCTTTGATAGACGTGCCTCAAACACCTGAAACAGAAGAGAGGATACAACATCTTATGAGGCAGCTAAATAGATATCAGGTAATAATAAAAAGTCAAAAGGATATTTTTTTTGTTCCGCATGAGATGAATTGTGATAGTTTGATTTTTAATTTTTACATTGACTAAACTAACAAAAAGTTCTTTTGTATGTAGCGTCTTCTGGGATTTGCTGAACCCGGTGTTGGTGGTAGTGGGACACAAGGGCAAGAGATTGCCCAACAACCCTCTCGTACACCTTCTACTCCTTTAGGTGCTAGCCAAGAAACACACCCTGCCCAAGCTGACACCCAGCCAACTGCTGAACGTGTTGGCAATGATGAGGTTGATATGGCCAACTACATTATTGCGTTTCCTGGAGCTACACGTGTCAGCTCCACAGGGACCATTAATGGCACGTTGTTGGTGAACAATGAAGGTGTCCCTATAAAGCACGTACAACTCCCAGGTAAATTTTAATATTTTAACTATTTCATGTACTTTATCTAAAACATATTTATCATGATTTTTATTTTTAAATTAATGATAATATCTTCTTCTTTTTTCTGTGTAGAAAACAATGAGTTCTACAGGTTTCTGGAGAGCCATGCGTTGGTAATTTTTGGCCCAACCATACGCACAGGGTGGAATTCCCAGAATTCCAACTTGAAAAAGGAACTTCTAGATTATCTAGAAGCCCTTTTTGGGGTCAGCACATTTGACAGAACAGTGGTGGCTCGGGTAGCCGGCAAATATTTGAAATATACCAGGGACACCTATATGATGCAATTGTAATTTAACCCTAGATATGAGCGTCCTCTCGCAGTTCCAGAGAGTGAGTGGAGAGCACTCATCCATGATGGAAAAGAGAAAAGGGCAAAGAAAGAAGGAAAAATGCCAACTGGACCCGCAAGGTAAATTACAACTTTAATTCAATAGCTTTAATTTTCACTATGTCTAAAATAAAAGTGTGCTACGTCATATCTGACTTCAATATTTTGATGCTAGGTTGCCTGACACCTCAAAGGAAACCAAAGCTAGGATTGAAAAGAAGGGCCATCACAAGCTAGGCCAAGGCGGCTACTTGAAATTAGCTGCAAGAATTGTAATTAAGTAGCTAAACATCTTATAATTAATTGTATCGCCTTCCAACGTTTTTGTAATCCTATCAAATATTATTAAAAATATACAATCATATGTAATGTAGGGTGATGACTTCGGAACAGAAACTACAGAGGAAGATAAAAATATCGCTTCCCATTTCGGTTATCAAGCTATAGTTGAACGTCGCAGAAGCTTGGGGCAGGTCCCAAGATCCAGAATGCCTGATAAGGTAAAACATTAACCTTTCAATATGTTTGTTTTCGTCCATAAATTTAATGTCTAACAACTTTGTTTAAATCAGGGGAGCAACACTACCGACGAGGCAAATAACCCAGTTTTAGAGCCAGATGTAGATGATCCTCATGTGCAACCTGATCATTGTAGTGGGGACCAGGCCGACAATGCTACTATCAGTGAGGGCCGTGACGGTAATTAATTTCCACTTATAATTTTTTCTAATTATACCTTGATGGTTGTCCTTATAACATTTTTGTTTAAATGACAGAGAATGTTTCCCTTGAGGATCTTACCACCAGAGAGGAAGACAGGGAAACAATCCCAACGGCGACAACTGGTGCACCAGGTAAATAATCTCATTGCAATTTTTTTGTTTAATATTACCGAACTAGTTCAATGATATTTAAAAACTGACAATTAAAATTTAATATTATCTGTTTTTGTAGGCGATGCCCCGTCACTAGATGAGACCAGACATCGTGACTACGCCACTAGGTCAACGGCGACAACTGGTGCACCAGGTAAATAATCTCATTGCAATTTTTTTTATTAATATTACCAAACTAGTTCAATGATATTTAAAAACTGACAATTAAAATTTAATATTATTTGTTTTTGTAGGCAATGCCCCGTCACTGGATGAGACCAAACATCGTGACTACGCAACTAGGTCAACGGTGACAACTGGTGCACCAGGTAAATAATCTCATTGCATTTTTTTTTATTAATATTACCGAACTAGTTCAATGATATTTAAAAACTGACAATTAAAATTTAATATTATTTGTTTTTGTAGGCGATGCCCCGTCACTCGATGAAACCAGACATCGTGACTACACAACTAGGTCAGCAGTGTGGGTCGAAAGGCACGAAACAGGAGCAGAGCATGATGATATTGATGATGTAATTAGGAGCTTTAGAAATAGGAAGAAGAAAAATAAAATTCGATAATGTAAAATATTGTATTATTATAAGACAAACATTACCATACTTGGAACGTTTTTTGCGTTATATAAAAAACTCATTTATCATACTATTTTTATGTCAAGCATTAATTGCAATGTTTCCTTGCATACTTTTTGTTGAATTGTTTTTTATTAGTTATTGAATATTTTTTTTTATGCTCATGAAAGTAAAAAATGAAATATAGATTAGGTATTGGGGAATTGAGAGTGATGTGAGGGGGGGGAGAGGGGCCATAAGAGCTTCCACCTTCACGTGGTTGGCCCTGTTTAGTAGAGAATAATTTATTGGAGTGATTTAATCTTGGAGCAAACCTCCCTTGATCCAGCGTAGCAACAAAAAAGTCACTGTTGACTTAGTTGCTACTCTTTGAGATCGTGGGAGGCTTGTTCCAAGTTCATGCGACTCCAATAAATTTTTCTTGAAACGAAGAGGAGCTTATTCAGGTATGTTTTGACATTTTCAACATATGTTCTAACATTATCATAAGAATGCATCCTAGAGTAAAAAATACTACATCAATTACTTGTATTTATTGTATAGATAATGATGGATTTTGATTGACTTGGCAGTGCAGGTACAAATCCTCTTGCATCATGAGCAATACAACTTGTCAACCAGGGTCATGTCCAGGATATTTTTTCTTGTGTGCTTGACTAGGTTCGTAATGTCACATTTTGTAAGTTCCTTTACAGTTCATAATTCAATATTAAGCTTGTTCATGATTATTATCTAGGTTTTTTGTATGTGTTTTTTCATCTATTTGATTGTAAGCAACTCTGCATGTTTCCTGTTGTTCACTATGATTTCTCCCATTACCACTCCAGGATGAATCCAAATTTATTGTTACATAGGTTACTTTATTGTTACTATGATTTCTCCATTTACGATTTCATAGGTTACATCATGTAAAGTTGTCAATCTCGGGTTGGTGATGAGCTTTAGTTCTCCAGATTTGGGGCTTTTCTGATATTTTCTCCCTCATGTCATTCTTGCATCACCTCGTTGTTTGAGCATGCCAATTGTCTACCACTTGTACCAATTGGCACATGTCAATCTCTGAGTGGTGCCACATTTCACCTATTTTCAGTGAGAGTTTAGGGTTTCTCTAACATGGCTTCAGAAATCCGATTCAGTGCCTGCTTGAATATCGTCACATAATACTCATGGTTTGGATTGATGAGCATGTTCTGAATGGTTGGTTGATTCATAAGAACCACCCATATGGTCATCTTGAGATATTTCGGAAGTTTTCTCGGGTTTCCTTTTTCACCGTTTCTAGTGGGTGGGATGGTGTGGGGTGATCCATCAATATTGGTGCTCTTGTAGTAGGGAATTTTTTTTTGGGGATATAAAGGAGCATTTGATGTAGATATCCCATTGTATGCATTCATAGATTGGCATGAGAGGTTAGGAATTTAAATTAAAAATATGCAACCTCTAGCATGGCAACCTGAAGGCCGCGAGAGACACTGGTTAAAGATTGTTTTGTGTTGGCCTTAATATAGTCGTGATTTCTTTCTATTATCTTAATGCAAATATATAGTCCGGTCTCATTAAAATGAGGATTGTGGTTGTATTTCTCTTTGTTTTTTTCTCTCTTAATGCTCCAGAAGTTTCCAAATGTTGCGATAGTTGTTTAGTTTGCCTGTTACAACTTAAAAGTGGTTTTTAGCAATGGGAGTCATGTTTTTTAAGGTTCATACTAATATGAAGATCTTGTAATTCTATATTCAGGATAAGAGAAGATGGCCTCTACTTTGGGTAGTATGAAAACAATTTCCACATCTACCTCATTGGGTAACAATGGAAAGGGGAAGAAGTTGGGTGCAATGTTTGATAATTATGGCAGACAATTATCTTCTCTTTCAGTTTTTTCACCCATTTCCTTTAATCGCTCAAGCAGAAGAGGGACTTTGAGATTACGCGACAGAGATAAGGTAGTTAATACAAGAGCTATGGAAAAGGAGTTGTACTTCAACAAGGATGGCTCAGTGACAAAAAAATTGCAGGTCAGAGAAAAAATTATGTTTAAAGGAAGGTCACCTGCACGTGAAACTTCATTGCGGTGGATCTTTCCTTGTCCACTTATATTCGATTTTAATTTTTCATGGAGGGTTGTTTTGGCATATGGTCTGGCATTCAATTGCACACTTACTGAAAGCATTGTCAATTTGTCTTGCAGGCGGTGTGAACAAACTTGTTGATCTTGTTAGAGTCACCCTTGGGGCGAAGGGAAAAATGTTGTCTTGGAGAGCAAGCATGGTTCTCCGAAAATAGTTAATGATGGTGTGACAGTAGCTAAGGAGGTAATTTGTAGATGTGTGCTCTGGTTTTCTTTTTTAACGTTGTATTAGTTCCCCCTCTTAAATGTCTTAGATTTGGTAGGCATAATTTGAAAACTCAAAGGTGAAAGGAAACATATTTGTTACCCAGTGGTCTACTTGGCCTATGGACTAGCCACATTAGATTAATGCATAAATCTTTTCACAACAATAAAAGGAAAGGGTTATGGCTGAGTCAAATTTTATTGTTATTGACAGTGTAATGAAATGTATCTCAATGCTATGGTTTTGGCCTTTTATTGGTTGAATTAGAGGACCCAGTTGAAAATATTGGGGCCAAGTTGGTAAGGCAAGCTGCGGAAAAGACAAATGATTTAGCTGGGGATGGAACCACAACATATGTTGTTCTTGCACATGTTGGAATATTGTAAAATTCCAAAACAATGAATGGAGAATAAATCTCCCTTCTTTTAACACAAAGAAAATAAAAATTTCTTTGACAGGAGACAGAGTTTCAATACTTTGAAAACAAACTTCTATTCCCTTCAATAACTCAAAAAAAAACTATTACACTTCTTCCTCACTGAGAGGGATTACAAAATTATGACTGCTACAAAACGCAGTGCATAAAACCAACTCACTGTCTGTTCAAAACAAACATACTATGTCTCTAAGACACTCTGCTGTGTTTTTCCCTTTCGCACTGCTGTGCATACACACTTAAAAAGTTACACTCAGTTTTTCACTTTTTACACACTGCTATGTAATAAAAATTTACGTACTGTCTATAAAAAAAACTACCAAGCTTTTTCGACCTTTTTATTTTTATATGCCGGAACATATAAAACATATTATAATAAACCCTCTTTTTAAAAAAATAAAAATAAAACTAAATTCTATGGCCCACCTTTCATTTCGCATATGATATATATATAACATATGTTTAAAACATATGTATATATTAAAGCATACATAAAATTAAATTATCAAAAAATTAAAGAACCCTTTCTGTCGGACTTCAAAAGTCTGAATAGATTGAATTTAAAACCAAATTCGCGTTCCAAAATGGGATTCTGACGTCTTCCTAATTTGTAACGCGAATTCTCAATCCAATGTGCCTTATAAAAAATTCGGGTCCGGTTTTCAGGTTTTCAGATTCCCTTCAATTTCATGTGATCCAATATTAATGCTCCACGTGTCCTCCTTTTGAATTTACAAAATTGGGGGGTAAATTTATGTTTGTTTAATTTCTGGTTGGTGAATTGCGTTAATGCTGGTTGTTGTGTTTAAATACAATCTTGTACAGAAATATGGCTGTGGTCGTCTACAAAAAAAACTTGCAGGAATTTTAAATGTTGAATTAAATTTCTAGATTATGTGGAAGTTCAAAGCGTGACATAATCCCTTCCCCGCAACTAATTTATAAGATAATGGAAACTATGGTGAGAGGAAAATGGTGGGATTTAACATTCAACCATATTCACTTTGAAAACAATGGGGAATTAAGAGACCATTATACCTAACAAGTCCTTATAAATATTGAAGCCGAGGCACAAATACATGACAACAATCTTTATACGAGAATTATTTTATTTGAGTAAGGGAATAGTAGTTGTAACTTAAGGTTGCAACAATGGTTCCATAAAACAATTACTTGTATCCGACTGCAGTAACTATGGATTAAAGTTGCAACAACTGTGGCTTGAGGTTGCAGAAGTTGTGACTTTGGGATGCAACATTTGTGACTTAGAATAAAACAAATTTTATATATATATATATATATATATATATATTAAGAGATTATTATACCTGAAAAATACTTGTCAATATTGAAGTTGAGGCATCGATACACGGTAACAATATTTATACAGGAATTATTTTATTTGAATAAGGGAACAATAGTTGTAACTTAATATTGTAACAACGGTTCCATAGAACATTTTATTGTATCTATTTGTAGTAACTATGCATTAAATTTGCGCCAACTATGGCTTGAGGTTGTAGGAGTTGTGGCTTGGGGATACGATATCCGCGACTTAGAATAAAAAATATTATATATGAAAGAAATTATATATATTAAGAGATAATTATACGTAGCAAGTCCTTGTAAATATTGAATTTTATGCATAGAGACACGACAACAACCTTTATACGAGAATTATTTTATTTGAGTAATGGAACAACAACAGTAACTTATTTTATTTGAGTAATGGAACAACAACAGTAACTTAAGGTTGCAACAATGGTTACATAAAACTATTGCTTGTATCTAGTTGTAGTAATTGGGTGTTCAAGTTACAGTAGCTATGCCTATGACTTAGAATAAAACAAATTATATATAAAATTATATATATATATATATATATACAGAGAGAGAGAGAGAGATTAGAAAATATATTACAACAATATTTATTTAACTAGTATGTTAAAAAAATAAAATTTACCCGGTCGCAGGTGTGGGGGCATCTAGAAAGGTATGGATACCAATCCATTTAGAATATACATGGCGTCAACACCCAAATCCATGATTAGTTTTTGAATATGGAAGATGAAAAACAAGAGATACATGCCTAAACAAATTAAGAAATGCTACTATTTTGATCACTCACACATTTACATATGATATTGTCTACGCACCTTCTATTGGTGGACGATGTTATCCTATTTCTTGTAGGATATAGTAGATAGGACTAGTATGTGAAGACTCATTAGAGCTCTAAAATCATTTTGGGTTTCATTTGGAATATAAGTAAACCTACTCAAGTCTACCATCACTTTCAATGATTTGGAAGATATGTTAGAAAAAACAATCAACCAAGTGCACGCATTTCAAATACTTGGGATTTATGTTAAGATTTAATGACTATAGGTATGGATATTGGTTCTTTCCATATCAAAAAGTGGGAAAAATAATCACAATATGGTTATCCTTGGGTGGCACATTAACCTTAGTAGTGTCCATACCAGGATATTGGCATTCCCTAGATTATATTCTTGTTGGTATCTTGAGAAATATTAGAAAAAAATGCTTTCATTTTATCTAGAAGGAAAGCAAAAGCAAAGGAGGCATCCCTATAGTAAAATGGAAATGGATTTACAAGCCAAAAATCACATGATTCGTTGGATACTAAAGAATATTCATCATTTTTTGAAAGCATTATTTTCCAAGAGTCTTTGGAGAATCATAAAACATTTAGGCTTGTCGCAGGATGTAATAAAATCAAAGTAAATAGGCAAAATTTCATATGAGGATAAATTTTACAAAAGTTCCAACAGTTCTTCCCACCATTTATCTTCTGGTATTCTGGTCCGTTGAAGTTTTCTCAATATTTCATCAGCCTCAGTATATCTGAAAAAGGTAGGCTGAATTGGAAACAAATGCTTTACTTCATGCTCAAGATAAAATAAATTTTCCAATCTGTCATGAAGATTTTTTCCTGTTGGCAATGCTGCTTCTGATGTACTGGTTGAAGAATTGGCCTGATTTTCAGCATACTTGTCCAATTTTTCAACATACCTTTCAAGGTCCATTAGTTGATCCTCTGAAACTATAGGACTAAGCAATCCTTTTTTCAACAAAATATCAAATCTTTCTCTGAAGGCAGTGATTTCTTCTTGCATATCTGAGCACATTCGTTCTAGATTCTGCATAAGGGTTCTCTTAGTAAAAACTCTTTTTATTTCCAAAATTGTTCCGGTCATGTCCTGAATACCAAGTTCTGCAAGTTGGTGTTTGGTTTGAGTGTTAAGAAACTGTATGAGTTGATTGGCTTCCTCAGGCCTATTTCCCAATTCTTCTCTTCTACTTCGAACTTCTTCTATAGCCAATTTGACTAAATCATTATGTTCATACATAATCTAAATTGAAGACCAGACATCCTTTATTGATTGGATAATGTTGTCCCAAATAATTTCATTTATTTCCTTTAAAGGTTTCTCCAATGTGAGATCCTTTCCCAATGCTTTAACCAATTTTTCTAATCTTTTGACCTCTCTTGTTTTATCAGCAACACTCATTTTTGAGAGATCATATCTTTGTTCTAAATTAATAAGATGTAACTTTGTGTGTTGGAGTTCTGTTACTTGAAGTTTCAATTCATTCATTGACTTTATTAATTCTTCAGAACTCAAATTGGAAGTATTTACCTGTGATAGCTCTGTTGGCTGACCTGTTGTGGATGTACCTGTACATGTAATTGCCTTTGTTGTTGATGCTGGAATAGTAGACTGCCTGTTCTTTAATGCCTGTTCAAGCTCTTTTTCTGTTTCATTTAGTTGCTCATTCAGTTTCAAAAGAAAGTCCATCATTTCTTCTTCAGAATTTTTCTTTATCATCTCTTCAGTTTGTGGATGTCTTGAAGCTGGAAATTTCAACTGCTTTCTCAAAGCTGCAATATCATCATCTTTTTTCTTGATTAGGGCCTCTATACCTTTGGCATCTTTAGGATTGTGACCCAATCCAATGATTATTTCCTCCAATGTCTTTATCCTGTTGTCTTTGGCCTGAGAAGAGGCTTTTTCAAGCTGCAATTGTGCATTAGTGTTCTCCAAAGAATCCTGCAACTTCTGAGTTGCCATTGCTTTATCGGTCATAGTAGAATAGATCATTTCACCAATCTGCTTATGTAACTCAATCTGATCTAAAGGATTAATATCCTTTGCTAAGACTTCAAAATTTGTTCTAATATAATCTGCAGTTGTTTGAGGCTACTACACTTTTGGTTTGAAGTGACTCATTATCATTTTGCCTTGTTGAATGTCATAAGTTGACATCAATATTTCTTGATTCTTAGGAGCCATCTTCAAATACTGATTGTAAACCTGGAGTCTTAGTGGATCATTCCTGGCTTTTATATTGATAAAGGTTTTCTTTATATCTCCTGCATCTTTAACTGGTGGTTTGAAAGAAGATATTTCAACACTCTGTTGCTTTTGCAACTCTTTTCTCTGTAAAGTAGTGGATGCCCCACTGACTGTACCTGTTTGTTGACTATCCAAATCTTCTCTCTGGCTATCAGGAATTTTCTGAACAAAATCTACTTCTGGAAGAGGATTTAATTTTTGTCTTTTAGCATGAGGCTGTTCTGAAGATCCACCAACAGGGGTAGCAACTTCAACATCTCTCTTCTTGCCTTTTTCTATATTGATAGGAGTTTGTAAAATTGAAATTTCTGGCTCATTGATCTGAATAGGAGGAATTTTTACTTGACCATGTTCTTTAGAAGTCTCAGGTTGCTCTGTCATTGTGAATTTTTCAAATACTTGTATGTTAGCACTAGAAAATTTGGCGGAAATTCAGACAGCCAATTCGTCGCTATTCCGACACATAGTCGTCGCAAGAGTGATAGTTCGAGGGCGGGAAAAACGTGGTTTACCATACCATCGCAGTTCCAACACAATTAAAAAGTGTCGCACTATCGACACTTTTTCCATCGCTTCCAAACAAGCGTCACTCTTCCGAAGTTTCCCAATCCGTCGCACTTCTGACCTTTGTAAACTGTCGCACTTCCGAGGAAATGTGGTTCGAATTTTTAAATGTTGCTCTTCTGACGTCTGTAAACTGTCACAATTACGACGAAATGTGATCCGACATTTTTAACGTCACTCTTCCGACGGTTGTAAACTGTCACAATTTCGACGAAATGTGGTCCGACGTTTTGAACGTCGCTCTTCCGATGTTTGTAAACTGTCGCAATTCTGACGAAATGTGGTCTGACGTTTTGAACGTCGCTCGTCCGACGTTTTTATACTGTCGCTCTTCCGACGTTTCTAATTTGTCGCAATTCCGACGCTTACAAGGCATCGATATAGCGATGGCAGGTTCAATTTAAAAAAAAAATGAAACTTTAAAAGAGGAAAAATGTTGTTTTTAATATATTATATGAAGTAAAACAGTTCATGAAGTCATTACATTTTCACATCTGAAGATTGGAACCCAAATATCCATCCAGAAAAGTGGAAGTCCCACCCCAGACAATGATAGAAAAATACCCCATGTCACATACAGGGACATGATATAAAACCCAATAACGGTCCACATGGAGATTATCGACAATCTGAGAAAGCATCCAAATATGCCCGAGGCATCTATAAGAAAGTGAAATAGCAGTATGTAGAATAGTAAAGCAACAGATAGAGTATGTACCGACGTCCATTGTTCCAAATACAAATTAAAGAACCCAAAATCCTTGAACAGAGAAAAACGCTAATCATGTGAGGAGTGTGATATGTCCAAAATATAAAAAGACCATCAGACCATATCAATAAACCAGCAACATAGACCAGCGTCGCTAGTTTTGAAGGCAGAGTGATAAACATTAATCATTTTTTTTTCACAAGAGAAAAAACGTTGTTTTGAATATATTATATGAAGTAAAACAGTCCATGAAGTCATTACATTTTCACATTTGAAGATTGGAACCCAAATATCCATCCAGAAAAGTGGAAGTCCCACCCCAGACAGTGATAGAAAAATACCCCATGTCACATACAGGGACTTGATATAAAACCCGGTAACGGTCCACATGGAGATTATCGATAAATCTGAGAAAGCATCCAAATATGCCCGAGGCATCTATAAGAAAGTGAAATAGAGTATGTAGAATAGTAAAACAACAGATAGAGTACCGACGTCCATTGTTCCAAATACAAATTAAAGTACCCAAAATCCTTGAACAGAGAAAAACGATAATCATGTGAGGAGTGTGATATGTCCAAAATATAAAAAGACCATCAGACCATATCAATAAACCAGCAACATAGACCAGCATCGCTAGTTTTGAAGGCAGAGTGATAAACATTAATCATTTTCTTTTCACAAGAGAAAAAACGTTGTTTTGAATATATTATATGAAGTAAAATAGTCCATGAAGTCATTACATTTTCACATCTGAAGATTGGAACCCAAATATCCATACAAAAAATCATACAAAATATCTCATAACAAATTGAGATATTATCTAGGATAACTAATAAGCATTTTACAACAATATAGAGACAGATGGTCTCGTAGATAAGAAAAATAATAATTGATGTTGTGATGTTTCCTTCTTTTAAGAATGTGCTGGAGGCAGGCCCTATATCTTGGCTTGCTGCTGTCCTCTTCAGTAATTCTATTTTGATTATTTCGTTTCACTGGTACTCTTTAACTGCTCTGATACTCTTTGACCTTTGTTCATCCTTTTATCCTTTTTATCATGATATACTGTGGTAAATAGGAAAAAATTTATGTAAGGATAACTTTTTACAAAAGTTCCATCATTTCTTCCCACCATTGAACTTCTAGCACTCTGGTCCTTTGCAAATTTCTTAGTGTTTCATCAGCCTCAGTATATCTGAAGAAATTAGGTTGATTTGGGAACAAATGATTTACTTCATGCTCAAGATAAAATAAATTCTCCAATCTGTCATGAAGGTTTTTCCCTGTAGGCAATCCTGCTGTTGATGAACTGGTTGAAGAACTAGGTCGATTATCAGCATATTTGTCCAATTTTTCAACATAACTATCAAGGTCCATTAGCTTATCTTTTGCAACTATAGGACTGGGCAATCCTCTATTTAACAAAATATTCAATCTTTCTCTGAAGGCAATGATTTCTTCTTGCATATTTGAGCACCTTCGTTCTAAATTCTGTACCAGAGTTCTTTTAGTAAAAACTCTCTTTATTTCCAGAATTGTTCCAGTCCTATCCTCAATACCAATTTCTGCAAGTTGATTCTTAGTCTGAGTATTCAAACAATGTATAAGTCTATTGGCCTCTTCTGGCATATTTCCCAACTCTTGTCTTGATCTCTCAATTTCATCCAGAGCCAATTTAACTAAGTTATTTTGTTCATCCATTATTTGAATTGAGGACCAAACATCCTTTATTGATTGAATGATATTATCCCAAAGAATTTCATTTATTTCTTTTAAAGGTTTCTCCAATGTGAGATCCTTTTCCAATGCTTTGAGTATTTTTTCCAATTTGTTCACTTCTCTTGTTTTATCAGCAACACTCATTTTTGAAAGATCATATTTATGTTCTAGTGTGGCCAATTGTTCCTTTGTTTTGTGAAGCTCTATGGCCTGAAGTTTCCTATCTTCCATTGACTTTGTTAATTCATCAGTGTTAAAATTTGCAGTGTTGCTCTGTGAAAATTTTGCTGGCTGACCTGTTGT
>CM076570.1:451279594-451472191 GCA_034641835.2 Pinus albicaulis | reverse complement strand
GTGCAAACAAGAAGGAAGCTAACTGAACAGACAGAAGAAGTATACATAACAATGTTATCACAAATAGAGCCAAATAAGTTTGAAGAAGCCAGCAAGGACAAGTATTGGGTAAAAGCAATGAATGAATAATTGGACCAAATTGAGAAGAACAATACCTGGGAACTAGTTCCTAGACCAATTGAGAAGAATATCATTGGTTCAAAATGGGTATTCAAAAACAAAATGAATGAGAAAGGACAAGTAATCAGGAATAAAGCCAGGCTGGTCTGCAAAGGATACTCACAAATTGAAGGACTTGACTATGATGAAACATTTGCACCTGTAGCCAGAATGGAGGCTATCAGAATGTCCCTGGCATTTGCATGCTACCAAGACTTCAAGGTATATCAAATGGATGTGAAGTCTGCTTTTCTTAATGGAGATCTAGAAGAAGAAGTGTACATGGAACAACCAGAAGGCTTCTCATTGACAGACAAAGAAGACTATGTGTGCAGACTGAAGAAGGTCCTATATGGACTGAAACAGGCTCCTCGTGCTTGGTACTCAAGACTGGACAAATATTTGCAAAAACAGGGTTTTAAAAGAGGTGGAGTAGACAACAATCTATACATAAAAGCGCATGAAAATGAACTCCTAATTGTTGTTGTATATGTTGATGACATTATGTTTGGAAGCAACAGAGATGAGCTAGCAAAAGGATTTGCAGAAGAGATGAAATCAGAGTTTGAAATGTCCATGATTGGAGAGCTAAGTTTCTATTTATGACTTCAAATTCAGCAAAGGAGCACAGGTACATTCATCTCACAAGAAAAATACTTAAAGGAAATGCTGAAAAATTTCAAAATGGAGGAATGCAAACCTGTGTTAACTCCCATGACCACAGGCTGCAAGCTATGCGCTGAGAATGGGTCTGCTGATATAGATCAAAAACTCTACAGATCCATGATTGGAAGTCTATTGTATCTTACTGCATCAAGACCAGACATCATGCTAGCAGTAGGACTAGTGGCTAGATATCAAGCAGCACCTAAACAAAATCACCTTCTTGCAGTCAAAAGAATATTCAAATATCTACAAGGAACAACACAGTATGGACTTTGGTATCCTAAAAGAAAAAACTTCACTTTATCAGCATACACAGATGCAGATTGGGCCAGCTGTGTGGATGACAGGAAGAGTACAAGTGGAGGTGCATTCTATCTAGGAGAAAGTCTGGTGGCATGGTTAAGCAAGAAACAAACATCTATCTCCCTATCTACAGCAGAAGAAGAATATATTGCAGCAGCAACATGTTGTACACAAGTCATGTGGATGAAGCAAACTCTACAAGACATGAAGGTAAGCATTGATGAACCTATCTCAATTAAATGTGATAATACAAGTGCTATAAGTATATCTAAAAATCCTGTGCTTCACTCAAAAACTAAACATATCCCAATCAAGTATCATTTTCTCCGAGAACAAGTGGCTCAGAAGATAGTAAAACTGGAATATGTACCAACAAAAGAACAGACAACTGATATATTTACCAAACCTCTTGCTGGAGAACCATTCCAATATTTGAGGGATAAACTAGGGGTAGTATCTGTAGATGCTACTCTCTGATATAAAGAGAAAGCACAGTCTCAGGGGGAGAACAGAAATGATAATATCATTCCAGGGGGAGATCAGCCAGCAAGGAAAGCATGAATCAGGTCCTCAGGATCAAAGGATTAATACAAAAGAACACCAAGTTATTATCCTAGAGTTGTCTGCATTATTCAAGCATGAAAAGGTCAATTACAGAACAAAAGCATCAGTTTGAATCCAATCATACATCTCTGATTGGATAAAAGCCGATACATCTGTATTCTATGAAGTATCATTATTCTCACTCTTAGCTCTATACAAGTGAAAGAAGTCTATGCGTTTGAACTGTATCAATTTACCGTGTATATTCAAATTTGATAATCCTCAAAGAGTTCTCTCAACAAGTTTTATACATCACTTTGGAGCAGCATGGTACAAAGTCAGCGGTAGAGGACCTAAACATAACTCAGAGAGAGAAAATGAAAAAAGTAACCCTTTTCCATTGATGTCAAAGGGGGAGGAAGAGAAAGCAACAGGAGAAAGAGCAGGAAAATAGGAAGAGAAAACAACAGGAGGAAGAGCAGGCAAACATGAAGAGCAAGCAATAGGAGAAAGACCAGGCAAACAGAGAAAATGTATTGCGATCAATGCCAAAGGGGGAGACTGTTGGAAATGTTGCCATTGATGGCAAAGGAGGTAGCAGATGTAGAAAAAAGAACAGTTACAAGGAGACAAAGACAAATGAATGAAGCAAAGGAGAAAGGCAGAGGCAGAGGAAGAAAATACGGAGACAGAGCCGTTATCACAGCAGTAGAGGCAGAGGCAGAGTGAAAAAAGCGTCAGAGGCAGAGCCACAACTGTTATTGCAGAGAAATCACTGTTATTCCAAGAATATGTACACACACACACACACACACACACACACACACACACACACACACACACACATATATATATAAGTTCCAATAATCTTTTATACAGTCGGGCGCTACACATAACATAAATTAATTTCTGGACTTTATATTCAAATGCTCTGTATTTAGTTGAAGAACTCGACTTCTGGTCAATGCTGTGTTTTAAATTGTACATGCCTAGATTGTAGTGAGCTATGCGTCAACGAAACCGAATCTCACTAACCCATGTATAAGAACCAGTGTGAATAGGCTCTGTGGGGATGAGCACTGTAAATATAGCCACAAGGGTTATGAATGGTGGAACTCTGCGTTGGAGGCGGAACCATAGTCAAATGCGCAGTATGAATGGAGGCGGAACCTTAGTCGTAACAAAGAATATATATATTTGAAATGTGATGAATATATATATATATATATATATATATATATATATATATAATTGAAATCGTGGAGGACTGGAACCTGGAGCATAGGGAGAAGTGGAACCAAGAGCTGAATGAACAGTAACGGCGGTTTAAAGTGAACGGTGGTATTCATCGCACCACTATTATACGGAAGGCGGTATTCCCGAATTGGCAGCGATTCCATTGATTGATCGACGTGTGTCCCTGGATGAATAGTAAAACCACCGTTTAACGTGCGCCTTCGCGCATTAACTTTCGTACCAGGGCGCGGAGCGAAATTGACACGAGTCGTTGATCTGGAAGAGGGCCATCGGACGGTGATCATGCGTCGGACTTGCCTGGAGTTTAACCAAGGTGTGCAGAGGATAACCTGAGTACAGAGCGCCATCGTGCATTATTTTTTGTGCATGTTGATTGAGCAATATACGTTGGATCAGGCAATGTAATACCAACCGTCGGATGGGCACGTGGGTTAACAAAGGTACGGTGTGCACTCGATTGGTCCTTTGGTTGTATTGTGGGCCCGGGGCGGAGTCATATATAATGAATTTGGTTTATTAATGTTATTCGACGTATTGTAATATTGGTATAAGGCCCAGTGAGTTATATTAAAAAGATTTTAACCAAGGTTAAGACTTAAACTCTGTTCAAGAAGTGGTGGCGCAATGGTGGTGCGCGGGCGGAGACACCACATATTGGTGGTTGCGGAGGCACCGCTCCGTTGGTACAACACGGTCGGGGTATGGCCCCACAGTTAATTGTGGTCATTGATCATGGGTCAATGCACGATCTGCGAGTCAACTACGGAGGCACCCCTCCCATTAACTGCCAGGCTGGTTCTGCTCTCGCTGACTGTCGATCTCTGATCGAACGATGAACTCTCTACCAACCTGCTGCCGCTTTAACCTCAATGCTGATTTATATATTTAAGTGGGAATGTAATATAGTTTGGTGCTTTAAATAGTTATGAAACCATGACCATATATATTTTTGGCATTAAACAGAAAACAGGGAATATGCAGATGACAGTGAACAAAGAGTATGCAGAACAGGTTCTTAACAGCAGCAGGAAAAGACAAATCCAGTAAAGCTAAAATCCAGAAAAGGAGCTGAGTAAAATTGAAATATGTAATTAAGAATGTGAATGTAAATGTTGTAATTAATTTTTTATTATTATTGTTTGTGATGCAAAGGCAAGTATCCTAAGGAAAAGACAAAATCCCACTGTAGCATGGAAATTTGTACATATTGTAGTAATTCTAAAAATGAGTTGGAAAAAGGAATAAGAAGACAGAAGCCAAAGAGTCATGACTTTTCACTTCAAATTCCTTGTGAAATACAAACAGTCATGTGAGAATTACTATATATAATATCAATTTGATAAGCTCAAGTGAGATAGAGAGAGAGAGAGAGAGAGAAAATATAGAGAAGGAAGAGTATAGAAGAATAAGGAAGAGAAGATCAAGAAAAGAAGAGCAGAAAGAGAAGCTACAGAACATAGCTGATATCTGAGGTAAATCAGCAAACATTTAGTTTGTTAAATTGAAGGGAGTTGGTGCTTCCTTGCAAGTTGTAGCTTGCAGAATTGAGGTAGGAGCCTCCTGTAGGTTGGTGCTGTGAGAAAAAGCAGTGGTGAGAGGGAGTTGGAGCTTGCCTTTGCATCACAACAATAATAAGATGTGGTTTTCTCCCTTTATGGGTTTCCACTTACATCTGTTGTCTCTATGTGTGTTTCTTATGTGCTGATGTGATTCTTTCAATCTGCTTAATTGTTTGCTGCTCTCAACATAAGTATGGTGTCACATTAATTTAATATTAGCCACAAAATCTTAAGACTCTTCACATAGTAAGCTGTAAATAATTTTGGCGAAAATTTTAAAATGCTTATATATGTATAAAACCGATTCACCCCCCCCCCCCAGTTTAATTAAATATTCAACAATTGGTATCAGAGCGGGTTCCTTAGTACCAGTCTAACAACTGAAAGGAGATCCTAGGTTCTCAAGATGACTAGTAAAGAAGGATGCTCAACAAATAAAGCCCCTTTCTTCACTGGTGAAAATTATGCTTTCTGGAAAATTGGAATGAGGACATACATAATGTCTCTAGGAATAGAAGTCTGGGGTGCTGTGGAATTAGGATATGCCCCAAAGGCAACTGACACATAGAAAGAAACAAAACAAGATTTTGTGGCTAATGCAAAAGCCATGAATGCCATCTTAAATGGATTGTGTGAAGCAGAGTTTATTAAAGTAATGCACAAAGACACTGCCAAAGAAATGTGGGATACTCTGGAGAACATCCATGAGGGGGACAAGAAAGTAAATACTGCCAAACTTCAAGTCTATAGAGCCCAGTTTGAAAACTTAAAAATGGATGATGATGAAGACATTGCTAGCTTCTTTCTAAAGGTTGCAGAAATAGTAAATAACATGAAGGCTCTAGGTGAAAACATAAAAGAAGTTTTAATTGTACAAAAGATTCTAAGATCTCTTCCACCCAGGTTTAATCCCAAGGTATCTGCAATAGAAGAAACAACTAATTGGGAGACCTTGACCATGAACCAGCTACTTGGAAATCTAACAGCATATGAGATGAGGCTCCCACAGAAGAAGTCAAGTACGAGGGAGGCATCACACATAATATAAATTAATTTTCGGACTTTATATTCAAATGCTCTGTATTTAGTTGAAGAACTCGACTTCTGGTCGATGTGGTGTTTTAAATTGTACATACCTAGATTGTAATGAGCTCTATGAACCAGCGTGAATAGGATCTGTGGGGATGAGCACTGTACACATAGCCACAAGGGTTATGAATGGTGGAACTCTGCGTCAGAGTATAACGGAACCATCATCGAAAAATATATATATATATATATATATATATATATATATAATTGAATGGAGTGGAACCATAGTTGTAACAAAGAATATATATATTTGAAATGTGATGAAAAGTTATATATATATATAATTGAAATCGTGGAGGACCGGAACCTGGAGCATAGGGAGAAGTAGAACCAAGAGCTGAATGAACAGTAACGGCGGTTTAAAGTGAACAGTGGTATTCATCGCACCACTATTATATGAAAGGCGGTATTCCTAAATTGGCAGCGATTCCATTAATTGATCGACGCGTGTCCCTGGATGAACAGTAAAACCACCGTTTAACGTGTGCCATCGCGCATTAAATTTCGTACCAAGACATGGAGCGAAATTGACACGAGTCGTTGATCTGGAAGAGGCCATACGAAACAAACATATATCTCCCTATATACGGCGAAGCATAATATATTACGCTTGTGACATGTTTTACACAAGTCATGTGGATGAAGCAAACTCTACAAGACATGAAGATTAGCATTGATGAACCTATCTCAATTAAATGTGATAATACAAGTGCTATAAATATATCTAAAAATCATGTGCTTCACTCAAAAACTAAGCATATCCCAATCAAGTATCATTTTCTCCGAGAACAAGTGGCTCAGAAGATAGTAAAACTGGAATATGTACCAAAAAAAGAACAGACAGCTGATATATTTACCAAACCTCTTGCTAGAGAACCATTCCAATATTTCAGGGATAAACTAGGGGTAGTATCTGTAGATTCTACTCTCTGATATAAAGAGAAAGCATAGTCTCAGGGGGAGAACAGAAATGATATTATCATTCCAGGGGGAGATCAGCTAGCAAGGAAAGCATGAATCAGGTCCTTAGGATCAAAGGATTAAGACAAAAGAACACCAAGTTATTATCCTAGATTTTTCTGCATTATTCAAGCATGAAAAGGTCAATTACAGAACAAAAGCATCAGTTTGAATCCAATCATACATCTCTGATTAGATAAAAGCTAATACATATGTATTCTATGAAGTATCATTATTCTCACTTTTATCTCTATACAAGTGAAAGAAGTCTATGCGTTTGAACTATATCAATTTACCGTGTATATTCAAATTCGATAATCCTCAAAGTGTTCTCTCAACAAGTCTTATACATTACTTTGGAGCAGCATGGTACAAAGTCAGCAGAAGAGGACCTAAACATAACTCAGAGAGAGGAAATGCAAAAAGCAACCCTTTTCCATTGATGTCAAAGGGGAAGGAAGAGAAAACAAGAGGAGGAAGAGCAGGTAAACAGGAAGAGCAAACAACAGGAGGAAGAGCAGGCAAACAGGAAGAGCAAGCAACAGGAGAAAGAGCAGGAAAACAGAGAAAATGTATTGCCATCAATGCCAAAGGGGGAGACTGTTGGAAATGTTGCCATTGATGGCAAAGGAGGTAGCAGATGTAGAAACAGGAACAGTTACAAGGAGACAAAGACAGACAATGGAGGCAGCAAAGAGGAAATGAATATAAAGGAGAAAGGCAGAGACAAAGGAAGTAAATACGGAGACAGAACCATTATCACAGCAGTAGAGGCAGAGGCAAAGTGACAGAAACCGCAGAGGCAGAGAAACCGCAGTTATTCCAAAAAAAAAATTGTACATATATATATAAATTTCGAGAATCTTTTATACAGCCGGGTGTTACACATAATATAAATTAATTTTTGGAATTTATATTCAAATTCTCTGTATTTAGTTGAAGAACTCGACTTCTGGTCGATGTGGTGTTTTAAATTGTACATACCTAGATTGTAATGAGCTCTATGAACCAGCGTGAATAGGCTCTGTGGGGATGAGCACTGTACACATAGCCACAAGGGTTATGAATGGTGGAACTCTGCGTCAGAGTATAACGGAACCATAGTTGAAAAAAAAATATATATATATATATATAATTGAATGGAGCGGAACCATAGTTGTAACAAAGAATATATATATTTGAAATGTGATGAAAAGTTACTTATATATATATAATTGAAATCGTGGAGAATAGGAACACGGAGCATAGGGAGAAGTGGAACCAAGTGCTGAACAATAAGAGCGGTTTAAAGTGAACGGTGGTATTCATCGCACCATATTATATGGAAGGCGGTATTCACGAATTGGTAGCGATTCCATTGATTGATCGACGCGTGTCCCTAGATGAACGATGCTTCATCGTTTAACATGCACCTTCGCGCATTAACTTTCGTACTAGGACGCGGGCTTGAAAATTGACACGCGCCGTTGATTTGGAAAGGGGCCATCGAACGGTGATCGCGCGTTGAACATGCCCGGAGTTTAACCAAGGTGTGCGGAGGATAACCCGAGTACGGAATTCCATCACGCGTTATTGTTTGCGCATGTTGATCGAGAGATATACGTTGGATCGGGCAACGTAATACTAACCGTCGGATGGGCGTGTGGGTTAACAAAGGTACGATGTGCACTCGATTGGTCCTTTGGTTGTATTGTGGGCCCGAGGCGGAGTCATATATAATTAATTTGGTTTATTAATGTTATTCGATGTATTGTAATCTTAGTATAAGGCCCGGTGAGTTATATTAAAAAGAGTTTAACCAAGGTTAATCGTAGTGGTGGCGCAATGGTGGTGCGTAGGCGGAAACACCACATCTTGGTGGTTGTGGGGGATGCCTTCTGCCTATACACAACAATTGGGGTGAAGCCCTGCAGTAAATTATGGCCGTTGATTTGTGGTCAACGTGCCCTTGACTGGTCAACTACGGGGGTATAGCTCCCATTAACTGCCGGGTTGTTTGAACGCCCGCTCTCCATTGATCTTAGATCGCACGATGAGCTCTCTGCCAACCTGCTGCCGCTTTAACCTCAGCACTGAATTATATATTTAAGTGGGGAATGTAATATAGTTTGGTGCTTTAAATAGTTATGAAACCGTGATCATATATATGTTGGGCATTAAACAGAAAGTAGGGAATATGCAGATAACGGTGAACAAAGAGTATGCAGAACAGGTTCTTAACAGTAGCAGGAAAAGACAAATCCAGTAAAGCTAAAATCCAGAAAAGGAGCTGAGTAAAATTGAAATATGTAATTAAGAATGTGAATGTAAATGTTGTAATTAAGTTTTTATTGTTTGTGATGTAAAGGCAAGTATCCTAGGGAAAAGACAAAATCCCACTGTAGGATGGAAATTGGTACATATTGTAGTAATTCTAAAAATGAGTTGGAAAAAGGAATAAGAAGACATAAGCCAAAGAGTCATGACTGTTCACTTCAAATTCCTTGTGAAATACAAACAGTCATATGAGAATTTCTAAATATAATATCAATTTGATAAGCTCAATAGAGAGAGAGAAAGAAAGAGAAAATATAGAGAATGCAGAATATAGAAGAGTGAGGCAGAGAAGATTAAGAGAAGAAGAGCAGAAAGAGAAGCTACAGAACAGAGCTGATATCTGAAGTAAATCAGCAAACATTCAGTTTGTTAAATTGAGGAAGTTGGAGCTTCCTTGCAAGTTGTAACTAGGGAGTGAGTTAGGAGCCTCTGTGGGTTGGTACTTTTGTAGAAAACGGTGGTGATAGGGAGTTGGAGCTTGCCTTTTGCATCACAACAATAATAAGATGTGGTTTTCTCCCTTTATGGAGTTTCCATACATGTTTGGTGTCTCTATGTGTGCTTCTCATGTGTTGATGTGATTATTTCAATGCAGCAATTGCTTCTTTGCTCCTCGGCTTATAAGTATGGTGTCACATTTAATGTATTATGTTGTAAATAAGACTGTTCACATATTAAGCTGTAAATAATTTTGGTGAAAATTTTAAAAGGCTTATGTATGTATTAACTTGATTCACCCCCCCCCCCTCAGTTTAATTAAAGATTCAACAATTGGTATCAGAGCGGATTCCTTAGTATCAGTCTAACAACTGAAATGAGATTCTAGGTTCTCGGGATGGCTATTAAAGAAGGATGCTCAAAAAATAAAGCCCCTTTCTTCACTGATGAAAATTATGCTTTCTGGAAAATCAGAATGAGGACTTACATAATGTCTCTAGGAATAGAAGTCTGGGGTGCTATGGAATTAGGATATGCCCCAAAGGCAACTGACACAGAGAAAGAAAAAAAACAAGATTTTGTGGCTAATGCAAAAGCCATGAATGCCATCTTAAATGGATTTTGTGAAGCAGAGTTTATTAAACTAATGCCCGTTACTTACATATTAAGCTGGACATGAAATGAAGATGTGTGTTAGTTTGAATAAAAGGTTTAAAGTCTATGAATGTGTTAAAATGATTCACCCCCCTCTCGGTTTAACTAAGAGCTCCAACAATTGGTATCGGAGCAGTTTCCTTTGTACAAGTATAACAAGCGAAAGGGAGATCCTAGAGGTTCCCAATATGGCTAATAAAGAAGGATGCTCCAACCAATAAAGCCCCTTTCTTCATGGTGAAAATTATGCTTCTGGAAAATCGGAATGAGGGACATACATAATGTCTCTAGGAATAGAAGTACGGTTGGGCATTTGTGGAATTAGGATATGCCTAGAAGACAGCCCGACCTGAGAAAATGACTCGAAACAAGATTTTATGGCTAAAGCAAAAGCCATGAATGCGATCCTGAATGGATTGTGTGAAGCAGAGTTTATCAAAGTAATGCACAAAGACACTTCCAAAGAAATATGGGATACTCTTGAAAACATACATGAGGGAGACAAGAAATTAAATATTGCCAAACTTCAAGTCTATAGAGCCCAGTTTGAAAACTTAAAAATGAATGATGATGAAGACATTACGAGTTTCTTCCTAAAAGCTGCAGAAATTATTAACAATATGAAATCTCTTGGAGAAAAAATGCCAGAAAGTATAATTGTGCAAAAGATTCTAAGATCTCTTCCATCCAAGTTTAATCCAAAGTTGTCTGCAATAGAAGAAACAGCTGATTGGGAGACCTTGACCATGAACCAGCTACTTGCAAATCTAACAGCCTATGAAATTAGGCTCCCACAGAAGAAGCCAAGTATGAGGGAAGTAGCCTTTAAAACAGAAAAGAAGAAAGAAGAAGAGGGAGACATATGCTCCTGCTCAGATGAAGAAGAGGAAACTTTTATCAAGAAATTGGATAGAGGCTCGGGTAAATACAAAGTTAAACTCCCCTTCAAATGCTTTAACTATGGAAGAGTGGGACACTATTCTGCTAAGTATCCTCACAAGAAAGTAAGGAATTAGGCTCAAGAGTCAGAGAAAAATAAATCAAAGAACTGGCAGAAAGGAAAGAAGTTCAGCAGAAAATCCTTCTATTCTCAACAAAGAGACAGCAGTACATCTGAAGATTCAGATGAACCTTCAAGTGAAGAAGGAACCTCCGAATTCTTATTGATGGCCATAAAAGATCTTGAAGGACTCCTGCTAGAAGATGAAGAAGAAGAAGGGGAAGTCGACCTTGAGGGGGAGCTAAGAAGTGCTCTGGAAGAGACTGATAGACTCAAACTGAAGTGTAGAAAACAAAAGGACATTCTTTTTAAGTATGTAAGACAAGAAAAAATTCAGAAGTCCTCATGCAGCTAAAGGTAGAGCTTGAAGAAGACAAGAATATAGAAGACATGTTACTTCAGCAAATCAAGGATAAAAACCGAGAACAAGAGAAACTGGAAGAAAAAGTAGTATGTCTCAGGAAGAAACTAGAAAATGCTCAAAGGACAGTGCTTATAAACTCTTCTCAAACAAGCTCTAGTAAGTTGAATGAAATTCTGGTTGCTCAAAGATCCCCAATGATAAAAACAGGAATAGGCTATGAAGGAGAATCGAGTAAAGGCAAAGAAAAGGAAAACAAAAATATTATTTTTGTAAAAGCTAAGAAGAATGATGAAGTAGCTCAAACAATTCCTACAAAAGAAGAAATCTGCAATAAGGAAGACAGAGATCAGAAGAAACCACTAGTAGAAAAGAATGTAATAAATACTAAGACCCCTGAATATGTAAAATTTGGAAACCATCAAAGGAGATTCTCTCCTCCAATGAAAAATTCCACCTGTTATGTCTGCCACAAGCTGGGACACATTGCTGCATATTGTCATGCAAGTAGGAGTAATTCAAACCAGTAAAAGATGCAAACATTGAAGAGACTGCCTCAAGCAAACAAATGGAAGAGACAACCTTACATCAGGTATGCAAATAGCTTCTATGGTTACTGCTTTTATTGTAAAGAATTTGGTCATAAAATCATTGAGTGTAGAAAGTATGGACAAAGGTTAATGTTTAACACCTCAAGGAGGTTTATGAATCAAAGAAATTCTGTTCATACTCACAATTCTACAAAAACTATAATCAAATGTTGTATATGCAATCAAGTTGGACATATGCCTTCCAAATGTCCTCTCAGAAGATGTAGTTCATCACCTCACAAAAGATATCAAACAAAAGCGTGCCTCCAGTGGATAAAGAAAATGAATAAATGTGACTTGGCTCTAACTGCTCAAGATCTGAAAAGTCAGTGGTATTTGGATAGTGGCTACTCTAAACACATGACAGGAGACAAAAGAAAGTTTATAACTCTTGATGAAAAGAAATCAGGCAATTTTACCTTTGGCAATGATAAATCAGGAAAAATAAAAGGAAAAGGCTCAGTCAGCATAGACAATGGCAAAGGAAAGGCCCAAGATGTACTATTTGTAGATGTGTTGAAAGCAAATTTACTGAGTGTAAGTCAGATGTGTGACAAAGGCTATGAAGTTCTCTTTAGAGCACAAGATTGTGAAGTCAGATCAAGCACAACAGGAAAGACTCTGATCAAAGGTGTTAGAACAGAGAGTAATGTTTACATAGTGAAAGAGGAAGATGAAGCCTGCCATCTTAGCAAACTTGAGGAGTCATGGTTATGGCATAGGAGATTGGGACATCTCAGCTTCGATCATATCATCAAACTGAGCAAGAAGAAAGCTGTCAGAGATATGCCAGAAATAAAAATGCCTTCAAATACCATATGCAAATCTTGTCAATTGGGGAAACAGACTCGCACATCCTTTAAATCCAAAGATAAGCTATCAACAAGAAGACCACTCCAGCTTGTGCACATGGATCTGTGTGGACCTGCTAGAACTAAGACACCAAGTGGAGAATCCTACTTCATGCTGATAATAGATGATTTCTCCATAATGACATGGGTTGCTTTTCTCAAGAACAAATCAGAAGCACTGGAAAAGTTTAAGATATTCAAAGCAGTAGCAGAAAATCAAACTGGATGCAAGCTAAAATGTATCAGATCAGATAGAGGAGGAGAATTCATAGATTATGAATTTGCAGACCTATGTAATGAACATGGAATAAAGCAACAATTTACCATTGCAGGGACACCTCAGCAGAATGGAGTAGCAGAGAGACAAAACAGATCTGTACAAAAAATGGCCAGAGCTATGATGCAAGAGAATAACATTCCTCAAACCTTTTGGGCAGAAGATGTACACACAGCAGTACATATTCTAAACAAAGCTCATTTAAGACCTAACAGTGACAAGACACCTTATGAGCTATGGCATGGTAAACCCGCATAAATCAAGCACTTTAGAGTCTTTGGCAGCAAGTGCTACATAAAGAACAATGATGAAAATCTGGGGAAATTTGATGCAAGAGCAAATGAGGGAATACTCTTAGGATATGCATCCAAGAGTAAAGGATACAAATGCTACAACAAGACTATTTGAAAAATTGTAGAAATTATTGATGTAAGATTTGATGAAGAACTCCCAAACAAGACAAGAAATACAGACTGCAGCAGCCATCCTGAAAATCATGAAGAAGAGGACCAAGATGATGAAGAAATAAACAAAACATCAGAAAATGTTGAACTGAACTCAAAAACCCCCTCAAGATACACTCAAAAGAACCATCCAGAAGATCAAATCATAGGAGACAAGAGTGTAGGAGTGCAAACAAGAAGGCAACTAGCTGAACAGACAGAAGAAGTATACATAGCAATGTTATCACAAATAGAGCCAAAGAAGTTTGAAGAAGCTAGCAAGGACAAGTATTGGGTCAAAGCAATGAATGAAGAATTGGACCAAATTGAGAAGAAAAATACCTGGGAACTAGTTCCTAGACCAATTGAAAAGAATATCATTGGTTCAAAATGGGTATTCAAAAATAAAATGAATGAGCAAGGACAAGTAATCAGGAATAAAGCTAGGTTGGTCTGCAAAAGATACTCACAAATTGAAGGGCTTGATTATGAAGAAACATTTGCCCCTGTAGCCAGAATGGAAGCTATCAGAATGTTCCTGGCATTTGCATGTTACCAAGACTTCAAAGTATATCAAATGGATGTAAAATCTGCATTTCTGAATGGAGACTTAGAAGAAGAAGTCTACATGGAACAACCAGAAGGCTTCTCATTGACAGACAAAGAAGACTATGTGTGCAGACTGAAGAAGGCCCTATATGGACTGAAACAGGCTCCTCGTGCTTGGTACTCAAGACTGGAAAAATATTTGCAAAAACAGGGTTTTAAGAGAGGTGGAGTAGACAACAATCTATACATAAAAGCGCATGAAAATGAACTCCTAATTGTTGTTGTATATGTTGATGACATTATGTTTGGAAGCAACAAAGATGAACTAGAAAAAGGGTTTGCTGATGAGATGAAAATAGAGTTTGAAATGTCTATGATTGGAGAGCTCAGTTTCTACTTGGGACTGCAAATTCAACAAAAGAACACAGGCACCTTCATCTCTCAGGAAAAATACTTAAAATAAATGCTGAAAAAATTCAAAATGGAGGACTGCAAACCTGTGACAACCCCCATGATCACAGGATGCAAGCTGTGTGCTGATGATGGGACTGCAGATGTAGATCAAAAACTCTACAGATCCATGATAGGAAGCCTGCTGTATTTGACAGCATCTAGACCAGACATCATGCTAGCAGTAGGACTAGTAGCAAGATATCAAGCATCACCTAAACAAAACCATCTTCTGGCAGTAAAAAGAATACTCAGATATCTACAAGGAACAGCACAGTATGGAATTTGGTATCCTAAAAGAAAAAGCTTCACTTTAACAGCATACACAGATGCAGATTGGGCCAGCTGTGTTGATGACAGGAAAAGTACAAGTGGAGGTGCTTTCTATCTAGGAGAAAGTCTGGTGGCATGGTTAAGCAAGAAACAAACATCCATCTCTATGTCTACAGCTGAAGCAGAATATATAGCAGCAGCAGCATGTTGTACACAAGTCATGTGGATGAAGCAAACTCTTCAAGACATGAAGGTAAGCATTGATGAACCTATTTCAATCAAATGTGATAATACAAGTGCTATAAGCATATCTAAAAATCCTGTGCTTCACTCAAAAACCAAACATATTCCAATCAAGTATCATTTTCTCTGAGAACAAGTAGCTCAAAAGATAGTCAAACTGGAGTATGTACCAACAAAAGAACAGACAACAGATATATTTACCAAGTCACTTTCTAAAGAGCCATTTGAATATTTAAGAGACAGATTAGGGGTAGTATCTGTAGATGCTATTCTATGATATAAAGAGGAAGCACAATTGCAGGGGGAGAATAGAAACGAAAATATCATTTCAGGGGGAGAACAACCAGCAAGGAAAACATGGATCAGGTCCTCAGGATCAAAGGATTAAGGCAAAAAAACATCAAGTTATTATCCTAGAGTTATCTGCATTATTCAAGCATAAAAAGGGCAATTACAAAGCAAAAGGATCAGTTTCATGTTCTAAAACATTATATTAAGAATCCGAATCGTGATTATTTTTGAAGCCTCTCAACATTTTAGTTGTTGAATCCAATCATACATCTCTGACTAAATAAATCTGATACAATGTATTCTATGAAGTATCATTATTCTCACTTTTAGCTATGTACAAGTGAAAGAAGACTATGCGTGTGAACTGTCAATTTAAAGTGTATATTCAAATTTGACAATCCTCAAAGTGTTCTCTCAACAAGTCTTATCCATCACTCTGAAGCAGCATGGTATCAAAGCAAAAAGAAACCCTTTGACATTGATGTCAAAGGGGGAGGAAGAGCAAACAACAGGAGGAAGAGCAGGAAAACAGAGAAAATGTATTTCCATCAATGCCAAAGGGGGAGACTTTTGGAAATGTTGTCATTGATGGCAAAGGAGGTAGCAGATGCAGAAACATGAACAGTTACAAGGAGACAAAGACAGACAATGGAGGCAGAGGAAGCAAATACGGAGACAGAGCTGTTATCACAGCAGTAGAGGCAGAGGCAGAGTGACAGTAGCGACAGAGGCAGAGCCACAGATGTTATTGCAGAGAAACCGTTGTTATTCCAAAAATATGTACATATATATAGATAAATTCCGAGAATCTTTTATACAGCCGGGCGTTACACATAACATAATTTTTTAACGGAGCACTTGTATTCGATTGACATGGAGGTTGTATACATGGTAGGTGCGTTATATATATATATATATATATATATATATATATGGTTTATATATATGTATACACCGAAGAACTGTGCGTTATATATAATGGAACCATAGTCAAACGCATAAGAATAGACGGAGCCGAGAAAAGGAGCGGAACTCTGCGTCAGAGTATATATATATATAAATGAATGGAGCGGAACCTGGAGCGTAGGAGAGGAGCGGAACCAAGACCTGATGAACAGTGACGGTGGTTTGGCGCTGGATGGTGGTATTCTTCGCACCACTCCTATATGGAAGGTGGTATTGCCTGGAGGAGGAGCGATTCCATACAGTAATCAACACGTGGCCTGTAGACCCAGTCGAAAACCGCTTGTTAAACTGCGCCTTTGCACGTTAACGTTCTGCGTTGGAAGCCGCGCGAAATGGACAGGAGCCATTGATTTGGAAACGGGCCATTGGACGGCGATCGCACGTTGAACATGCCCGGAGTTTAACAAAGGTGTGCGAAGGTTAAGCCAGGTACGATGCGTGCGGTTGATTGGCTATTGGTTATATAGGTGGGGCCCGGAGCCAAACGTTTATAATAAAGTCATTCATTTAAAAGGCATATAATATTAATATAAGGTCACGAAGCTATGAACGTTGGTTGGCAGCATAATATAAAGATTGAAAATAATATATATATAAACCGGGAGCCAGAATTAAGTTCGAAAGTTACGAATATACTTATTTGAAAAAGAAGATTAAGAGCCACGTAAGCTAAACTGGGAATATGGTTGATTTATTAACTCTCCAGATTTAAGCATTGAATTTGCCAGTGTGTTCTGAAGAGAAGAGTGAGATTGCTGGATGAGAAAATGGTTGGACACGAAACTTTGAATGCAATTAAAAAGTGGGAGCAGATATTTGTTTTGTTAATAAGGCAAATCGTTTCCTGTAAAATGAAACCAAAGGTTATACGGTTGATGGTATATGGTAAATATTGTGAGCATTGATATATCCGTGTGATTAAAAAGGGTTTATAAAAACGCAGAGAGTTATTTTAAGTTTGAATAAAAGATAGCTGTACATACAACTGTTATATAACTGGAATGAACAAGAAAAATACAGGGATTCAGAAGAGCAGTGAACAGGTGAAATGTACAGATGACAGTAAACAAAGATGATGCAGAACAATTTCTTAACAGCAGACAAAATCCAGTAAAGCCAAAGTTCAGAAGAGGAGCTGAGTGATATGGAAATATGTAATTAAGAGTGTGAATGTAAATGATGTAATTTTTTTTATTGTTTGTGATGCAAAGGCAAGTATCCTAAGGAAAAGACAAAATCCCACTCTAGCATAAAATTTGTATATATTGTAGTAATTCTAAAATTGAGTTGAAAAAGGAATAAGAAGACAGAAGCCAAAGAGTCATGGTTGTTCACTTCAAATTCCTTGTGAAATACAAACAGTCATGTGAGAATTTCTATATATAATATCAATTTGATAAGCTCAAGAGTGTGAGAGAGAGAAAATATAGAGAATGCAGAATATAGAAGAATAAAGCAGAGAAGATTAAGAAAAGAAAGATAAGCTACAGAACAGAGCTGATATCTGAGGTACATCAACAAACATTCAGGTTGTTGAATTGAGGAAGTTGGAGCTTCCCTATCAAGTTGTTGCTTGATAGCTATCAGTTGTAGCTGACTGAGGTTGAAGCCTCCCGTAGGTTGGTGCCTACAGAAAATTGAAGGGAGTTGGTGCTTCCTTGCAAGTTGTAGCTTGCAGAATTGAGGTAGGAGCCTCCTGTAGGTTGGTGCCTACAAAAAAACAGTGGTGAGAGGGAGTTGGAGCTTGCCTTTGCATCACAACAATAATAAGATGTGGTTTTCTCCCTTTATGTGTTTCCACTTATATCTGATGTCTCTGTGCATGATGTTTATGTGTTGATCTAATTTATATCATCTGGTTAATACCTGCTGCTCTCATATTAGGTCTGCTGTTCTATTAGATTGATAATTACTGCTCATATTCTAAGATTACTTACATATTAAGCTGGACATGAAATGAAGATGTGTGTTAGTTTGAATAAAAGGTTTAAAAAGTCTATGAATGTGTTAAACTGATTCACCCCCCCCTCTCAGTTTAACTAAGAGCTCAACAAGATGGACTCTCCAAAAAACAAATACTTAAATCTCCTTTGCCATTGAAGCCTAGACTCATCCATTGCCAAAAAAAAATCAAAACTCACTTCGGCAATTCCTAAAACAAACCGAATCAATAAGCATTTAAAATTGGATGAAGGATATAAGAGGAAAGGATACACATACCCTGCATTTCAATCAAATATAAGATTTAAATGACCATTTTTTCTTTAGAAAGAAAATGGCGATTGCATACTTAAAAATTCAGAATGAAAAGTCTGAGATAATTTACTGAGGGATTTGGTAGTAAAGCCATAGATGCAGTACACTGAATAATGGGTTGGAACTTAAATGTCGAATGAAAAACTTATTTGGACAGAGGGTTATAAGAGAGCTTACTTGGGCAGTAGTCGAAGTGAGTGAACACAGAATTACATCATTTGCAATAGAAAAACAAGCTAAATAATAAACAACCTCAAAATTGAACTCAAAGAATAGAGACGAAAATAAAATGCATACATTTGTCCAATAATTTGGTATCTGTTTCAAAGGGTGAGTGGAGAAGAAACTTCTGATCCCTAGTTGAAAGGGATTAAATGAGAAAAGAGCCTTGATGTCCTCTTTACTAACCCGTCTACTTGACCAAAGAGCCGCCGCAGGAAGTGAGCACATTAGATTGGAAACATAGGTAAACCATAGGTCAAGTAAAGAAAAAGAAAAATGCATTCAAAAATGAAGGGAAAAAGCCTCACTTGTAACACAAATCATTAAACACCTCAAATGTTGACAACCCCAACGATAAAAATGAAACTTCACTACCAGAATGAGAGGACAAGTTGTCTGTGAACGGGTGTGTGGAGACCATGCGAGTCTTAATAAACACCATAATGAAAATTCTTAACAGCCTCAACGCCAGAATCACTCGCTAAGAAACTGTGGTCTAGGGCACCCATGGATCCAACTCCTCTCAAATGGCATGAACCAAGGAGTCAGTTGAAAGTTCAAGGGTGATATCCAATAGTGCAAGATGTTTCAATCGTCTAATGCTTGATCCAAAAATGCAGACCAGTACAAAGTGGCAACTGGGGGAGTTATTCTTAAAGGTAAACACCTTATGACATAATTATATTATTATTTCTATTATAAAAATATCATAATTACATAAAAGTTTGTTTTTTTTTAAATTCTTTCTTTAATTTGTTTTCATTATTTTGATTATGTTTGTGGGGTGAGATAGAGAGAGGGAATAAGAAAGAGACACATAGATACAAATATAGATATTATATACTATTATATAACTAGCCTAGATTCCTTAAACCTGGATCGATCAAGCAACACCTACAGGGATCAAATCTCTCATGGTGCAATCATTTCCTCAAGTTTTGCAGTCAAAAAATAGGTTTCACCTCAAAACATTTGATCCCTCTCGATGCTTAATAGGTCCAGGGTTGTGATGGATCTAGGTTGGTAATAAAATAACGATTAAATGATGACTCTTTCATTAAATTGAATCATATGAATTTTTATCTCCAATCAAGATGTTAGAGTGTAACATAAAGTGATTTTTTTAGTAGCATTAAAATGTAATGTTTAGATAGTTATAAAATCACGATTATAACTATGGTGTAAGTTAATAGGCTGTAGAATATATTTTTATTATTCAATACACAAATTTTTGTTTATCATATTATAATTACTTATTTTTGCAATGTGTATCTATACTCCATAATTAGAGAAGAATAAAATTAAAAAAATGTTAGTATTAAATTATGTATTAGAGATGGAAGAGTTAAAGGTCAAGCATTCCCTTTATAATCCATCATTCAATCTTGGACCACCTAGTTACACTTTTAGGATCATCATAGATAAATGTTGTAATAATAAAAACCTACCTTTGATGGCTTTTGACATAAAATTCCTAAAAATGAACTTTGGAATATATTAAAAGATTTAAATATTCCTCTTTGAGAATGTTATTGTTAAGTTCAAGAACACTAAAGGTTGGTTGATAGAAATTAATTATAATATATGAATTAAGCAAGGTTGTGAATTATCCCCTAACAATTTTGGAATATGCATTAACAAGTTGAATGGATGCTTGGACATAGATTGTGTTGGCACAATCATCACCCTTTTTCTTTACATTGTTGATATAGTTCTTATGGCAAGATATCCATAAGATCTCAAAAAAGAACTATGAACTTTCAATGATTTTCATTCTGATGTAAGCATGTGTTAATTGGAATTATATTATTAAAAATTTCAATGATTTTCATTCTGATGTAAGCATGTCTTAATTGAATTATATTATTGAGAAGGATTAATGAATGATATAAAGCTTATGTTGGTCTTGAATAAAGTGCAAATCAATGAATTTTTGGTTGTAGGAAAAAAAAAATTTCTTTTTTGAATTTTATGTAACTCTTGCTATATTATATAGACATTGAAGTCTTCAGGTTGTAACATATCTAGAGTATTATGAAGAAAAAATTAAAAGCATTTTATAATTTTTAAATTTAAATTTAAAAATAATATTTTCTATACTATAATCTTGACATAATAATATTTTTTTTATTGAAAGTACGATCATTCGGAATTGTATCGATGCCCAAAGATTGAATATTGTTTGTTGAGAAATCGCTCTCGTTATTCTCGAGTCTCAGAAGCATGTGTGTTAGGGAAGAATACCGTTTTTCCTGAGACGTGATTTGACTGAAACCTTGTTCATAATATTGGGTATTAGGACTATGGGTGGCATTAAAACCAAAATTTTTTGACACATACGAATTCGATCCCGAGACTTTTCCAGTTTCTAGGGCATTATAAGGGCTATTCATGCCATTTATGCCAGTGGCCGGTTCTGTCAGAGATTCTGAGGAGCTTTGAGTGTTTGATGCAGAAAGGGAATTATAAGGGCTATTCATGGCATCTACACCAGTGGCTGGTTCTGCCAGAGATTCTGAGGAGCTTTGAGTGTTTGATGCAAAAATGGCTGTCGTTTCTGAAGAAATATTATGATCAATGTGGTAAAGTCCTATAATTCCCACGCCTTTAGCTACTTATTTTTCCAGTAGGCACCGGATTTGCTGATTATCGTTGTCCTTGCTACATTTTCCAAGAAATTTTTTATTTAGCTGCGTGTTCTAGTAGTTTTTTATGTCATTCTCTGTTAACCTTGGAAACTGGGCTACAAATAGACCATCTGCAGAAAGAATTTACACAGAAGAATAAAGTGAGCAGAGACCCATAATGCATTCCAATTTAATCAAAAAATGAATGAGAAATGTATATAAATATTATTTAAACCTACTTCCAATGCTGGTATAGAGCATGCACATGATGTTGTCTTCTTCTTATGAGAAGTCACCATGCTTAATACCAGGCCTCAAATAATTGAACCATCTCAACTTGCAACTCTTGCTACACCTTTTTAAACCTGCATGCAGAGCAAGGAAGTGATCAACAAATTGATGTCTGTTTTTAAAATTCAAATCACATGTTTGTCTGTCTAATTGCTATTCCTCTCTTCAAAAGATATGAAGGAGAAAGCTCAAACTCAAATGGATTTTTTTTTCCTCCTTAACATCTCCAGAGACACAGTACATCTCAAACCATATGTAACGTTATCAATGGATCCTAGAAAAAGAATGAGAAAAACACTTAGCACACAAATTTTGGAGACATAATTTCCCAAAAAACTCTGTCAAGGACATTACAGTTTCTCCAGAAGTTTTGTCTCCAACATGAATTTGAACTGTGAAACCTGCATTCTAAGACACACAAATTTTCTGCATTCTAAGACACAAGAAATTTTCAGTTTTTCTGTGATCCATATTAGTTAAATAAAGACCCTAAATGCTTCAAATCTCAAACCATGCCTGTCTAGATGCTGTCACTTGTTAACTCGTTTCTTATTAGGAAGAAGAAAATTTTGAAACAACTCAACACTTGAGAGACATTTCCCATTATCAACACTAAGTATTTGCAGAGAGGCCTATTTTAGTAGCAAACTGATATCGTAACATAGAACATAAGAGCTTATTACAAATGGAAAAACACGACCTAAATGCTAGAAAGGGGTAGATCTGAATGGACATTGGGTGTATGATACAATATCATACCTGCTTTGTGAGGCAAAGTGATCCAATTTCCTCCAACGCCATGCTTCTCTGCGAGGTTTTTCAGTATGGTGTCTTTCTTAGGAGACCATGGCCCTCTCTTGAAATTTTATTTATCATAACAGGGTGCTTATCCCATCTCCTTATGAATAATCTAAACTGTGGAAAATCAGCTTTGCAGTCCTAGAAAGGCATTTTTTTGACCTAGAGACGATCAAAAGAAATGCTGTGCATAACATAGAGCATGAGATCAGGAAAATAGAGGTATATTTGACTGAGTCATTTTAGGACTTTGAAACGCCCGAATTTCCTGTTCAGGGACAGGCTAAGAGCCGAGACTAATCTTGTAGGGTAGGTCAAGTGGATGATGGGACCGGCGGTCAAGTCCCCTGCTCAACAATTTTCTCTTCATGTGCGTTTTCTAGTAATTCTTTATCTCGTTTTCCGTTCGCCCTGTAAATCTCCCAGCAATAAGCGACCACCTGCACAGTTTTAAAGACTAATAATATCAATTCGGTCCATATGTGAACCTTCAGAATTGAAATTTCATGATAGATCCAGGTTTAATATGCTGGCGTTAGTAAGGGAATTGACTAGAGCAAGAAATTAAATAACTTTAATAACATACTTGTTGCCGAGGAGGGAGTGGAGTTTGATGATGAGATCGTGTTCTTCTGATGAAAAGCTTCCTCATTTCAGATCAGGATGCAGGTAGTTTATCCATTGCAACTTGTAGCTCTTCCCACATCACAACAACCTGAAAATAAAGAAAATTAGGAAGAGTCGGAAATCAAGAAATTCGAGAGTCAAAAATCAAGAAAGTCAAGAAATTCAAGAAGATTTAAATATAAGCTCTTGAATTCAGAAGCAGATATTAATTGAAGAATTTAAATATAAGCTCTTGAATTTAGAAGCATATATTAATTCCATTACAGAGCTTAGGTGAACCAAGAAACCTGCGGCCTTGGGAAGCGAACGCCAGGAACCCTCATCGTGGGCTTCAATGTATGAGATGAGACGGTTGTCTAGGCGCCTTTGTTATTGGTAAGAACCTTGTCGCAGTAGGGAGATCTCCCCATATTCACAGAAGAATGGCAGTGGAAATTAGGGGAATTTTTAGGTCTAAAATGGGCCTCCTAAGGAAATTATAAAATAATAGTGGAAATGATAAAATAAGATTTGATTACATCATCAAATTTTAGAGGAAAAAAAGAAAAATGATAATCACGTTTTTTCATGTATTTCTCATTTTTCGTGTAGCAGGTTTCATCGAAAGTATGCAACATGGGTACTCCTTGGATGAGGAACTAAATTTTTCATCCAATGAGTACTTTCACTCGAAATTTGAGTAAAAACTTTGTGAGATAAGTTGAAAATACGAGTTGAAAAAGTAGTTTTATTATTTTATTATTTTTTAATAGTTGTACACTTTTACTTAAAACTGGTGAATCATCCCCCATGGTTGACATCATCATCTTGAATCTTATTGGTTCTTATAAAGTTTATTTTGGTTGTACATTTTTCTTAGGAGGCCCATTTTAGACCTCAAAATTCCCCTAATGAGGGATGTAATGAGACCGTTCTGAGCATCGTATTTCAGTGGCAATTGAAAATCAAACCAACATCTATTTGATTATTTCTGTAACTGAATAATAACCGTATTTAATATGAAGGTAGAAACTATTTCAATCGTCTAACATCAAAATAAATGGTGCACAATGATACAAGTGGCAATTGAGGGGAGTTGTTTTCAAATAAGGAAGCTTTACAACGTAATTAATATAATACGACTTTAGGATATGCATCTTCCTAATGGATCCATAGGATAACTCTTCATGAATGGAACATGAAATAAATGTTCCAGTTTCAAATCCTCAATTTTGATGGTTGAGTGAAAATCCAACGAACATTGTGATGCATGAATATAAATTTTCATATAGCTCCCTCACTTTTACTAGTGACATATTATTGAATGGATGCAAGATTTATGATCCATATATCCCAACTATTTATGAAAGAGTTATGTTCTAATTCTCTCAAGATTATACTTGAAATTTTTCATAACCCACAATAGAATGGGGTTGCAAAAAGGAAGAACAAAACTATTGTGGGAGTAGCACGAGCTGTGTTTCATGATCATGGCCTACCGTTGCATCTATGGGCGGAAGCATTCAATACAAAAATATTTGTGCAGAAAAGAAGTCCCCATCAGATACTTGGGATGAGTACACCAGAGAAATATTTTTCAGGTAGGAGACCAGATGTGTCACATTTTAAAATTTTTGGTTCATCGGTTTATTTCAATGTGACCAAAGATGCCACGAAGATGCTAGAGCCAACAACTGAGTTGGGGATATTTGTGGGGTAGATTGATACACCTCACACCTATTGGGTGTAATTTCTAGCACACAGGATGGTAGTGGTCAGAATAGATGTGAAATTCGATGAAGAGAAGGCCATGCGAATTTCCCTTGAGAGGGAGCGTTAGTTGCATGTAGTTGAGAAGCTCTTGGCTCCAAAAGAAGAACCTCAAGATGTGGAGCAGCCAAAAGCAAAGGTGCAGAGAGTGGAAGCACCCACTCATGAAGAGACATATCAAGAGGGAAGGAAGTGCACCATAGAGGCTAACATATTGTTGCTAGATGCGAGAGAGAATGTGGGAGCACCCACATCATAGTGCAAGAAGAGAATGTCCCCAGAGCGGTACACTAGATACATGGATCTTATGAGCGAAGGTGTAGAGATAGAACCATCCTCTTTTGAGGAAGTAGTGCAACAACCAATTAGAGTTTATTCCATGGTTGAGGAGTATGAATCCATTATCAGAAAAAATGCATGGGAAGTTGTCCCAAGACCGAAGGGGAAGTTAGTTATAGGATCCATGTGGATCTACATGGTGAAGTAGGTAGCAGATGGGAGTGTTGAGAAGCACAAGGCCAGATTTGTGGCTAGATATTTCTCTCAGGTGGAGGGGATAGATTATTATGAGACTTTTGCACTAGTCATAAGGAACTCATCAGTCAGATCCATCCTTGCACTCTCAGTGCAGATGGGATGCAAGATACATAAGATGGATGTAAAGACATCCTTCCTCAATGGGGTGATTGAGGAATAGGTGCATTGAGAAACTAAAAGGTTTTGAGACCTTAAACATGGAGTCACATGTGTGTACACTCAAGAGATCACTGTATGGGTTGAAGCAAGAAACTCATGCTTAATACACCAATATTGACAGCTATTTCACCGAGTTGGGCTTCATCAAGAGTGAAGCATATGTGAACCTTTATCATATTGTGGTAGAAGGTAAGATTTTGATTATTATACTTTATGTCGATGATTTGATACTGACAGGTGATGAGCATCTCATCAAGTCTTGTAAAGAGGAACTTGCAAGATAATTTGAGATGAAGGACATGGGGCTCTTGCACTATTTCCTGGGATTGGAAATTGGCAAAGAGATGGGGAGATATTTGTGTTTGAGGGAAAGTAAGCCAACGAGATCCTTAGGAAGTTCCACATGGAGGGAAACAAACCCATGGAGACTCCTCTAGCAGGAAATAGGAGGAAAGAGGATGCTAATTCAGGCGAAGTAGTAGATGCTACTGTTATAGGCAGCTTGTGGGTTCACTATGTATTTGGTGAACACACAACCAAACATATGCTACACAATTAACCAACTTAGTCAAGCTATGGTTAAGCCTACAAAGCTCTTTTGGAAGGAAAACAACATGTGTTGAGATACCCCAGAGGCATTACAAAGTATGGGCTGTGGTACAAAAGGACAAGGGGAGTGAAGTTTCAATGCTTCATCAGTTGATATTGGGTAGGGAGTCCATCCAATAGGAAGAGCACATCAGGGGGCATATTTAGCATAGGATCAATACCAGTTTATTGGTACAACAGGAAACAAAAATCAGTTGCACTCAGTTCAACAGAGGCATAGAACACGACAGTTAGTCAGGAAACATGTGAGGCCATCTGGGTGAGGAAGATACTTGTTGGTTTTTTTGGTCGACAGATGGATCCGAACATGATTCATTGTGATAACTATAGTTGCATCAAACTCTCAATTAATATAGTTTTTCATGACAGGCCCAAGCATATTGATACCCAGTATGACCATCTCAGAGATTGTGTGCAAAGGTGGATTATGTCATTAGAGTACATTCCCACACAATAGGGGAATTTTGATGTAAATTTCCCAAAGTGCCCATGAAATTTTCATGTAATTTCCTTGTCAAAATTTTTAAACCAATCAAAAACATTTAAATTTAAAAAGAGATACATGTAAATATTTTCGGAGGGAAAATACGAAAATAAAATTTTTAATTGTATTTTTGTCTTATCTCATTATAGTTTTATTCAAATTTCAAGTGTAAAACCTCGATGGTTTCGAAATTAAATTCGATATCCAACGAGTACCCATTATGCATACTTATGAGAAGACCCACATTTCTAAAATCTGAAGATACATTAAAAAAATGTGCTCAACATGTTTTTTTTTTAAATGTATCTTTAATTTTTATCAATATGAGTCTTTTTAAAAGTATGCATAATCGGTTCTCTTGGATGTGGAATTTAATTCCACATCCAACAAGTGTCTAAACTTGAAATTTGAGTAAACCTGTAAGGAAATAAGCCAAAAATACAATTACAAAATAATTTTCTTCTTTTCCCTCCAAAATTCACAACTCTTATTTTATTATTTTAACTATTATTTTATTATTTTTCCTTAGGAGGTCAATTTTAGGCTAAAATTTCCTCTAATTTGAAAAGGCTATGGATTCATATGCAAGTTTTGCACTCACATTTTTGGAAGAAGTATTCCAACTCCAAATAAGTTGATCCTCCAAGGAACTTAGGATAATACCATTGATATAAAGCTCATTTGTGTAGGAGTTCCATTAATTAGCTAACAGTCGCTCTAGTCCCAAATCAACTGGAGTCAGCCAATACGTATTTGATGAAGGCTCCACTCCTTTAATGTTGTTTAAGGAGAAAATACCTTTTGAATTGAAGATGTGTACTAGATTATGGGATAATTTATAGCAACAAGAACCACCAATAAAAGGATCATTACCAATAATTACCAGTTAATCATCCCAAATTTCCATGCAAACAAATTGAATAGAAAAGGAAAAGAGTCCATAAGGGCGCTACAAAAAGTGGAGTCCCTATTGGTAGGCTTGTTTGCTGTTTATATTATCCAATCCACCACATTATTCTTTGTAAGGCACTTCATATTTATAACTTGGCTCTAAAGCCCTTCACCAATAGGCCTATCCATAGATTTTTTAGAGCTAGTGCCTTATTAAACCAGATCAAGTTCTTAAATCTCTACCCTAATTTTTTTTTTTGGCTTGGACAAGGATTCCCAATTGGCCAGGTATATGCCTTGTTTTTTTTTGGTTGTACATAGAAAAATGAATGTCCTTTTCCTTATGATATTAAGTATAGATTTGGGAATCTTGGATAAGGGCAACCAATAGATAGGGATGTTTTCGAGGACATATTTCACCAAATCATTCTACCCCTAAGGGAGAGCCAGTTATAGCACCATAGTCTAATACACTTTTAAACTTTCCTAATAAGCCACAAATAGTCTTGTTTTTGGTACCCATTTGGCTTGAGGAAGAATCCTAAATATTTCGGGCCATTTTCCTGAGCATCCACTTGGAAGGGAAATAATGAATTTATGAAAGAGAGGGAGTCCAAACTTACACCATTCTAAAGAAATGAGGATTTTTTAACATTGATCTCCATCCTAGAGGTCTGACATAATAGGTTTATCACCCTATCGAAGGTATTCTATTCCATAGTTGATCCAGACCCTAACAACAACACATCATTGAAAAAAAGGAGATGGGTGATGTGTTGTTTGAGAGAGACTTTAATACCTTTTATATTTCATGTCTACTTTTCCTCCAATAGAAGGAGGCCCAAACCTTCAATTACCAGTAGGAATAAGAGGGGAGAGAGAGGACATCCATGTCTAAGATCTCTAGATCTAGGAAAATTACAAGAGGGGGATCCTTGATCAAAACAAAGAAATTTGCAAAAGTTACACATCCCATGATCCAATTAGTGATCTCCAAATCAAGTCCAATCTACAACAGGACTTGTCTAAGGAAGGACTAATTCACTTGATCAAAAGCCTTTTTAAGATCCATCTTGAGGACTAAGTCCTTTAGATTTTTTTTTCTTAATGCAGTGGAGAACCTCTTGATAAATTCTAATTGCATCATGGATTTGTCTATCTGATAGAAAACCAAATTGATTAAGGCTCATTTTCTCTGCTAATTTATGCTTTATTATGTTAGCAATCACCTTTGAGATGATTTTATACACCAAGTTACAAAGAGAAATGGGCCTGTAGTCAAGAAAAGTATTAGCATTTGAGCTCTTTGGAATTAGTACTATAAAAGTGACATTCATAGTTGATGTTACTTTCCCCCTTTTTTTATTCCTCTACTACTTTATAGAGGTAAAAACCCATAAGATCGAAGAAAGAAAGAAAGAGTTCAATGGTCTAGCCATTTGGGCTTGGACTTTTATCCTTTGAGAAGTGCTTTAAAACCCTTTTGATTTCATAAGGAGTGACATAGCTCCATATCATATCAGAATCCTTCGAATTGAAGAATCTCAGATATCTTTGGATGAGTTGAAGGTGAGGGACAATATTGTTATGACTTAGGTATCTAAACAGGGAGGAAATATGGGTTATCCTTGTGAATTTTAAATTAGATAGATTTGAAATATATTTTCCATCCTCCACCTCTAGAGCCCAAATAAAATTAATGTTTCTTCTATGGGTGGCATAATTATGATTTTTTCTTTTTCTTTTTGTCCCACATATTTATCCATGTCGCTCTAATATTGAGCCTCCAAGATTCCTCCTTCATTCTTAGAATATAATTTTTTATAGCTTCTAGGGAGCTCATCCTATGTAATAACTCCACCGAGAAATTTGTGTTTGTAAATTACTGAGAGATTTTTTCATATTCTTTATCCGGAGTGAGAAAATCATTTGAAAATTCAACTTTGATTTTCTTTTCCCAATCCAAAACTACCTTCTTGAGATATAAAATATTCCTAACTAGGGTTTCAATAGCTGATGAGCATTATAAAATTGAACAGTTCTGCCAAAAATAAAAAACCATAGATTTTAAAGAGTCCTCTTTTAGCCACAAGTGATTAAATTTGAAAGGTTAATTGTTTATGTTTTCCTCAAAGTCCAACTCAACAAGGATTTGAGGTGGTCCAAGATTTTATCTTGAGATATCCATGATATGAATCTTCTATTTTTTTTTGACAGCTAACCAACCATCAAGAATCTATCAAGATGCTTTTTTATACCCCCTTCCCTAGACCTACCATTCGTCTAAGTAGGGTCTAGGGGGAAGGGAGAGATATCACTGAGGTCATTAATTCGAAGCAGCTTTGAAAAATATGAGGCCATGGGGTTTGAGCGGGCACAAGACCCCAAATATTTTTCAGGAGATGTAGTGAAATTTAAGTCTCTAGATAATAGGAGAGATGGCTCCATCAAAATCCCACTAGCTATGAATTTGTCCTAGAAATCATGCCTCTCTTTGTAGGGCCCATAACAGTTAACTAGTTTGAGCAGGTGGGGAACTAATTTTATGACACCTTCAAGAATAATTCCAATAGAAGAGGAGGATTTTTTAAAGGATGTATTTATGGGATTCCAAAGGGAGAGAAGACCTCCCTACAAACCAACAAAGTCCATTGAGTAGGAAAAACAGTTAGAACACATATGTTAGAAAGCGTTCCTAGCGTTTTCCACTAGGACCATGGTCTCTTGGAGCAATATAATTGAGGGTCAATGAATATCAATCAACATCTTAAGGGAGATGAATTTAGAGGCTCCAAAAATACCCCTTATTGTTGAAAATTGCAGCAAGGAATTATCAATTTGATTTTGCCTTGGTCAAATTAGGAAAATTTGAATTTTTACATCAACAGACAACTTGGATGCAGTTAAATTGTGTGACATGGCTCTTGTCACTTAGTTAGCTCAGTGAATTCAGGTTAGAGGAGTTTGATTTTATTTAAGCATGTGTGATTGCTAATTTTTATCAATCAAGGTAAGTTATTTCAAGTTTTTTTTTTCTTCAATTAAACTAGTTCTAATTGTTGGAGGAACTAGTGGAAGGTCAGTTGTGAACAAGAGTTGAAGGACGAGAAAGAGCTTAGAAGAAGAGAACAAGAGGAGAGACAAAAGAAAAGGGAAGAAAGGAAAGGTTCCATGGCAGAAGAGATAACACCTATATAAATTGAAGAAAAGATACAGGATCAACTGGCAATAGAGGGCGTGAGCGAACAGATGAAGGAACAAGAGTTTTCTCAAGAGCTTGAAAAATTTATTTAACTCACAGACATGGAAGTGGGACTGGAGCCGTTAAATGAAGATGTGGACCAGATTCATAGTGCACCTCAAGCCACTGTCTGAACTCCACCACCTCCACCCGCAACACAAGCACCGAGTGAGGAAGGGGAGCTAGTCCACCTTGATAATGATCCAGGTGGATATCGATGGCCACCCACCTATTCCATTTGGACCCATACCATCAATTCTTGCAACTTTTCACTTTCAACACAACTTACTATTTTTAGCAGGTTTTCGGGTCCTGCACTCTTGGAGCCATTTTGGGACCCTAATGATCCAGGTGGATATTGGTGGCCGCCCACCTATTCCATTTGAAACGCCACCATCAGTCCTTTTAGTTTTTCACTTTCAACACAACTTACTATTTTTAGTAGTTTTTTTGGGTCCTGAACTTTCAGAGCCGTTTTGAGGCCCTAAACGACATTTTTTGGGCATCGCGCCTCCAACAAATATGATTTCATTCCAGAATTGATATTCACTATCAATAGTTTTAGTCCTCAGATATATTTTTCTAACAATGTATCATATGTGTCAAACAGAGATAGTATGCCAAATTTACGACTTCTGGAAGTTGAAACACCAATTTACCCAAACAGGGCCCATAGTTGGCGGTTCATCTCCTAGGGTTAGGTTTTTGGATGTTTAGAGTTTTTCATTGTTTCTAAATAATTAATAGGCCCTCTAGCCTGATTGTAACACAGTTCAGAGGCATGTAGCCGCCACATCTCTTCTCAGAGATAAGCTACCAGTGCCCTAGCTATTTGATTTCCATTATGTATGTAAGAATATTTCTGTTATTTGATATTAATGAAATGAAGCATTATTTCCGCTGCATCTCTGTGTTTATGGCTATTTCTTTATTTTATTGCATTCCTGCATAAATCTAGATCAGATAATGATTCGGTCATGGATGTGTACAATATATCATTTGATGAATTTCATAAGAAGATTGTAAAATCACGAAGAAAGCACTTCCCAGATGATCATGCATCACTTACATTCATGAGAGAAAGCGTGAACGTGGCAGGCACCAGCAGGAATTAAAATGCTATTTCCGATGCCAGCTGGGATTTTGGAGGAGTATCCAGATCCAACACCAAGTGCTAATTGGTTTCCTAGAATACATAGTTAGCGGAGGACATAGAGGAATTTCAAGCAAGAGAATGAACAAATTCGTGCAACAGTGTAGAGTGCACCTTCCTCATAGGTCTACTACGAGGAAATAAGAGAAGCGATACTTATTGAAGTATTCACACTTGGAGACACTATGTAGGATATTTATGAGGATTTGGTAACTATCCATAAGGTAGTTTTCCACTTGAATGATTTGCTACGACATAACAAAGAGTTTGTCAGGATCCTCAGGGATATACAAACTGCCATCATTGTCGTGCATGAGTGGACAATATGAAACAAGGCCGTTCCGCTTACATTAGTAAAGAAGATGTAGCCACAAATAGAGTTAGAGAAAGCCAAAGTTCAGATGCTTATCCAAAACAACAGGAAAATTGCCTCATTCATTAGAAGCATTTAGGTCGCGTATGGACGAATATACAACAACTTAGATTTCGTGGCGAGAACCCACCGGATCCCATCAATCGGTACACTCACCGAGGCTAAATGAAAATAGTAAGTACGATAGGAGATTGATCAATACCTAACGCAGTTGGAGTAGATGGCCACCCAATAGAGCATGTAGATCAACAAACAAAATTTTCATACATATATCGGTGTCCAATTCATATCAAAAAAATGTTGCACCTAATTGAAGAAGAAGTGAAGATCGGTTCCAAGAGATTGTACCTGGATGCATTAGATGAAATAGTTTGATTCCAGCCTAAAAATATCTCGTGGTTTGAGGAGACCATTGCACAATACCGAGATTAGTATGAGTACATGACCGAGAGATGCCAAGTCCAAGATGCCCGACTTTATTTCACCCCAACACCAACATCATAGTATTTTGTCTTGTTAGAATGTCCAGTTGTCTCTACCCTATTTTGTCTTATATGGGCATGAGTGAAAATTGTAATATTATTTTTAGTTATTATATGAGTGAAATTTCATGTGTCCATGATGGAATGTGAAGAGTCATATGTAATGTAAGGAGTCATGAGGGGAGTTCAAGAGTCACCAAGGGGGAATGCCAAGAGTCACCCCCCTTTGGCTATAAATACATCCTCATAAATCTTGTAAAGGGCTTTTCAGAGACAAGCTTTTGGCTAGCCCCAGGCTTAGAAAAATATTGGGAGTTTAGTGTCAGACTTGGCTTCTCCGTAGCGTAGAGGGAGTATATTTCTTTGGGAGGAGCAGGTGATGTTGAATTCACGTTCCACTATTAGGGAAAATGGTTCATCATGTTATATGTATAAATGGAACTTTCACTTATAATAAAATTAGAGTCGACACGTCTTCATGCATATATTGTAAATGTAGTAGGACTATTCTTGTTATGTTTGCAATTTATGTTGTCTAACTTACACATATGCATATGAACTATTTCGTTTGCATTTGTACAAATATTCTTGAATGCATGCTCATGTTTTAACCCATAACCTTTAACTTGTGGAATATTCTGCTTGTTAATTTTTATGATGTATTTTCAGCTCATGTGTTCCTTTCAACCTGCGTACTATTGCAGGCTTCCAAGGAGCACACTTCCTTTTCCCTTTACTATTAGAACCGTTCATGCATCAGATTGAATTTCTGCAAGGTCACACACTTGCTTTAACCAAAGAAACTGTACACCACTCTATCCATTTTTCAATCCAAGGCATATCATTAAACACCCAACTGTTGTGACTCCTACTCCAAACGGTGTGAGGTCTAGTTGGGACTTCATATCAGGGATATCCACCGAATTTTGGCAACACTGTCAATACAACCACACCCTTGAAACACTGTGCATGCGGTTAGAAGGCTCCAAACACACCCACAAGCCTTCCTGAATGTGGTTATGACCAAATTATTCTAGTTCTATGCATGTGGTGGAAATATCTATTCCACTTTTTCAGGGCTAGGCTATAGGCCACTACCCATCATTTCCCAGAACTTTCTAGAGTAAAGTCTTAGGTGATAACAAGTCTAAACAACCAATAATCAAGAAAATATGGACCAAGACATTCTTAATACATAATACACATTTTTCAAACATATAGTAAACATAGAAGCTACAAATCATGGATGCATATTCTTGGGTTAGGGTCCCCTAGGGTAAAGTTTTGAGTACATTTTTGGTTAATTTTTGTTAAAATGCACTGTGCACAAGAAGTCAAGGAGCTTGGGGCAGATCAAAGTTCCTTTATCATTGTAATGGGTAAAAGGGAAACATGGGGCTCAAACCACGGTTTGAGACCATGGTATTGCACATGTTAGTCCTATAAATATGTATGAGTTGAGACAAGTTGAACATATCGAATATATATAAAGTATTGGAAATGTCTCATGTAAATATGATCTGATTTTGGAAAGTGTGTGTTAGTCTAGGTTGGATAGGCTCCTGCTGGCTATGTGCGTAGAGACCTAATCCTGAGCTGTGTGCAAGGACCCTACTGCTGTGTGCGTAGGAGAAGATTACTGTACTGATTGAAGATCTACTAATAAAGAGAAGAGTTTGATGAATTTTGACATACTTTTTTATTTCCATGCTTATGTGTTAATGCATTGATTTAATTATAGATCTGTTGCTATTATTGAATACAAATTTATCTAGAGTTACGAGCCTTGTATTTGTGCAAGTATTGCATATTGGTATCTGTTATAGGATAGATTTATGTAAATGCGCAAGAGTTATTCTAGTTTATGTTGAGTTAGATTTGAATAAGGGTATTTGTATATTTTGCGCAAGACTGTATTAAAGTTAAGGGTTTCTTGAGTTGGATATGAATTGGGTTAAGGAAGTCATTGCACAGGACAGTAACCATTAGATCTGTTAATAAGGGATAATATCCACATCATACGCTCCCTCGGGGTGCAAACATAATTCTAGCACCCCCCCATACTTCTTCGGGTGATACGTTGGTCTGCTTAAGAAGATCACTACCGAAAGGGCCAATAGTTGGAGGTTTTTGTTGGTTGCGCATAACACTCTGAACCCGGGTCAGGACCCCTTATGCCAACAAATGGTTCTGTTGCTGGGACCATGATCTAAGTGAAGGAATTTTGATGTGGCATCTAACGAAGACGAATTGTAAGAGTAGCTTGATAAAAAGGAGCGAGAGTTCATGATCCATGAAAATCAAAATTTGAAGTTATCTGTTGAGGATTGGGAGCAAAAATATATCTATATAGAATTCCACTAGATTTTATTTGCTTCCTTCGCTACAAAATTACAAGAGTGGTTATCTCAGCTTGCTGAGTTTCAAACCTGTTGGAAGGACGACGCGATTACCAAGTGGATTCCTGAGTTGATCTAGCAATTGGAGAAATCTAGCAAGAAGATTACCGACGTGGTAGATTATTGGATCAATATCATTCTGGGTGGGTTTGTTACTAAATTTTTTGTTGACGCGTTTGCATCATATTCTGAAGGTGAAAGGATATTTTTCAAGGGCCCTAGAGGTAAGTTACTGCACTCTTTAAAGCTATGGATTAAGTTGCTATTGTGTGAAAAGGGTACTTTGTGCACCCACATTGAGTGAATGTTCAGAAGACGTCCACCCAACTCTATGAGAAACGAAAAAACTTACAGAGAGAACCTAGATGAATATTTTGTGTATAACCCCCTCAAAGGTAGATCTGATAACGATGAAGAGTTTGAAACAAGTAGTTCTGGTGAATCAACAAACTCAGAAGAAAAGATCCCAATTGCAGTTTAGATCCCGTCCACCCCACTTCCGCATTCATCTCACACTATCAGCTCATCCACCCCACCTCCACCTGCACCACTAGTATCTGATATGGATAACTCCATGAAGCTGCAGAACTTTAGGGGCGTTGGAAATGAAGACACTGAACAATTATAGTTTTTCCTATAAGGTGTGTGGACAACACAACAGGTCAATGATAATAATGTTAAGAAAGTGCAACTCACTACTGCATTTCAGGAACGCACGCTAGACTGGTATATGAGGTATGCAAAAAAAACCCTAATGCGACGATCGATGAGCTCAAAGGAACATTGAAGGACTAGTTCAGAAAACCAAAGTCATATGTGCAATGTGTTACTGAATTGAAGGAAATCCATCAAGAATTAAATGAAACCGTATGGGAGGCAGATCAACGGTTAAAACATACCATTATAGAAGGAGGTTTTTCTATTGATGATCAACAACACAAACAGTGGTTCATTGCAATGCTGCTGCCACATTTGCACCTACCTCTATCTCAATAGAAGATCGCGACGCAGGCTGAATCTATGGAAATCACAATGCAATTAGAAGCCTCGCCGGTGTAGAATACATAGGTCAAGGTTCAACAAATCTAGAGCCAATTGGCTACATTACATTTATAACTACAAAGTTTTCGGAAAGAAAAAGAAAATGATGTGCGCACAGAGGTATGGTGTGTACGCTGCAAGGCCGAAGGACACTATAAGGATCAATTCCCTCTATTTGGTGATTATTTGGTAGTTGGAGGACCAAGTCCACTTAAGAAATAGGACCTAGTTAGAACCCTACGTTGTGGTGCATGATATGTCAAGTAACTAGACAACACACAACCGAATTTTGTCCTAGAATTGGTAAATATATTCCAGGTCTCAAACAATCGTATTGCACATTTTTTCGATTTGTGGGACATGATGAAAAGAAATTTCAAAAATTTGATCTCATGGTTGAACAAGATGATTCTTATAGAATGCAGGTCGAAGGTAGAGGATCGGATTCACCTTCATATCCATTTGGGCAAGGTGTATTTCAAAACCGGGAACGAGGAAGAGGAGGAGGAGATGGTCGTGGAAGGGGCCAGCTCATTTGTTATAACTACGAAGATGCTGGCCATTATGCGTGTGACTGTCCGAACCCAACACAACAATCATGCAGGTATCGCCAACAGTTTGATGATGTTGTTGAAGATTGTCCTGTGTTGTTTAAAAAAATGCAAGAAAATAAAACGTATACACCCTCGTAGAATGTTTATATGATGAGGGTAGAACCACATGATGAAGAACCTAGCGTGCATATTGTAACCAGAAGAGGTGCAAAAACTGGTGAAGATAAATTATAAGGTAAGAAGTCTGCTACCAATGTTTGGCTTCGGAAAGCTCCTAAGAAATAGGAGGGGTTTAACTTACAAAGGGAGAAGGAAACCTTTGTTGAAGCAAAGAAGGATTTCATGGATCCTGGAGCATCGACATCTGAGGTACCAAAAAATCCTGTTATAAATACCATCAAAGGGGACGATGCTTAGTTGAAACCATTTTTATAGGCTTGTATCAAGCTTCTACGCAATAAAAAGTCAGTTGAGAATCTTCAGGCTTTGATTGATAGCTATGCTGAGAAAGAGAAGCCTTAGATGGAGCAAAGGGCTGTTAATAAAATTTACAGGAACAAGAGAAGGACTGGCCGAGAGATGCGCTTAAATTCTCAGATAGGTGAATTCAAGATGGATTAGGTCATTTTGGATCTGGGCTTTGATGAAAATGTACTACCAAAGAATACATGGCATAAAATGGGAGAAACTAAGCTGGAATGATCCACAATTCAACTGCACATGGCAAATCAATAGAAGATTATCCCAATGGGTAGAATTTCTGGGTTGGTAGCTGCCATTGAAGGAGTTGAGGCACTTGCTAACTTTGAAGTTATTCAAATTGTTGATGATACTGACCCATACCCTAAGTTGTTGGGTCTATATTGGGCTATTGATATGGATGATATTATCAAACTAAAGTGCAGAATTATGGTATTTTAAAATAATGGGACAAGGGTTTTGGTCCCTCTGAACCCTGTAGAAGGAGCAAGACACACAGAGGCAATGTGAGAAGGATATGTAGATGAAGATGTCGATCATGTATACAAAATAATTGTGGGAGATGAGGATTGGATCAATCTACAATAGATGGTAGACTTAGTTGGGAGAAGGATAGTTCATGCTTGTCAGACTTGGATGAGGAATTGGTAGAACCGGTTGCATGAAGTATCTACATGACGCTGTAATCGAGTAACTAGGTCTCTGCGTTTTATATCCTTTGAGTATGTGAATTAACCTACTATGATGGTATAGGAAGTATCAATTTCTTTTTGGAAGAACTTGAAAAGGTTGTTCCAGAGGCACAATGGTTCCATGTGCTTGATATAGTTTTGCGCTCAACCCCAACATGCTGGGGGGGATGCACAAGGACAAATTTTCTAATTGGGAAGAATGTAACCATATGATGCAACTACAATTTAGAATCCTAATACCTAGATGGAAGGAACCTATATAGGCAAAGAAGATCCGTGCATTCATTTAGCCAATTGGACTACAATTTGGGGAGAGGATCTGAAGCTAGAATGGGTACATATCTTCATTCATACTTTAAGCATGATACCCACGAACTGGTATTTGGAGGCTGAGCTGTGACATGGAACTATTGAATGGGATACTCTAAAGTAAAGCTTCATATTAACCGTATGTTTTTAAAGTGGATTACAAGGCCTCGATGAGGCATTGCATGTGATTCAAGATGTTAACTTTGAAATGCCAAAGGAATCAGAAGAAAGAGTCTGACCAACATGGGATGCAGAGATGAGGGATGCAGTTGAATGTAAGAATGTGAAAAATAAATATACTAAGGAAGACCCAAGAAAAATCAATATTCCTGAGTTTGAAGGAAAACGCATTGTCATTGGGCCTGAGATCTAGCTACCAGATGTGACTAAACCTATGAAGATTAGGCAAGTCAATATTGGAACTGAGGAACAACCTAAGTTTTCCAAAATAGCGGATTATTGGGATGAAGATACGGTGGGTAAGGTTGCTGAGCTTCTCACTGAATATCGGGAATTGTTTCCTACAAAGTTTTCAGAGTTAAAAGGGATTATTGGAGATCTTGGTGCGATGAAGATCACTTTGAAACCATATGATCGGCCTGTGAAGCAACACCCTTACAGATTGAATCCAATGTATAAGAAAAAAGTCAGAGAGGAGTTGGAAAATATGGTTGCTGCAGAAATTATTGAACCAGTGGAAGAATCCAATTGGGTAAGCCCTATGGTAGTCCAAGAAAATAAGACCAAAGGTGAAATTAGGATCTGTGTTGATCTGCACAAAATAAATGATGCTTGTGTACATGATCCTTTTCCAACTCCATTTTTGGAGGAAGTCTTGGACAATATCGGAGGGAAGGAGGCCTACTCATTCACTGATGGATTTTCAGGGTATCGCCAGATAAGGATCGCGCCTAAAGATCGAAGTAAGACAACCTTTGTGACATAATGGGGATCATTCCAATACACGGTGTTGCCACTCAAATTGAAGAATGCACCAACTATATTTTCACGCGTAGTAATTGCTGCTTTAAAGACTACATCCATAAGTTTTTAGAAGTTTATTTTGGTGATTGGACTGTCTTTGTATTAGTGAAGAAAGATGTTTCCAACCTATGCTTAATGCTGGATACTTATCGCAAATATCATATCTCACTGAATTTGAAGAAATGTGTGTTCTGTGTCCCTTTTGGTAATTTTCTTGGCCATATTGTCTGTCAACAGGGATTGATGGTTGATCCCGCCAAGATTGTTGTTATCATTAACCTAGAGGCTCCAATGAATGTTAAGAAGTTACGCTCAATCTTGGGACATACTGGCTATTATCAGAAGTTTATTCGGGCATATGCGCTGAGCACTACGACGATGGAGAAACTGTTGAAAAAGGATGAAACTTTCTGTTGGGATGATGACTGCCAGAAGAGTTTGGATATTCTTAAGGAGAAAATGGCAACCACACCTATCTTGGTATTCCTAGATTGGTCAAAATAATTCCATGTACACGTTGATGCATCCTGTATCGCACTAGGAGATGTATTAGCACAACTAGGAGCTGGAGATATTGACCATCCAATTGCATTTGCAAGTCAAAAGCTGTCAAGTTCCGAGTGCAATTATTCCAAAAAAGAGCGAGAAGGGTTAGCTATGGTATATAAACTGCAAAATTTCCATCACTATTTTCTTGGAGGTCACTTTAAGATGTTTACTGATCATTTTTCTTTGAAGTACTTGGTGAACAAGCCTGTGTTGGGGGGGCAAGATCTATAGATGGCTCCTATTATTCCATGAATATGATTTTGAAGTAATTGTGAATCCAGAAAGATTGAATGTCGGACTAGACCATTTATCGCGCATTGAAAGTGGGGAGGAACCAACTAATTTGGAAGAAGGATTACCAGATGCACAATCGTTTACTATTAAGGTAGTTGATGAGAATTTTGCAGATATTATCCATTTTATAACCATTAGAAGTACACCTTAGGAGTATATAATTAAGCAAAAGAAAAAGTTGGTTGCACGTGCAACATATTTTACCTTGATTGTAAGACAATTATACAAGCTGGGAGTCGATGAAGTTTTGAGGATATATTTTCCTGAATTCAAAAGAAGCAATATACTAGCAGAAGCACATGGCAGTGTTGCAAGAGGTCATTACTCTGGAAAAGCCATTACGCATAAGATCTTGAGATTTTGGTTGTGGTGGCCCACAGTGCACACCGATTCTAAGGAATACTATCGCGCTTGTGATGTATGTCATAGGACTAGGATACCCTCACGCAAAGATGAAATGCCATTATAGCCCCAAGTAAATCTGCAGGCCTTTGATAAATGGGAAATCGACTTTGTAGGTTTGATTAACCCTCCAAGGAAGAAGAATGGAGCGCGCTGTATCATCGCTGCTAGAGACTATTTGACTAGATGGGTAGAGGCTAAACCTGTGAAGGACTACAATAGAAACGATTGTGCACTTCATATTTGAGAATATCTTGACAAGGTTTGGGTGCCCTAAAATTCTGATGAGCGACCAAGGTACACATTTTCTGAATGATACCATTCAAGAATTGACCGTCGAATTCAAGATACACCATCCAAAGAGTACACCATATCATCCACAGGCGAATGGGATGGTAGAGGCCTTCAATAAGATCCTGGAAAATACGCTCACGAAGATATGAAATGCTAACTGTAATGATTGGGATGTGCACATACCTCCCTTCTATGGGCATACATGACCACATGAAAGAAGCTAACAGGACGAAGACCTTTTAGGATGGTCTATGGACAAGAGGATATTATGCTGATGGAATACATTATTCCTAGTCTGCGTATCACTACAATAAATAACATGGATGATCAAGATATTATGGAAGAAAGGCTGTCACAACTCGTTACACTGGAAGAAGATATATTCGTTGCTGGTTTTCATCAACAAGTATAGAAACCACGTGAAAAGGCTTGGCATGACCGACATATCAGACAAATTTTTTTTAAGAAGGAGGATTTGGTTTTTTTGTATGAAAGTAAGTTTGTGCAATTTCTAGGGAAGTTCAAAATGCACTGGCTTGGGCCTTATATTATCAAGGAAATCACTGAAGGAAGTTCGGTTCATTTGGCTACATTGACTGCTGAATTACTTCTTGGATATGTGAATGGAAGTCATTTAAAACCTTACAAGGACGACCCTATCCACCTTACAAGGACGACCCTATCCCTGCATGCACTCAATGACTATATGGTCGGAGGAATGTCTTAGCACCTTGGACAATTGCAAGAGGGTGCAGGACTCTAAAGAAGTTTGCCAGAAGTTGTAAAATTTCTCTTGCGCGATGTAGTTTGAGGAAGCACAGGTGTCTGTGAAGCCAACACAAAGACTACGTCAGGAGGATGTTGTCGTCACATACTAATGAGAAACTATCCATTGGAACAGTAAATCTGGACAAGACAACTTGGTTACCATTTGGAGGAGTGGATAAATTTCATTTATGGAGGATATTATTCTATATTTGGAGCCATTTTAGCATTTGTGAAGCTGCATCAATAGACATAAGGACGTTTAGGCCACACCATCCCTATAAATACAACATGAAGGGCTGAATTCAATCCCCTTGCTTCCTGAGTGTCCTAAGTAGATTGAAGTCTTTGCTCTTGCTTCCTCTGTTTATTTTTATGTTTGAAATTTTGAAACATTTGAAGAAACGCTACGAAAATGAGGGTTAGGTCACTTAATTCCCAGAGCTATGACTGCCACATAACCTACTCCCGAGAGCTATGACTGCCACATAACCTACTCCCTCTACGCCACAAGCTACTGAGACTCCAAAACCACTAGAGCAGAAGAAGGGACAGTCGTCAGGGATCATAAAGTCCCCTCAAAAGCCAAATCCGAAGCCAAAGCCCTCCTGTGCAGATTGTCAGAAGCGATCGATGGTAGAAGAACTAGAGGTGATGGTGGAAGAAGATGTTGTTGAGGAGTTTGACCCAATGTCGCAGCTTCCCAAATACATGGCGCCACACAAACTAATGGTTGAGGTGTAAAAGTACTTGGATAAGGGCAAGTCTCACATAAATATACCCTTGCTTCTAGAGAATGTTCCATTTGAAGGAGAGATGTTGGTGAAGATCCCCATGCCGAAGTTGGAGGTTTTGGACTTGCAGACTGCGGAAAATTTCTAGAGCTTGCCTTGTCAGAATATTTGAAGTTGGTTCCCTATGAAGGAGGTGTTGTTAAAGTTGAACCAATGATATGGGCCCTGGGATTTCAGCAGTCCGAGCTCTTGAACCTTTTGAAGATCCCACATTTCAGGGGCAACCATATTAATGATATTTTTCTGTGCCAGTTGATGGCATTGGTGCACAGAAATTTCCTCTGGCTGGGAATGCCCATTCCCATTGACAAAGCACTTATTCATCACACTAATAATTTTCCCTATTAAGGAGAAGGGCCAAGAGAAGAAGGCCACAAAGGATGTCAAGAAGAAATATGGAGTAAATAGAAACACCCAGGGGTCTTCAGTTAGTGAAATAAATAACCCCACGGTAAAATTTGACAGATTGATCCTAGCATGAAAAATGATGAGGAAGTGTCATGCTAAGGAAGTACTAACGCTAGTTATTGCGTTGGCTATGCAATGCGCAAAAGGGTTTCAATGTAATTGGGCTAAATACCTCTGCCAGGAATTCTTAGAGAACATTAGAGGAGCACAAGAAGATGGCAAGCTATTTCATTGTGCCTGGATATTGCTTCTTGTTGCATTGATTGGATGGAAGCCATCGGGGCAGTATCAACTTACGAATATTGAGCCAAAATTGTGTGAAGCTGCATGCTACGCTTCGTTGTGGGCAATGAAGATTCGAGTGAGGGTGACAGAGAACAAAATATTTTGGGTTCTCTTCGAGACAAAATTTTATTAGGTGGTTTAGTCCAAATCGTGCCTGTCACCAACCTTGTACGATCAATACAAGCATATAAAATATTTCAAGGGAATGTTCCACAACATCCTCATTCGCACAAAGGCAGACATGGTAGGAGTCTGGTATGACCTGCCATACCTGTTTACAGAAGAAGACCTTGCACGGGTTACAATAGGATGGCCCCTTGTTTGGTTGACCACAGTGACAGATGCTGGTGCGACCTCCTTTGCATCGCCAGAACCATCTACATAAAATCCGTGAATGAAAAAAGATCAAAATAAGGATAAGAAGAAGGACACACAAGAACCAACCACAATGATAAAGACAAAGAAACTACCCATGGAAACAATATATGCTCCAAGTGATGCTGAGATGGAGGATAGTGAAGGAGACAACACATATTCTCCCTCGATAGACACACGTTGAGGCACCAAGAGAGGACCTCGGTCCCCGCCAGATCCACACCCAAAGAGGAAAGCGTCTAAGAAGACCGGGACTGAGCCATTGACATTAACAAAAGAATATTTTGACGATATTGGAAACACAATGAAGGCACTAACTGAAGACATATGGAGAAAAGTTGAGTCGCTGTACAAATCTTTCTTTAATGATGTGCAACAAGGACTCCAACAGATGAAAGTGAAAGCGACTGAGATACAAGCGAGTGTGGTTCAAGAGAGAGTGGGACAAGCGAGTGTGATAATTTTTCCACCCGTCCAATTCAAAGAGCCAATTATTTCAGGTTCCAAGTGCAACACTTCACCTTCATGATCTAGTGTTGCACGCAACCATTCATGTAGGGCCTAGGGTTGGAATTGACTTGGTCGTCTTTCCCTCAGCAAGCTACATTCCATCCATACAACGATTATCGATGAGCTGTAGTACCGAGAATACAAGGTGTTGCAGGTCACCTTTGAAATAAGTAGGCTAAGACATTGCACAAGGGAAAGTAGTTAGTTGAAGAAGCTAGGAGCGCCACGGAGAGCTAACATACACAATTAGAGTCCCTCATTAGTTGGCTGTGCTCCGAGATTCCTGATCTAACAATACCTACCACTGTAGTGGCCACTAAAAAGTTGGAAAGTATTGTAGCCACGCTTAAAGTTTCAAAGTCAAAGATACCCACTGTGCACGCTGAATTGGAGCATAAAATTGTAGATTTACAGACAAAATTGCAGCCAAAGACGCCACCAGAAGTTTGAAAATAGCGTGCCGTAGTCATTCAAGAAGCCACTGCAAGCATCATTGCGACTATGGAAGCATGAAACACTCACTCTGAGGATGCCATGGGAATTTCGACCTCTGTCTAGGATGACCCTATGGTTCAGAAGTGGAGGATGGATTTACGTGCTAAGGAGTAGCAGTTCAACGACATTCGGTCGCTGCAATGACCCTGGTACCATCTCAAATATTAGCCCACCTGTAGGAAGGCCGTGCCATTCAGACAAAGATCAATACACTGTGTTGACGAGAGCAATTACTAGAAGCCAGAATCCAAACTTGGGCCAAGGAAGCACTACAACTATTGCATACCATTGACAGTGCACTTAAGGGGATCTAGCAGACGCAAAAATGAATCAATCTAGCAACAGAAGGACCTACCACAGAGAAGGTCATTAGAGAGTCACAGATAGCTGAAACACAGAAAACTGAGCTCATCTAACCACTCAAGGAATCTATCCAGGCGCTACGGGCCAAGATGTAGGAAACTGGACCAGAGTGAATCGAGGAGGAGTCACTAGATTGTGTTGGGGAAATGTTGGGTTAGGGTCCCCTAGCGTAAAGTTTTGAGTACATTTTTGGTTAATTTTTGTTAAAAAAAATTTGCACGTAGAAATTCAAGGAGCTTTGGGGCGGGTCAAAGTTCCTTTATCATTGTAATGGGTAAAATGGAAACATGGGGCTCAAACCACAGTTTGAGACCATGGTATTTGTGCATATTAGTCCTATAAATATGTATGAGTCGAGTCAAGTTGAATATATCAAATAACATATCAAGTATCGGAAATGTCTCATGTGAATGTGATATGCTTTTGGAAAGTCTCTGTTAGTCTAGATTGGATAGGCTCCTACTGGCTGTGTGTGCGGAGATCTAGTCCTGAACTATGTGGAAGGATCTTGCTTCTGTGTGTGCAGGATAATATTACTGTACTAATTGAAGATCTATTAATAAATAGAAGAGTTTTATGAATTTCGATCTACTTGTGTGATTTCCATGCTTATGTGTTAATGCATTGATTTACTTATAAATCTTTTGTTGTTATTGAATGCGTATTTAGTTGGAGTTACGAGCCTTGTATTTATGAAAGTATTTCATATTGGTTTCGGTTAAAGGATAGATTTATGTAAATATGCAAGGATTATTCTAGTTTTTGTTGAGTTAGATAAGAATAAAGGTATTTTTCTGTTTTGCGCAAGATTGTATTAAAGTTAAGGGTTTCTTGAGTTAGATCTGAATTGGGTTAAGGAAGTCATTGCGAAGGGAAGTTATCATTAGATATTTCAGGAAGGGGTAATATCCACATCTTACTCTCCCTCATGGTGTGGAAACCTGGTTCCAGTACCCCCCCATACTGCTTCAGGTGAGACTTTGGTCCGCACAAGTAGATCATTGTTGAAAGGGCTAGTAGTTGGAGGGTTTTTTTGGTTGTGCAGAACACTCTAAACCTGGGTTAGGAACCCTTAAGACAATACATATCTTATCAAAAAATTCTAAACTTCATTAGATAATTATCAAGAAGGGCCAATGCCCTCTCATGGTAGCCGCAACAAAACTTGTTATCCTATGCATTCATCAACCATTAAATCACTTAACAAATCATGATCAATATTAATAGCATGAAGAGAACATGATATAACCATGCATAGAACTAGCATATAACCAACATAGAATCTATGAAAAACTAGCAACAATATCAACATAATAACCAATACAAGTGATCATAAATCATGATAAGAAAATACCTTATATTAACATATGCAAAATCCATCCAAGTCAGGGACTTCCACGTACCACCCAACCATAGATTGGGAATAACCATATCTCTCTTTTAGCCAATCACTCACGTGCCATATTCCAATCATGAATGGGGGATCATATGGTTTAAACCAAAATATAACCAACCAAGGCTTCTAGAGGCCAAACCATCTCAACCCTCAACCATAGTTATTTCACCTAAACCAGTCCATAAATCACTAAAATCAAAACAAGCTTGAATTCCTCTGACTTCCTTCACAAGATCGAGAGGAATTTTGATATATACACCCATCCGTTAAGAGTTCTGTGAGAAATTCCATCTCCACACTTGACCCTTGGGAATTTTCCCCATACCACCTCAACCAAGATCCAAGTCTTTCGACCATCCAAAGCTTAATCAAAGAGAGAACCCACTAAATCATGACTATATAGGAAATGGAAAGGCAAGGCTGAAACCACTATCAATATAGGAAAATCCCATGCCAATGATAAAAAAATAACCAAAGAACAACATGCATGTACCATGCATCCAAATCTCATCAAGGAAATCACACATGCAACCTGTTACTAACAATGTACTCCAACTGTAGCTACTGATCCAACCTCTTTTTGGTGCTCACAATTCCTTTGTTTGTCTTTTGATTTATTCTCTCTAATTCCAAGTGAATGCTAGGATGCTCCAATAATGCTCTAAGTGTGCAAGAATGTGAGGGTATGGAAGAAGAAATATAAAAGCTAAATTGACAAAAGTTGTGAACTGTTTCTATGATGATTTTTTTATCATTGATGTTTAGTCTCTTCCTTTCATTTTCCATTTTTTCTTCAATTTTCTTAATTTTCTCTCTAATTTCCCTTGCATGCATAGTTGTTTCTCTTCATATTAATTTTCTCCTATTTTCCTTTATTTCCTTAATTAAATACCATTTATTTCCTCTTTGCATTTTCCAATGCCTTTGCCAATTTGAATATCCATTAGTAAACCCCAAGTCATGCCTACTTTAATTTTTACCCACCATTCATCTTGGAATACATGTCCCATGACCTTGGTTTTTATTTTATTTACATGGAAAATAAACCAAGGGCTACTACAAACCCCTCCCCATTTTGGGAATACCATCCTCAGTGTTATATGATGCTTATGACCAACAAAAAACAATGCCTATGTAGCTTTATAACATAGATCGATGAAACACTTACAATGGAAAACTGTTGAAAACCATGACCAACATGACACACATATTGCTTATTGGAGCTTTATAACACAAATTTATGCGGTACTTACAATTTCACAAACACACACACACAAAAAAAAACTCATTTTTTTCAACCAACAAATAAAGAGGGATATGTTTCCTGCATATGATTATCCATCTCCCATGTAACTTCATCGGGCCCACCGTGCTCCCACTGCACTTTAACATGCTTTATTGCTATGTTCCGTAGCATGAGATGTTGTTTCCACTGCAAAATTCATTGTGGCTATGGATGGAACTCTCCCTCTGGTTCTACCTACAATACAAAACAATCAATCGCATGATCAACATCCTGTACATATATCTTAAGCAATGAAACATGGAAAACATCATGGAATTTCATTTTTGGAAGAAGTGCAAGTCTATAGGCCACTAGTCCAATCCTCTCAAGGATCTCAAAAGGTGCACAATACTGAGGTGCCATCTTTTCACATGACCCAATCCTCAAGGAGATCCTCTTGGGATTGATGCATAAATACACATGCTCCCTAACCTGAAACTTCTCGAATTCTCTATGCTGATTTGCATAAATATTTTTCCTATCCCGTGCTACCTTTAAGTTCCTTCTGATAACCTGCATCTCCTACTCCATCTCAATAAAAATATCTAGTCTAATCAACACCTTGTTCATTGGATCACTTCATCTAATAGGATTATTACAAATTTGCCCATAAAGATCCTCAAATGGACTCATCTTCAAGGATTCCTGATAACCATTATTATGTGAAAATTATTCCAATGGAAGATACTCCTCCCACTTCCTCTATTAATTCATTGCATAGATCCTCAAAATATCCTCAAGAATCATGTTAACAGTCTCTGTCTATCCAACTTTCCACGGATGATAAGTTGTACTGAAATCTAACTCTATTCCCAAGCCTAGAAACAACTCCTTTTAAAACTTGGAAGTGAACTTGGCATATTTGTATGATATAATCTTATTGGGAACTACATGAAACCTCATTATCTCCCTGATGAAGATCTGAGCTACCTCACTAGCTAAATTAGTAGAATTCATTGCAATGAAGTGAGATACCTTTCTCAACCTGTCAACCACAACCATGATGGAATCATGCTACCTCAATGTCCTCAACAATACTATAATGAATTCCATAGAAATGACCTCCCATTTCCATTATGGAATCATAATAGGATATAATAAACCAATTGGATGCTTACATTCTAATTTTACCTGCTAACAATCCAAGCATATTGCAACAAACTCAACCACTTCTTTCTTCAAATTCGGCCAATGATATAACTTCTTAACAATTGTAAAATATTATGATATCCTGGGTGGTCTGAATATGTCTTGACATTAAACTCTATCAATATAAGCTTCTTCAAATCACCACTATCACTTAGGTAGATCCTATTCTTAAATCTAACCAAGCCATTTGTTGTGAGGTGATACTCCTCATCCCTATCATCTTCACCCTTCTACTGCAAACTCTCCTTTAACTGATGACACCTCTCATCATGCTTCCCTAAATGAAAGATCCACTCCTACAAATATGTCCCATAAGAATTCACAATTGAAATATTGTTCACCTGCACTCTCCTACCGAGAGAATATATAACCCTATTCTCCTTTCCCTTAATGTACCTAATATCAATGTCAAAATTACTAAGGTTATCCAACCATCTAGATTTTTAGGAATTCATATTGGGTTGGTAAAAAAGATACCTCAATCCACTATGATCACTAATCAGAAAATACCTCCTTCCAAGGAGATAATGTCTCCACATCTTCAATGCATTAATGATAACTGCCAACTCAAGATCATGAGTCACATAGTTATATTCATGCTCCTTTAGATTCCTTGATTCATAGAAAACCACCTGTACTTCTTGCATAAGGAATCCATCAAGTCCTTCCTTGCAAGCATATGTACAAACCACAAACTCCTTATCAGGATCAACAATCTTAAAAACTGGAGAATTAGTAAGAAAATGTTTCAACTGTTCAAAGCTAGTTTCACACTCCTTAGTCCATTCAAACTTCTTCCCTTTTCTCTACAAATATGTGATAGGATAGTCAATATTAGAGAAGTTCCTAATGAAACACCTATAATAAATTGCTAGTCCCATGAATGATCTTACGTCATCCACATTTCTAGGATTTTTCCACTCCATGATAGCTTTAATCTTTTCTGGATCCACTACTATCCCTTCCTTAGAAACAACATGTCCCAAGTAATGAATATGAGTTTGGAAGAAACTACACTTTTTGAGATTGGCATATAAATGACGCTCTCTCAAAAATATTAACATTTCTTCCAGGTGCTCTACATGATCCTCCTCATTATTTAAATATAATAATATGTCGTCCACAAATACTATCACAAACTTTTCTAGGTAAGGGCACAACGCACTGTTCATAAAAAAAATGAAGGTGGATGGAGCTTTAGTAAGACCAAAAGGAACCACCATAAGCTCATAGTGTCCATACCTTGTGAAAAATGCAGTATTATATATGTATTATTATTTGATTCACACTTTATGATATCCTGATCTCAAATCAATATTTGAAAACACTACAAATCCCTTCAACTGATTGAACAAATCATCAATCCATGAAAATGGGTACCTATTCTTGATAGTCACTTTATTCAACTACCTATAATAAATGAACAATCTAAGAGTACCATCCTTCTTCCTTACAAACAAAATTGGGGCACCCCAAGGCGATACACTTGGCCTAATGTATCCCTTATCAAGCATTTCCTTAAGTTGTAACTTCATTTCCACTAACTCCGGAGTCCTAATCCTGTATGATTCCTTAGATGTTGGTTTTGATCCTAACATTAACTCAATAGACAAGTCGAATTCCCTATGAGGCAATAACTCTATAATATCTATAGAAAACACATCGTGAAACTAATGAAAAACAAGGTACCTCTTCAGGACTTCATCATCCTCACGATATTTCTCTTTTTCACTAGAAATATGAACTACAAACTACACATATCCCTTCCTACTGCTACACTTTTCCTGCATAGTTGTAACCATTCTCACCGATATAGGATTATTCTTTCCCTGCAAGATTCTCCTTTCCCCATCATCATCCAGGCACTTAATGGCCTTGTCATAATGATATACCTTGGTCCTGTGAATGAACAACCAATCCATGCCAAAAAACATACTATATGAATCCAAATGAAGCACATTTAGATGTGTTAATGTAGGCATACCCTTAAGCTCAAATTCACAAGATATCACCTAGTGATGAACTATTCTCTTAGTTCTTGTATTCAACTGCATCAACCAATATTCTGCATGCACTTGTTTTTTCAAGCAAAATTTGTTCACCAAGTCAGGAATAGTATAACTATAATTCGATCCAGATCAATAAAAATATAAACAATTTGATCACAAATCTGACCTTCCATCTAGATAATAGATGCCTGATGACCTATCTACCTATTATCCACTACTACATAAACCCATGGAATACATTGGCCTACATATCCAACTATATATGCCTCTTGAGAACTATAAATATGAGGCTTTAAACACTGATGTGAAGGAAAATATCTCTTGTGATGCTTTCCACATAAGTCTAAGACCTCAAAGAATTCCTACCATCACCTTTGTTCTGCTGCTTTTTAGGCTGAGACCCATGTCCTCTCTCAGCTGTATTGAACTTCCTATGAGGTCCCACATTCTCCTTGTCACCTACATCTTGAGATATTCCTTTCTTATTAGGCCATTTTCCTTTAGGCTTCTCATTACCTTTCGAGTCAATCTTGAACTTAGCCTTGTTCTTAGAATAATAACAATTATTCAACTTCCCGATGGCTTCCTCCAATGGCCGAGGCACATCATTCTCAATCTGATATTTAAATTCTAAAGTAAATCCACTAATGAACCTTTGTACCTTTTTTTTCTCATCCTCGAGGAAGGGAACATACCTCAACAAATACAGAAAATTGGTCGTGTACTCTTCATCTGTCATGGAACCCATCTCGAGCTCATAGAATTCCTTGGCATACCTACCATAATATCTCTCATAAAAGTACTTCTTCTTGAAGATTATTTTAAACTCATTCCAACTCAGATCCTCTTCCTTGATGTATCTAACATGCTTAACGTCTTCCTACCAAATATATGCTTTTCCCTTAAGACTGAAGATAACTATCTTGCATTTCATTTTCTTTGAATAATCATGCAATCTAAAGAAATTCTTCATCCGAAAAAACCATAATTCTGCATCTTCTAATTTATTCATTTCCCCATTAAAAGTACGAGGCTTGGATTTCTTGAAATGATCATGAAAGTACCCCCTCTCACTCCTCATATAGATATGCTGGTGGTAATGATGATGATGTCTCTGAGAATCAAATTTGGAATGAAATCCATGATTGCTATCCTACCTGTCTGGTGTATCCAAAGATATACCACCTTTGACTATATCATCTCTGTCCATCATCTAGAAATTATATGCACTAAGCATGCATATGTCCTAGATGCACCTGATCTCACAATATTTAACTTCTTGCAAAATACTGAATCATTCCACTTGTTAATATTTTGCGGCAAATTAATTGTTTACACATGTAAATCATAAATAAAAATAATCTCACACATAACACAGTTGTTTAATGAGAAAGCCTGAAGCTAAAAACCCCAACTATCATATATTATGTATCATGGAGATCATGTAACAATCTCATACAAAGCTTAGTACATCAAGCTCTCAGTACAATCAATCATCACACACTAACATAGAAGAAATCTGCAAATCCATGCACCGATCTCTGCCCTCCTGCTAGCCTGTCTCCACTACACAATCCAAGCTAATTACAAAGACCAATTCAATGCAATCCCACTCTTCTTGAATGCGTGATTATCATTGGCAACCACAATGTATATATAGATGCAATTCATGCATCAATATGGTCACAACAGATAGTCCATATTGCCCTTTCACCTATCTCTCCACTGGGTCTCCACTGAAACTGACATGCATTGTAGTTAACTGCTGTATTTTTCAGTTGATTAATGAGTTATTATTTGTGAATTAATTAAATAATTAATTAAATCCACTCTCACTAGTGTATCATTCAGTTATAATATATACAACTAGCTCAACTGAGTCTAACTGAGTTAAACTGAATACAACTCCATGAAATACTCTTCCAACTCTGTCATAACTTTGCTACTTCATTCTAAATGAGTCCTCCGTGCATGAACTCCAGTAAACCCTTAGGAATTGCATAATTCCTTCAGCCCACTGATTTGACAAATCTGTATACTGAAATTAAGTGCTCCAAGAGAATAAGTTGTTGTTTAGAGTTTGATTATTATTAAGAGCTAATAATAATCAACATGCATCTATTTTTAGATCGATGATCTATAAATAGACTTCACCCAATATTATAAAAATATAATTTCATATATTTTTCCAACTTGATCAACCATCCACAAATAGCATCCTGCAACTTCTGAAATATGATCATCATGTATAAAAATAGACATAGTCTAAAAATAGACTTGCGCCAAAAATAGCCTGCGGGCCCACTTAGTGAAGGCGAATCTTTTCACTAAGCTCATCATCTTGTTGAATCTCAACACTCCCTCTCAACAATATAGGGATTATATTTCACCCCGATCCTGCCTCTATGGTATTCGAATTTTCTCCTGGTGAGCACCTTCGGCAGAATATCTGCATCCTGATCCTCTGTAGGAATGTACTGAAACAACATGATCTTCTGTTGCACACAATCTATGATAGGATGATACCGGATATCAATATGTTTAGATATATCATGAAACACAGGATTAACCAAGAGTTTAATGCAACTCTGATTATCACAATGTATCTCTGTGGGATCTAAATGTGAACCGAACAAACCAACCAGAATCTTCCTCATCTAGATAGCCTCACATGCAACTTGACTTGCTGCCATGTATTCTTCTTTTGCTAAACTGAGTTCCATGGATCTTTGTTTCATGCTGTACCAAGGAACTGCCGTAAATCCAATATTAAAAATCCCTCCTGATGTGCTCTTTCTCTCTGTTGGGCTTCCTGCCCAATCTGCATCCGTGAAGCCATGTAACTTCACCTCATCCATCTATCTGTACCATAAACCATACTCAGATGTGCCCCTGAGATATCTCAAGACATGCTTGCCTGCCTTCCAAAAGAGCTTGGTAGGCTTAACCATCGCTTGTGAAAGCTGGTTCACCACATAGCATATGTCCGGTCTTGTATTGACTAAATATATGAGCGAACCCACCAACTGTCGATAAACAGTGGCATCCACTACCTATGCCGATGTAGCATCCTCTTTCTTCCAATTACCTGGAAGAGGAGTGTCGATAAGCTTGCAGCCTTGCGTGTGAAACTTCTCCAATATCTCCCGAGCATACTTTCCTTGAGACACAAATAGTTGAGCTTCCCTCTGCCATATTTCCAATCCAAAGAAATAATGAAGGAGGCCCAAATCCTTCATCTCAAACTCCTTTGCAAGATCTGCCTTGCATGAGTGTATCAACTGCTCATCACCTATTAGTATTAAATCATCAACATAAAGTACAATGATTAAAAGCTTACCCTCCACCACAATCTGGTACAAGTTTGCATCCGCCTCACCCTTGGTGAAGCCAAGTCCAGTGAAATAGCTGTCGATCCGAGTATACCAAGCACGTGGTGCTTGTTTCAGCCCACACAATGCTCTTTTGAGCCTGCACACATGTGACTCACTGCTGAAGATCTCAAATCCTTCAGGCTACTCAATGTACATCTCTTCCTCAATGATCCCATTAAGGAACACAGTCTTCACATCCATCTGATGAATGTGCCAACACATCTGCGCTGAGAGAGCAAGGATGGTCCGTATGGAAGAATACCATGTGATAGGTGCAAAGGTTTCTTCATAGTCAATCCCCTCGATCTGTGAGAAGCCCTGGGCAACAAATATTGCCTTATACTTCTCGACGCTCCCATCAGCAGCTTGATTTACCTTGTAGATCCATCTTGATCCTACAACTGATTTTCCCATTGGCCTTGGAACAATCTCCCAAGTAATGTTTCTGATAATGGAGTCATACTCCTCCACCATGGCATCTACCCATGTGGGCTCCTACACTGCTTCTTCAAAAGAATATGGATCTGTCATGATACACTTTGTCATAAGAGCCATGTATCCAGTAAATAGGTCAGGTGACTGTCTCTGTCTGCACTGTGATGTAGGGACTCCTACATTCTGTGCCGCATCAAGCTTCAGTCTCTCAGCTTCCGTGGTACACTTTCTGCCTCGTTTGATGTTTGGTTCTGCATGAGTGGACTCCTCCACTCCATGAATCTCCTCCTGTGGCTGATCCACATCTAGAGGCTCATCTTTGGGAACAAGAATTTCCTCCTCTGCATGCAAGTGTAGCTCCCTCTCAAGCGACAATTTCGTGGCTTTAAACTCATTGAATTTAATATCCTGTCGCACAACAGTCATCCGACTGTCTGGAAAATACACACGATAATTATGGGGTGTTTCTGTGTACCCCACAAATATCCCAACTTCTGCAGTCGGCTCCGACTTCTTCCCAGCATCCTTTGTCACATGAATGTAAACAGGTGAGCCAAAATTATTCAAATGAGAAATATCAGGCTTCTTACTAGTAAAATCTTCTTCGGGTGTACTCATGCCAAGTACTCTATGAGGACAACGGTTTTGCACATAAACCGCAGTGTTGCATGCTTTTGCCCACAAGTGCATCGATAGGCCCTGGTCATGCAACATCGCTCGTGCAACACCCATGATCGTTCTGTTCTTCCTCTTTGCGACCCCATTTTGCTGTGGGTTATGAGGCACTATGAGTTCTCTTTGAATTCCTTTTTTGCTACAGAAGTCTTTGAATTTTCCTAAGATGTATTCACCACCATGATCGCTCCGTAGAGCTTTCACTTGCTTCCCCGACTCCTTCTCTACCAATGCCTTGAACTCACAGAACTTTGAGAACATTTCACTCTTCTTCTGCATGAAGAAGATCCAGCATCTACGAGAATAGTCATCAACAAATATAACATAATACCTATGTTTTGCTGTTGAAGCAACCGAGAAAGGTCCACACACATCTGTGTGAATTCTCTCTAGGATCACCGAATGATGGTTCTCCTTCTCATGAAAGGTGGTCTGCACAAACTTACCCATAGTACATCCCTTGCACTGATATGACTGTGCAAGAGTACCCTTTGGAAGTCCAGTAGAAATATGCTGCAAAATATTCAAAGCACCATGGTGAAGATGGCCCAATATCCTGTGCCATAATTCACCCTCATCCTGGCTCACCACTTCTTCTGCTTTTCCCACCATTGCAGCACATCTATCTACCTCTAGCTTGTAGAGATTCTTAATTCGAACCCCTATCTTCTTGGTTTGACCCGTTTTTTTATGTCAAAGGAAGGCTTTTCCCTCACTAAAAACAACATCATAACCATTGTCTTCCAGAATTGCAACCGAGACCAAGTTCTTCTTCAGACCTGGAACATGCATAACATTCTTCAACAAGAATGGATTACCGGACTCCCTCTCAAAGGTAATGGTCCCAATTCTAGTCGCACTGTACCGACCATCGTCACCCATCTCTATATGCATCTGGAGGTCCTTCTCCTCCAAGTCACTAAATAACTCCTTGTCTTCGGTCATATGGAAAGACACACCACTATCAAGATACCACATCGATCCCATACAGCTTGAAACCAAGCATGCGATCAAAGAAAAATTAAGTTCAAATTGCGAGGCTAAGGCCTCTCCATCTACAGATCCAGCAACCTTCTTGTTCTTCTTCTTCTGTGGACAGTTAGTGGCGAAATGTCCATGTTCGTGACAGTGAAAACACTTCACTTTGGACAAATCCTGCTTCTTGCATTTAGCATCAGATTTTGAAGTATGTTTCTTCCCCTTCCCTTTCCTTGCTTTGGCAGCCAAAGTGAAATTCTCTTCATCTTCATTCTTCGATGAAGATCCATCCCTGGTACCCTGCCTTATCTCCTCTTGCACAAGATCCGACCAAGGTCGCTCCCATCCCGGCAGTTTCTCCCATCCATTGACATAGTCTTCGTAGCTATGCCAACTCTTCGGAAGCCCAAGGAGAGCCAATATCACCAAGTATTCTTCATCAACAGTAAACCCCACACTTCCCAATTCATCCTTGCAGTGGACAAACTTCGTGAGGTATTTTGGAATACTGTCGCCCTTCTCCATTTTTATTTTTCTGAGCTTGTCTTTAAGCGCCAACTTCCTCTGGTCACTTCTTCTTTGGAACAAGTCTGTAAAAGCCTTCCACATTAAGAATGGAGTGGCTTTCCCATGAAGGCTGGACACAATATGGTCCTTCACACCTTCCAATAGAATTCTCCTCGTCTTTACTGTCTTCTTTTTCCATGCATCAAGTAATGCAACATCGCTAGATCCCGGATTAGGAACATCGCTATCGATGAACTCCTTCAGTCCATTATCCTCCAGCACTGCCTCCATCCTATCCTTCCAGGCTATGTAATTCAAGCTCCCATCAAGGGCATACTCCAATCGACACCCATTGAAAGCCATTTCAATGTATACTCAACTTCTGCACCAAGAATCTTTTGTAGAAAATTCGAATTGTCCACCAGCACAAACTCACTTTACAATTGCAATATTCAATTAACAATGCTTTGATACCATGTAGAAATTATATGCAATAAGCATTCATATGTCCTAGATTCACCTAATCTCACAATATTTAACTTCTTGCAAAATACTGAATCATTCCACTTGTTAATCTTTTGCGGAAAATTAATGGCACACACATGTAAAGCATAAATAAAAATAATTGCACACATAACACAGTTGTTTAACGGGAAATACTGAAGCTAAAAACCCCAACTATCATATATTATGTATCATGGAGATCATGTAACAATCTCATACAAATATTAGTACATCAAGCTCTCAATACAATCAATTGTCACACACTAACATAGAAGAAATATGAAAATCCATGCAGCGATCTCTGCCCTACTGCTAGCCTGCCTCCATTGCGCAATCCAAGCTGATTACAAAGACCAATTCGATGCAATCCCACTCTCCTTGGTTGCGTGATTATCATTGGAAAATCCAATGTATATTTAGATGCAATTCATGCATCACTATGGTCACAACAAATAGTCCATCTTGCCCTTTCACCTATCTCTCCACTGGGTCTCCACTGAAAATGACATGCACTGTATTTAACTGCTGTATTGTTCAGTTGATTAATGAGTTATTGTTTGTGAATTAATTAAATAATTAATTCACTCCACTCTCACTAGTGTATCATTCATTTAGATTAGATACAACTAGATCAACTGAGTCTAACTGAGTTAAACTGAATACAACTCCATGAACTACTCTTCTAACTCTGTCATAACTTTTCCACTTCAGTTTTAACTGAGTCCTCCATGCATGAACTCCAGTAAACCCTTAGGAATTGCGTAATTCCTTCAACCCACTGATTTGACAAATCTGTATACTGAAATTAAGTGCTCCAAGAGAATAAGTTGCTGTTTAGAGTCTGATTATTATTTAGAGCTAATAATAATTGACATGCATCTATTTTTAGATCGACGATCTATAAATAGACTTCGCCCAATATTATAAAAATACAATTTCATCTATTTTTCCAACTTGATAAACCATCCACAAATATCATCCTGCAACTTCTGAAATATGATCATCATGTCTAAAAATAGACATAGTCTAAAAATAGACTTGCACCAAAAATAGAATGCAGGCCCACTTAGTGAAGGTGAATCTTTTCACTAAGCTCATCATCTTGTTGAATCTCAACACATCATATGTCTTCTTTGAGACCTGCTACCATATTTCCCATGGGTCTTATCCTCCTGTTTATCTCTATGAATATTTCCCAAATATCCCTGGTTCTACAAATATGTAAGGCTTTGAAGAATCATTACATTGACCTTTGATTTATTTTATTGAGCTCTAGCAAGTCTTTCATATGCCTCAATCAACCTGTGATTATCTTCCTTTCAAATTTGAATCTATGCCCTCAAACTCCTCAGTGTATCTGCTAGATCAAGAGAATACTACTCTGCTTACTGCTCAACTGACCTTTCCCATTCTATTGGTTGTCCATTAGGTCTGTAAGGGGATTCAAGTGAAATATATTCCACTACTTTTCTCTTCCTCTATGATATTCTATTTCCTACAAAGATACCATGTTTGATAAGCCAAATAGAAGATATGGTAAAAAATATACCTCAGTGTATCTCATGGGAGGCCATCACATCTACACAAATTAGTACAAATTAGCACGATATATATATCAACATAATGATGCACACATAATAATAATACAAACTATAACAATAACTACACTCATGATAAACACAACCATGTACATGTACCCCAAGGTACAATGGTGCAACCTCACTTTTATACCATTCTGTAACCACTCCTCCCACATTTACCTACTTTTAAAAGCTATCAAGGGTAAACATGAGCTGAGATTTACTATGACATGACTTGACCTCCAAATTACAATTATGTAAGTGGGGCCTATTAAATGGAACTCTTACCATCACTCATCAGGGAGACCACATCACTTACGAGTCTGAAAACCACCCCTGGTGATTAATCCCTGAGCTGGAATTTATTTTCATAAGATTTACCTCCCAACCAAACCCTTGAAACACTGTGCATGCGATTGGAAGGCTCCAACCACACCTATAAGCCTTCCTGCATGCGATTATGACTGAAATATTCTAGTTATGCGCATGCGATGGTAATATCTATACCACTTTTTTAGGGCTGACCTATAGGCCATTACCTAGAATTTCCAAAAAAATTCCATAGTCAAGTCTTAGGTGATAAAAATTATAAACAACCAATACTTAAGCAATATCTTGACTAAGACACACGTAATACATAATACACATTTCGTCAAACTAATAGTAAACATAGAAGCTATAGGTCATGAATGCATATCTGATCATAAAATTCTAAACTTCATCAAAGAATTATCAAGAAGGTATAATTCTCTCTCAAGGTACCTACAACAACACTTGATAGGCAATGCATTCATCAACCATTCAATCACTTATCAAATCATTAACAAGATCCATAAAAACAGAAATTCATATAACCATGCATATAACTAGCATAGAATCCATGAAAAACCAACCATAAGATCAACATAATAACCAATACAAGTTCTCACCAATAACAATAAGAAAATAAATTATATTAACATATAATTACATTTTATCTAACATTTTTTCCTACCTCCATCCACTTTTTACTAGGTTATATTTGGTAAAATATAATATTGTAATATTATATTTTACCCAAAATTTCCCCTCAAGTGGTCCACTTCATATTTTTTATTATTATTATTTGAAGTTTGAAAGTAAACAAATTCAAATATAAAATCATAAGGGGTGAGGATAAATATTTAGTAAATTGTAATATTTAGGTTGAGGTGTGACAAAAAATATTAGGTAAAATGTAATTAATATTTCTCCCCACTATGGCCACATTTTATTGGGTGAGGGTAGTAGTAAATATTTTAATATTATATTTTATCCAAGATTTCCCCTCACCCAATTCACTTTTTATTAAAAAAAAATATTTACAGTAATTAATAATAATTTCAACGTTGGCCCCATTCACAACACCCTATGTGTAGGGTCAATTAATTAAAAGTGAATTTAACATTTACCTCGGTGAGTAGAATTGAACCCATGACCTATCAAACATTTGACCTATCAATATAAAATCACAGTGCTCTAACAAGGGGTACTCGACCAATTGAGCTAATCCTTGGGGATAAATACATACCATGATAAGGGTAGTAAAAAATAAAATAAAATTTTATCTTCTTGACATTCATGTTATAATTTTTTCATTTGATTGTATAATTATTTGTATGAGTCCTATTTGAGCTTCTAAACCCTCCCATATTTCCAATGTATGCATCTACTATAACCATGTCAAATTTCAGTGCATATAAGCAAAAACTGGAAAAAAATTCAACGTTGGACCCATTCACAACCCCCTTTGTAATAGGTCAATTAATTGAAGAATTATTTCCACTTACTGATAAATTTTAAATGAATTGAACATTTAATTGACCCTGAGAGTATCAAGAGAATTGAACTCGTGACCTCTCAATATAAAATTAAGGTGCTTTGAGGACAAATATTCGACCAATTGAGCTAATCCCTGGGGATAAATAAATACCATGATAAGGAAAGTAAAAAAATAATAAATAATTTGATATCCTTGAAATTTATGTTATAATTTTTTTGTTTTATCGTTGAATTATTTATGTGAGTCATATTTAAGTGTTTAAACCCTACAATATCATCGACACATCCATCTACCATTACCATGTCAAATGTCAGTGCATATAAGCAAAAACTGAAAAACAAATTGATGTTCCCCATTTACAACCCCTTATGTGCGGGTTCAATTAATTAAAGAATAATTTCCACTAATTTATAAATGTTAAGTGAATTGAAAATTTACCTAACCCCGAGAGCATTGAGATAATTGAACCATTGAACTCTCAATAGCAAATTAAGGTGCTATAGTGATCTATACTCAAACAATTGGAGCTAATGGTATAACCTTGAATGCGATTCTCTTAGTTTAAATAATATACTCTCTATTGAGCAAGGAAAATCACATGAAAGTGGAAGCTCATTTGTCCCCTCCCCCCCACTCACATCACTCTCAATTCCCCAATACCCAATTTATATCCTATAAAATATTTGAAAGCAACATAGTAAGAATCAAGCATAGCTACAAACTAATAAAACAAAAATTTAAGGTAAATGAAAGAGGATAAATCAACTGAAATTAGTACAAACACATACCTCCACATATATTTTGATGTTTTGATATCATTAATTTTATTCTTAATCCAAGTCAACATATGTATCATTCAGTTCATAATTGATGCTGAAAGGATTGTCCATATCAATATCATCACCAATGTCATCATTTCCAATCATATAATCATATATAAAATCATGAGGAACACTATCTCCTACGTTTGGTTTGAATTCTTCAAGTTCTTCATCTGATAGTACATTATCGATATCATCTTCATCCATAACATTGTCTCAATTAACACATTCTTGAACTTCTTCAATGTATTTGTTTGAAACATGAACTAATTGTTCCTCTACATCATTATCTTCTTGAATATCATCTTTTGTTGCTACAATATACTGTACCAACCTTCCTCTTGGATCATATCTGACATCAACAGAATTGAATCAAGCCCCCAAGGAGAGTTGGTCACTTCTTCACTCTGTTCACGTTGCAGGAAATCTCTTTAGTTTCTTTTTCACTTTTAATTATCAATTTCAGAGAAATTGACAAATAAATACCATAGCCAACTTTGGATATAAAACCACCTATAAAGTATCACCTGCGCTCCTTCATCCCACACGCACATTCATATACGGATGAATTCATATTATATCCCCTTTTATGTTAAGACCTTGGTTAGTTTAAATATATCTCCAGACTTATATTATATCGCTGAACCCTATAACTAAGGTTACAACTCGACGCCTTATAATCAAACACTTATAATAACCTTAGGCCCTGGCCCACCTATACAATCAACCATTTAATAAAATGTATCCTCCATACCTTAGATTATCCTTCAAGCTCTTTCGGAGAGCGATCACCGTTTGATGGCTGGCCTTTGGATCGGACGACGCACACTGATATCGCGTCGGTCCCACAGTCTAACTTTAATGCATGATGGCATGCGAAAAGGGCGGTTTCTCCAGAACGCTTATGGCCACGTGTTAGGCAGCTAATGGAATCACGTCTGAATTGAAAAAACCGCTTACTCCCCAAAAGCGGTGCGATATGGGTGGTTTGGTTTCGAAAACCCTCTCTCGGTTTCGGAACAGTGATTGACCAAGGTTAGGTCGGATTACACCATTTTTTCTATTTTCCGCGGTTCACTAACTCACGGTCTAACCTCAGGACAGAAACTCTCAGTCAACAACAAAACAAGTCTAATTCTCCTTAGGCAGGGTTTTTCCCCTACGGCTAAAAGTCTGCAGTTCTGTGACAACCACACTACTGGTGCGTCATCCAAGACTGGCCCTCTACAATGTCTACGACAATGGGTTAATATCTCACTCCTGGCCCTCACGAAATTTAATGCGACAATTTCAGGGAATCCTCAATCAACCATAGACAAGGATTTGCAGAGATTTACACAGGAATTCTCTTCATTGAATTAATCAAAGGACGAAGGATTCAATATGCTCGGGATCAACGATTTCACACAGAGATTAATTCAAACACACACAGATAGTCAATAAAATGCTGGCTTTTATTCAACTAAAGCAAAGGCTTAACACACAACTTCACTGTGAAAATCTCCTCCCTTCAATACATCCGGGGGATACAATTTATATGCATGAAAATGTGTCTTTTCGGTTCCTCGGTGAGGACCATTTATCTTCTAACAATACTTAATTAAATTATTTGAATAAATGAACATGACAGATGGACTGAACAAAACTATTCGACTTCTACTGATCTAATGCAACAGACAGCTAAGGTGTTGACACCTTGTTGTTACAATTCGAATGATTTTGAACCCTCCTAGCCACAACATGTGGACAAAACTTCCTACATTTCTGGCTAGTGTCTAATGCCCCTGAATTAGACTCCCGAGGGTGATTTTCTTCATGGAATCCTGTCCATGAGCTCCTCCACTGATCTGCCTATCTTCCGCAACATTCCTTCAGTCACCCAAGTGGCATCTTCTTCTGGCTGGTCCTTCCACTTGATCAAGTACTGAAAGTAATCTCGTCATCTGGTCTTCTTGGACACTCTTTTGTCCAATATATTCTCTGGTTACAATGGTTGTGCTGGAGGTAGCTTCTTTTCCCACTCAATTCGTTCCTTGTCTGTTGGTCCCTCTTCTGCACCATCATCTTCATACTTGTACAAATCTGCAACATTAAAAATGGGAGATATTCCAACATCAGGAGGCAATTTAATCTCATAAGCATTAGCATAAAACTTTCTAAGTATCTTGCATGGCCCAATATTTTTGAACTTCAGTTTATTATACTGATTCCTTGGGAATATCTCCTTTCTCAAGTGTGCCAAAACCAGATCTCCTACTTCAAAATGGACTTCTTTTCTGCGCAAGTCTGCTCTGCCTTTATATTTGATGCTGCTGCCTTGTAGTTTCTGTTTCACCTGTTCATGTATGGCTTGGATTTATGAAGAAAAATCCTCACCATCAGCACTCCTTAGCTCTGCCCTTCCCAGATTTCTTAACTCTGATATTCCTCTGGGGTGCATTCCATAAACAATACAGAATGGAATCTGCCCTGTGCTTCTGTTTGGTGAGTCATTATATGCATATTTTGCCTCAGGAAAAATATGGTCCCACTGCTTGGGATGCTCTCTTGCAAGACTTCTCAACAAATTTCCCAGACTCCTATTCAGTACCTCAGTTTGTCCATCAATCTGAGGATGATAAGCTGAGCTGAAACTCAGTTTGGTACCAAGTTTCTTCCACAATTTCCTCCAAAAATGGCCCACAAATCTGGTGTCTCTGTCTGAAACAATACTCTTGGGCAACCCATGCAACCTAACAACTTCTTTGAAGAACAAGTTAGCAACATGGGTGGCATCACTATTTTTATAACATGGAATAAAATGTGCCATTTTGGAAAATCTGTCCACTACAACAAAGACTGCATCATTCCCCCTCGGAGTCTTGGGCAATCCTAGAACAAAATCCATACTCACCATGTCCCAAGGCTTGTTTGGAATAGGAAAGGGAGTGTACAATCCTGCATTCTGGCTCCTTCCTTTGGCATATTGACATATTTTGCAATTTTTCACAAACTTGTCCACTTCTACTCTCATCTTGGGCCAATAATAGAAGTGACTCAACTGTTCATAAGTCTTATCAGTACTGAAGTGTCCAGCAAGTCCACCACTATGCTTCTCCTTGATCAAATTTTCTCTCATGGAACATTTTGGTACACACAATTGGTTTCTTCTAAATAGTAAGTCCTTCTGCAAGAAATAATCCAGCCACTAGCTTCTATCTGTTAGAACAGGGTTACAACATGCCTCAAATGCTTCCTTAAAATTTGAATCCGTTTTATACAATTCTTTGAGAAAATCAAATCCTACAACTTCAAAATTGGTTTCTTGAACAAGCATGTGCCTCCTACTCAAAGCATCAGCTACTTTATTTTCTTGGCCACTTATATGTTTGAAAACAAAGTTAAAACCTTGGAGATACTCAACCCATTTGGCATGCTTGTGATTCAACTTGGGCTGCTGTACAATGTATTTCAAAGCATGATTATCAGAGTATAATACAAATTCTTTGGACATCAAATAATGCCTCCACTTTTTCAGTGCCTGAACAACTGCATAGAATTCCTTCTCATAAGAAGAATACTGCCTTCTGGTGTCATTCAAATTTTCACTGAAATAGGCTACAGGCCTATCATCCTGACTCAGCACAGCTCCAATGGCCTCTCCACTGGCATCACACTTCACTTGAAATGGTTTAGTAAAATCAGGCAGAATCAACACAGGCTTTTCAGTTATCTTTTGCTTCAAAAGTTTAAATTTTCTCTCTACTTCAACAGTCCATTTAAAAGGGTGTTTGCTCTTTTTTATTGTCTCAATGATGGGTGCATTAATCTTACTAAAGTTTCTTATAAATTTCCTATAAAAACTGGCAAGTCCATGGAAATTTTTTACCTCAAAAACATTTATGGGTGAAGGCCACTCCACAATTGCCTTAACCTTTTCTGGGTCCATCTTCAATCCTTCTGCAGAAACAAAAAAACCCAAATACACCAATTCTTCCTTCATGAATGAGCATTTCTTTAAGTTTATCAGCAGTTTCTCTTGGTGCAGCTTCTTCAAGACATAATTAAGATGCCTTAAATGTTCTTCTTTAGTTTTGTTGAAAACTAATATATCATCCAGATACACTATCACAAATTTACCAATGAATTATTTCAATACTTCATTCATAAGTCTCATGAAAGTGCTAGGTGCATTTGACAACCCAAAAGGCATTACCATCCATTCATACAATCCTTCATTCGTTTTAAAGGCAGTTTTCCACTCATCACCCTCTCTTATTCTAATATGATGATATCCACTTTTTAAATCTATCTTTGAAAAATATTTAGCACCACTCAAACAATCCATTAAATCCTCAATTCTGGGCAAAGGGAATATGTACCTGATTTTTATCTTATTGATTTCTCTGGAATCAATACACATTCTCCAGCCTCCATCTTTCTTTGGGCTCAATACTGCTGGTACTGCACATGGACTCAAACTTTCTATGATCAGTCCCTTGTCCACCAATTCCTGTACTTGTCTCCTGATTTCCTCATTTTCTGTGGGAGTCATTCTGTAGGCTGCCTTATTTGGCAGATTTGAACCAGGGATAAAATCTATCTGATGGCTGATCTTTCTCACAGGTGGCAACTCATCAGGTAAATCATCCACAACAATGTCACAATAATTGTCTAACATCTCTTGGATTTCTATTGGCAAATCAGAAATCTTTGTAGAAGTAAGAACTACCTTAGGCTTGCAAACTAAAGCAAAGCTTACCTCTTCTTCTTCAATCTGCTGTAGATATTCCTTCCCGCTCAGCAACAAGGTCTTTGGATCAACCACTCTGCTTGATGGCTCTCCTTCTTCCATGGGTATCAATGTATGATGTACCCCGTCCTTGAAGAACTTGTAAGTGTTCTTCTTGCCATCATGCACTGCTGCTCTGTCAAACTGCCAAGGTCTACCCAGCAGTATGTGACACACATCCATGGGCATCACATCACACAGGACTTTGTCTTTGTAGTTGCCCATTTGCAGCTCTATCTCACACTATTCTTTTACAATCAGCTGGTGCCCTTTATGCAACCAGGACACCCTGTAGGGAGTTGGATGCTCCCTTGTCTTCAGCTTCAACTTCTCTATCACCTCAGTGGAAACCAGATTTTCTGTGCTGCCACTATCAATGACTAGCTGGCAACATTTCCCTTGGACTTTGCATATGCTTCTAGACAAAGTCTTCCTTTGTGCAGGCTCAGTAACCTCTTTGGCTTGCTTCAATAGGACCTTATTAAACACCAAGGACTCTCCCCTTTCTGGTAGAATTTCTTCTTCAATTGCCGCCTCTTCTCCAGCCTCGGTGACAACAACATTTTTTGGACTGCACCCACATTCTCCGGGCACTCATAGTGCTTGTGTCCCACTTGCTGACATCTATAGCACCTCAATTCTCTACCTCTGCCTCTGCCTCCTCTTCCTCTGTAAGAACCCCTTTTGCCTCTTGCATCACCCTCTGTAGATGCATTCTGCGGTGAGCTACTCTTAGCTCCTTCTTTGGGTGTAGTAGGCTTTCCTCTACCACCCTGACTTCCCCTTCCACGAAAAGTACCTCTCCCTTTGGCAGAATGCTTCCTCAAGAGTTTCTCCTCTGCTTTCAAGGCCATCTAATAGGCCTCTTCAACTATCTTAGGAGACAGAAGACCAATCTCATCTTGGATCTCCAGCTTGAGACCATTCACATATCTGGCAGTCTTCTCTGGTGTGTCTTGAAATTTCCCAGCTCTTATGCTTACTCTATAGAATTATTCTATGTATTCCTTTACTGTCAGCAACCTCTGTCTCAGGTTCTGCATTTTCCTAAAAAATGTTAGGTGATAATCACTAGACAAGAATTTACCTTTTAACTTAGCCATCATTCTGGTCTAGCTTTTGATAGGCTGCTTGCCAACTCTCCTTCTTTCTTCTTGCACTCCATCCCACCAAAGTGCAACATGTCCCTTCAGCTTTGTTACTGCAAACTTGACCTTCTTATCTTCACTCATTTCTTCATAGTCAAAGCACTTGTTCATTTCATTAATCCAATCCACCATCTCCTTTGGATTCAGTCCTCCTGCAAAACTTGATACTTCAATCTTGGGCTTAACTGCAAACCCCAGAACAGTTCTGAGGAGCCTCATGTCAGGAGGAATCTCAACATTTTCTCCAGCTTCTTCTAATTCAGGTTCATTGATGTCTTCAGGATCTCTGGGCTGTCTTCGCTCCATGGCATCCATTCTGGCTTCAAACCTCTGCAAGATCCCCAACACTTCTGCATTGGCAATGGGTCCGCCTCTCCTTCTGCCAGCACCTCTACACTAGTAGAAAATGATGAAATTAGTGACTAGGTGACTAAAAAAGTTAGTCATCGTAATTATTTCAAGTGAATTACTACTAAATTTGAGAAATTTTAAGTGACCGAACTAAAAATGAGTAACTTAAACGACTAATTTAGTTTAGGGATAAAATATATGACTATATAATAAGTGACCAAACTAAAAGCGACTAACTAAAATGACTAATTTAGTCTAGGGCTAAAATATATGACTAGATAATAAGTGACCAAACTAAAAACGTCTAACTAAAATGACTAATTTAATCTAGGACTAAAATATATGACCAAATAATAAGTATACCAAGTATATATATGAATTAATCATTTATGTTAGTAATTGTTTATTGTGTTACTCTAGAAATGAAAAATTTCAATTTTGATACTGAAGTGTGATTTGGCTGAATTTTATTGGTTGCAGTGTATTTTGGTGGCCCAATGGGAAGCTTCCACGTGGCCCAACTAGAGGCCACCACGTGGCGCCTCCACATTGGCTAATTTTTTTTTAAAGATTGAAAGGCCTTGGCAGGAATCAATAACTGATGACCTGTCATAACAAACTCCAAAGCCTTACCATCTCACCTATAGGTGGTTCTCAACCATAATGTCTGCCACTTATATTTGAACGACATGTATGGGCGCATTGGGAGGAGGGGTCAAGCGATGAGCCCTAACCCCTAGTCGTATCACACCCACAGGACCTGTCGTAGAGGTGGACCGAGTAAAGGAGCATGGACCAAACCCAACTCCTAGTCATTTTCATAGCCCATGTTCACTTAGTCATGTTCACAAACCCACATATTTTAACTATAAGAAACTTTTTATTATTGTCTCTCTCTCTCTCTCTCTCTCTCTCTCTATATATATATATATATATAATTTGTGGATATGGTTGCAATATTCATGCATGATTTCAAAATATATTTTCACTGATCTTTAATTCTTAAGATTTGTAGGAAAATTATCTAAAAATAAAATCTTTGAAGATAGCTTATACTCTAGTTAATAACATATTTACCATAGTTTAATTTCCAGTATAATTTGAGTAAATATTTGCATAAAAAATGGATATGAATACTTAACTAGGGTTACTTCCATAATTATTTATGTGTTTCTTAACACTTACGTAAAAGTAAAACTATAAATGTGTAGTTTTATTAGTGGTTACTACCCATCAAGTAAATAATTTGTCCACTTCACTTCTCATTTTTTTTTTAAAATTTCCAAAAAAAAAAATATAGAACTGTAAACATATTTATATAAAATTATATTTTACTATTGAGTGTTATTAATTTAAAATATATGTAAATAATTATAAATATTCAATTTCCTAACTATCCAATTTTATAACTATCTTAAAAAAATAACTTGCTAATCAATATAAAATTATATTTTCCAATTAAGTATTTTCAATTTAATCTATATAAGATTCTATTTTTCCAATTAAATATTATTAATTTAAAATAAAATATATATAAATAACCATCAATATTCAATTTGGTAATTAACTGAAAATAAAATTAGCTTAGGATTCTATTTTCCTTATTGAGTGTTATTAATTTAAAATATTTTTAACTAATAATAAATATTCAAATGTGTAACTTTCATAAAATTAAAATGGCGCCATAATGAATATCCTTTCAATTGTGTAGCTATATGAAAATAAAAAGGCGCCATAGTGAATATCATTTCAGAAAAATAGTGTTGTCCACCCCATTCGACCTTTTCAATCATCTCATTTCAGAAAATAGTGTTGACCGCCACATTCGACCTCTTCAATCATTTAGGGAAAACAGTGATGAAAACCCCAAAAATAACAAAATAAAGCGCAACATGTTGGATCACGTGGGACGAAAAGGAAAATCTACAGCAAAAGGAAGCAGAGTACTCATCCAGAGAACTGGGCACCACTGCAAATACATGGGTGCAACCTAACGTAAGTGGCGAAGGACTAGCTGCTCGTGAGGGGCACAATGCTGCAATCATTGATCACCGTATATTTATATTTGGAGGTTTTCGAAAAGCTCAAGATGAATCTGAAGAGATATATTACAACGACCTTTACATACTAGACACAGGTAATCCCCTTCGATGGATTATTTTTGGATTATGTTTACATTTATGATGGTTTGCTACCATAGAAATGGCGTAGCGCGCATTGAAATTTAATTACATTGTTGGAAAATCTATCTTTGTATTGGTAGGACGTATGTCTTTTTATATTTTTTCTTCTTTATTATGTTCTTTTCTTCTTTTAAGATTATGCAATTTTTAAAATTTTTTTTAACAATCTCTTTCCCAGTTTTTGGATGTTTTGGTTCTACTTCTATATATAGTTACTTGTGGCATTAAGGCTTCTTTATCATTTTCTGTGTGGAGATAGGGCCAATTTAATAACTGGCTATTGAGATTTGAAAGAGTTTTTAGATTTATGGTGAACACTTCAAAAAACCCTAATCTAGCCAAACAAAAAGCTTAACAACAATTTAATAATGATCACACTGGAGATGAACCTATCCCATGAGCTTTAAAAACTTAAGAAGAAATTCAACACAAGATTGAAAAGTTCACTGTACAACCACAAGTGCTTAAGAAGATCATAAGGATTTTTAAGATTTACAGTAAACATTTCAACAAAGCCTAATGCAGCCAAACAAAAAAAAATTAACACTTTAATAATGATCCCACTACAAATCCTTGGATGCAGGTGAATAGACAGGCCTTGCTGGAAGGCCACATGGCCTCTCTGCTGTCATGTAGCTGGCCTCACCACGAGGCAGCACCTGCTTCAGGCGTGAGAGCCTTAAATAACCTCAACTAGTTGACGACCTCATTCATTTCTGGGCATTCACTCTGGTGTACTGAGAATTAAATTCTACCTCGACCGCTTTGCTGCATTCACTGGCCTTTTTTGGGAAATGGCGCCATCTCCCCCTTGCATTCTTCACACACCTCCATCCGGTTCTCTCTCAAGCGTGCTTTGCAAGTTCTTGTTCTTTGTTATGCTTGTCCCCGCTGTGCATCTGCTGCTCACGCCGCCATCCATTAATCCTCCACTCATCCGTTTCACGTTGTTGTGCATCCGTCCCCTACTCATCAGTCTCTTTCCGCTCATTGTGTCCCTCCCTTTCATCCATAACACTCCACAGAAATCATGCCTTGCCACCATTGTATGTGTTTCCACAGTGGTGGTGGTCGTGGTGGTCCCTCTCGCCCTTCAATTCCGCTCTTGGCGGAGCACATTGTGGCTTTCTCTGTGGCTTGGATGCACCAAAGGTTTCTGACCCCAAGATTATTTAAGCCCATCTCTCAATTCGAATCCCAAAGATTCAACAAGACAATTCCAGCTCTAGTTCGAGGAAGAGGCCGAGAAAATCCACACTCTCTCTCTCTTCTTCCCCAATGCCCTTTAAAATGGTGGCCCTACTTGTCAAAACCATGGAGGAAACCTCTTACAGCATGGGCAACAGCTTTTTTGAAGGTGTCAGGCAACCTAACAATGCGGAAGAGATAGGCACTCGCTCCACCTCCATGCGGGAGCTGGCTCCTCAGCTCTCCAAGAAGGATGAAGCTCTCTCTAATGATGGGTGCTACATTGTGGAGAACCTTTGCATATGCAACAACATGACGCAAAGGACCAACTTCAGTAGTGCCATCGCTCCTTTGTCTCCAATATTTTCAGGCCTTGCTATAGTTTCTTTGCTTACTTTTCTTATGCACAGTAATCTTAGTTTTATGACTACTTTGTCAACAGCTGGTTTCCCCATCTGGGGCAGCTTCTCCTATGTTTTATGGTACTCTCTATGAGTTGGTTTCCCCCCTGGGGCAACTCAGTTTTTTAATTTTTTGAACTATCTTTGCGAGCTGGTTTCCCCCCAAGGGGCAACAAACTATAGAAAAAAAATAAAAAAAATAAAAAAAAATGATCACACTATAGATGAACCCATAGCATCAGCTTGAGAAAGAAATCCAACATAAGAGAAAATATCACCATCCAAACACAAGAACTCGAGAAGAGAGTGCTATAGGTAAGCTGCATTGAGGATTTTTTCAATTAAACAACTTGAATAAATGATTTACTTTCGAAAATGTAGCAAACAAGGTATTTTGGCTTGTGCCTTAGCCAGTGAAGACCTTGAATTGTCCTCATGAGTTAGACTTCAGTTAGGATGATTTATTTCTAGTTTATTGGAATAATCATCAATTTAGCATGTGTGGAGTTCGAGCTTCAGTTATAAGAGGATTTTTCGTCAGTTTAACTACATGATTGGGTGGCAGTTATGAGTTCAGTTAGAACGTGTTTGAGCTTTAGTCTTGATTGAAGGACGAACGAGTTAAGAACTCCAGTGTTGATTGGAGGGAGAAAGAGTGACACTCTCAGTTAACTCGTCAATCAAAAACTCAAGTTCCAAATCTGAAATAGCCTAATTTACTATTTAGCATGGATCCAATTTATAAAGAGAGGAAAAATACACGATGAAAGGACAATTTTTTTATGCACAAAGGTTTGTGTGACAAGAAAACTCACGAGTTTGTGAGAGGAGCCTTGATTGTGGAGAGTGCAGGAATTGTGTCCTAAGAAATAGGAGGAATAAGAGCGCTAGGGAATAAGAGATTGATCGTGTGCAGAGCTTGTGTCCTAAGTAGTAGTAAGTCACAAGTGTGCAAGATTAAGGAGAATAGAGCAGAGTTTGCAGATCAAGTCAAGGCGGCAACAAAGGATGAATTGTGTGCAGGAACCGAGATCAAGTTGTGATCAAGGAAAGCCAAGATCAATTATATTAGCTGAGATTTTTGTGAGAAGAAGAACACTTTCTCAAGAGAGATAGATTGCTTTGTAATAGATCCAAGTGCTCAATAACAATCAATAAAATAGCCACATCAAGGAGGAAGATTTTCCCTGTTGGGTTTCCTAAAAAAAAATAAGTGTGTCTTTTGTGTGATTGTGTCTTTGTTGAGAAATTCTGAGTTTAACCCTGGCTAGATGTTGCATATAGTGTTTTAGTTGCCTTTCCTAATCACACACATTCCAATATACCAGGACAAAGTAAATATATCAACTTACTTCACCAAACATCGTCCAAGATCTACCATAAGCATCCATGAAAAGAGACCACACAATTTCCAATTGCACCCAAGAAAGAAAAGTCGCTCAACTCTTCCATCCATAGCCAAATTGTAAGAGAGAAAAATCACAGAAATTTTAGACCTTCTAAGAGATTTCTCCCCCAAATCCAACCATGATAAAATGAAAGGAAAGCACCTATATTTATAGAGGAGGTGCTCAATTTTCCTTGCAGTGAAATATTATTTTACTAAGCTAAAATCCCCAATTCTAGCTTAAGGAGGTGCAAAGTCCCTCTTGTACAATTAATTAATGAAAATTACATGAATTTAGGGGAATTCATGCCACATGTACAATGATGAAGGGGAATGAGCCCTCACAAAGTGCCCATCTCCATAAATGAAGGGGATGAAGGGCTTGTTGGCATGGCATCCAGCCTCCCAAGGCCCATCAACAACATAGCTTATCTAAGAAGTCTTTAAATCTGCCCACCAAAAGCCTCTAAAGTGGGCAGACAACCCCAAAAATTCTCCTCCAAGGTGGGTACAAGGGCTCCCAATGCCATTGACTAAGTGGGAGAGGGGGACCTTCAAGTTCCTCCACAGCTGTAACAAATCATCCACTAAACAAGGGATTTCCACCTCCAAATGTCTTTCAAAGTGGGCACTAAACCCTTTTTCTCTGATATAGGCTCATGTACCTCCAATAAATGACCCTTCAAAGGGTGTATAGACCTTCAAAATATTTATTATAAGGGTCACAAAACCGTAATGAAGTGGGCACATGGCTCACAAAGCAAGGCAAAGGAATGACCAAAGGGAAAACTACGCCTCCAAGATTCCTCCAAGTGTAGAGTGCTTCAAAGTGAACTCATCTGGCTCCTTAAAAGGTGGGAAAACTCATCCTCTGGGTCCTCATAAGCTGGGTTGAGCACCCCATTTCTTCCATGTGTCTGTTGTGCAAAGAAATGGGCTCTTCAATAGGAAATCCCCCATAGGATGAGAAAATTACTCCTAGCAATGGTCACAAGACTTTACGCGCACAGGTAAGCCCATCATAAATTTCATTTCACATGTGTACAAATCACCTTAAATAAAGGTTGGTTCCAACAACAAAATTTGATTTTGGCCCAAATTTAGGTTGTCCTCCCCCCCCCTCCTTTAATTTTATTTTTTAATTCTAGTGCACATGCCTATATATATTATACACAGGAGAGATACCTTACAACAATTAATTCTCTTGGGAAACTTCTGCTATGAAATTAGGCACTGTTATCTGTATTATTTTCCTCTCTTCAGGTTCCAAGTTAGTTCAGGACTTGGTTTATGATTGCAGGCAGAATTTCTGTGGTGTCCTATTTACATTTGCATACCCTGCTCAAGGTCTCTTCTCAGCCTCTAGTTCTACAACTGACAGCGTTCCAAAATATGCACCTATAGCCATCATGTTAGTTGTCTTCCCAAATTCTTTGAACTCCAGTGATCATGTGTTTGGGAGTTTTAGTTGCTTGATGCCAAGTGTCATTGAAATAGGATGGGACTGTAATGACTGCATTCGAGACAAACCTCCCTGGACAGGCTTACAAATTTACACTCCTCTTGTCTTTGTCAAGATGAATCCTTAATTAGAGAGGCCCGTCATTTCTCTTTGAAAATATTTTGTTGATTTGTTGACTTTTGTAAGGCATTTGACTCTGTCATGAGAGAGGCATTGTTTTAGAGGTGATACGACATTGGATTCTATCACGAGACTATATGAGTTAGTGCTTGGTCATTTCTACGCTATCGACATCTTCTTATACTACCTTAGGAGTACTATAGAGGTCAAATAGGAATTCCCTCTCTCACTAACTCTCTTTGGGTTCTATATCGATGAGATGGACTCCTTTCTTAGGAGCACATATAGGATGGTGTTGATTGTCTTCTACTTGATGTCTTGATCTCCTTGCTTTTAGTTTTCAACAACATGATCCTCTTGGCACCTCACCTAAGGGGTTGTAGAGACAAATTGAGGCCTTCTCCAACTCTTGTGATCTTTGATGGTGTTAGCGCTCAAATCTACCTTAGGCTGAAATAAGGTAAAACTCAAGGGCTACATCAAACCACGCTCACCTCGTAGCTAGCCCTACGAGGACAGGAGAGGGCTCTCCTCCGGGTCTATCTCGGAAAAAGGTTTTCGCAGGGCCGAGATGACTTATAATGAAATAATGAATACTGATTTTAGGCTAGTAAAGAGATAGGAAAGTTTTATTTTGATTTTTTGGGTTTTTGCTGGAGAAATGGGAAAACAATTTTGGGTCCGTGGATAAGACCAAACATCTTTGCGTATTTCGAGTTGGGGCGAGGTAGGCAGTAGTATTAATGCTTTTTATTGGGTATATGGATGGATCAGGAATGACAAGTGTGAGAGCTGAAGAGGGCGAGGGAAACATGGATCCTCTCCAAACAGTTTTAAACATGTAAAACTAAACAAATTCAAAGGCAGAGCACCGAAATCAATGGATTCAACCTCGTTTACTCATTCATTTAGTTTTAAGCATAAGAAGGGAAATGACATACATTAAACATGAAATAACGCTACAATAAACCGAGAGAAAACACCATCAAGAACTGAAAGCCACAAAGAATCCCAATAGGAAGCCGCAAAACCTTTGATCTTTCTCAGGCCAAAATATGAAAAATATGTACAATAGTGTGCCAAAAGTTTCCCAAGAGTCCAACCGTAGAAATGTCTCAAAATTACATCATATAGTCCTCCTAACCCTTCCCACACCTATGCCGAATTCCTCCTTCTAGAGCAGTTCCAACTAATTCTTAAACAAAGAATCAGAAAATAGGCATCTAAACAACTTGCCTCTAAAAGGAGTGAAACTAATTTTTGCGAGTCCTATTTTTACTTTTTAGGAGTGAATCATCTAGAAGAGGCAAAAGTGAGTTAAAGTTACATGCCAACCAACAATTTACATCATGATAACTCAAAATTTCATCCACAAGAAAACTCGTGTTCAATTGGCCGGAAATTCCGAGCCGGAAGGTAAAGAATTGACCAAAAATCCATATGCGTAGCGCCCCGAGCCATACGCGTAGCGCGCTCTTCAAAGGATTTTGAGCACTTCCGGCATCCAAATTGAGAGCTCATGATAGCTCGTTGGAAAGCCCCTGATGTTGGCTATCCAAACCAAGTGGGTTCTCCAAATTTGGAGCTCATTTTTTCACTCCAAAATTCATTCTCCCAGAAGTACCGCTGGTGCAAAAGGTGGCGCAAGGTGGTTTTCATGGTGTTTTTGGGCCTTTCGAATTATCCAAAACTCCGATGAAATTCTTCGTAAATGCTTGAGCATGCATAAATTACCATGAAAAACTCCAAAAATATAAAGTTTTCCTTCAACAGTGTCCCAACAAAAGCGAGCGTCGACGTGCTACTCGTATAGTCGAAAATCGTTTTGAGACCAAAATATTTCAAAATGACAAAATTTCCTCCGAATTTGCTCAAATTCGGAAAGAAGACCCTCCATCATGTATCATGCCCAGCCAATGAAGCTCGGCCAAAATCCGCAGTGGGATCAGGCCTCTTCCGCCATTTTAGTGCTTCGCTCAATCTCCTTTTCGCACCTTCATTTTTGCTTTGCGGCACATGCATGCGGGCCCAATAATGACCTTTCATGTGACGAAGCATGTCTTTGTCTCTATTTTCCTTTTCCAACAACTTCTCCAGATGAATGTTAACACGTGTGAGCAAGCATCTCGATCGATTGGTGTCATGTCGCCGGTCTCTTCCTCGGCCAATTGTCGATCTTCACCATTCACCGCGTTCATAAAGTGTGCTCATCCTCTTAGCCGTTTGTTACGCTCGGCCTGTGTAGTTTATGTTCCACCGAGCCATCCCCACTTCTCTTCGCCGTGTCATTCTCACTTTTCTCCGGATGATCTCTTTCGCTTCGAGCCAGGGAGAGCTCGCATCAACATCAATGATCGTGAAATCGTTGTCCCGCCCCGATGGGCCCTCATCATGCATGGGCCTCTGCTCCCCGGGCCCCAAAATCGTACCGTGCTAAAGAAGAAGGCGAGACCCCTTTCCACATAATGTGGAGATAATACTCGCTCGGGCCGATGGAGTCAACGAGACCCCTTCCACTCCCGGTGGAGATAGTACCGTCGTGTAGTCGCAACAAGGCCCCGTGGCCCCGCCGGGTATGTCGCTATACAATGGAGCACCGGAGGAGTGCCCACCCTCGTGAATTTTGTGTCGGTGTGAAGGCTTCCCTTTCTCATCATGAACTACCTCGGGAAGCGCCGTGGCGCTCGTGAAGAAGTCACTGGAGATGAAACTTCTCCCAAGTAATGCCTCGCCGTGTCAACCGATGTACCACTACGATCTTGATCGCCGCGTAATGATATATACTTCTATGCCGCTATGTCAGTCTTCTTCTCTCGTACAAAAATCATCATCCTCTCTATGCTTCGCGATACATGAAGTACGGAATGTTCATCATACGTACCCTCGTGAAGTGCATCAACAAACGTACATGGTACGTATAGAGACGCGAGAATCTCGCTCGCAATCGAAATACCGAATGATGAGTTTCATCAATGGTGCAAACTCATCCTTCAGAATCCGAAAGGAAAACCCCGCTAGGTGCCTCATATATACCAGGTTTGATGTATGGCTCACAGCGGAATTTCTCTAACCGCCGACGTTTGTTCCATTCCTCCATATTTGCATCCCTATGGCTCAAGCAATAGTTTCTAGTGACACAATGAAATCTACTCCGGCGAGGTTTACACGACCATCATGTAAATGTAGAAACAAATACGAGCTAGTTCACGATGATGCCGGGTCTCAGAAATCATCTCGTCGCATTAAACACGACCGACGCCGAAACAATCCATCGCAAGCCAGCAAGCTCGCACTGAGCCAAAGAAGTAGGTTTTCCCCGAGATGCCTACTGCCTTTCACCTCGGCTGCCACCTCCGTGAGACCTCCGTGGCACATTACCTTCGTCAGGGAATCACCGTCATACTCGCTCACAACCGAATCCGTCTCTCGACATGGCTTTGAAAACAAGATGTCCGCAATATGTATGTTGATATAGGTGTAGTGAAGTCAAGAGTTTCAATGTATGCTCAAAACCCAAATATGTTACATATGCACCAAAGCATCATAAGAAAATAAGTCGCAGTGGTAATAGCTCTGCTTAGTGGATTGGCATAAAAAATACTTGCTTTGATCACAAGTGGATTTGACAAATAAGTACCAAGTGCAAATGTAGTGTGTGCCCTTTGTAATGCCGGCTAGAATTTGTCAAAGGGGAAAATGAGTATGAGACCGTGTTTAATAAGCTGGGAAATGGGACACAATGTGACAATGACCACAGCAAACAAATAGCCATGACAAGCAGTAATATAATGATGATGACAAGAATGGTAAAACGATAAAATGAGAGCGTGAGGGCGTTGACACTTTGACAATAGATGCGTAGGTATATATATTAACCATACACCGGAAAAAATCTTCACAAGGCCATCAACATGTATTCAAAACCCTAAGGAATAAATTCGCTATGAACATAGGGTTTCACCTCTCCACATCAAATACACTACTCCCCCCACCGTAAAAACACCACAACCCCCGTTCAAAAATCACTAAGCAATGATTAAAAACCTACTTGCAAGTTGATGGAACTGCTAGACATCAAACTCGTACGCATGAGCAAAAAATTTGGCTCGTGATCAGGTGCGAGCGCGCCTACCCAATGCGTAGCGCGCACCATGCGAGCGCCCGTGTTCTTTTGCAAAAGATCGGGGAAGCTATATGCGTAGCGCCCTTATATGGGTAGCACGCCTCCGTGTGGGTAGCGCGCACCTCCAATGACTCCGTCTACTCGCGCTATGAAAAAAACGACTTCTGCCTTCAACAACACAAGCTCGATTTCAGCCTTGAAGGTGATTTCGTGCAAATGAGATTGTTTACCATGATTTATATGAGAAGAAAATATCTCATCAAATCAGATTTGATTTTAAATTTACTCCTTGACCCACTTTATGATGTTTGGCACTTGACATTCGATCATTTAATAAAATGCTTTTATTTTGGCTTTTCTAAGTTTTGACCGATAATACTTGGTTGTTTTTGCAGTGGATCCGCATTTGCTTTGGAGAAGATCAGAGGTCATATGAAACTTATGGTGAAACAAATACAATTATTACAAAAAATGAAATTTATCACTTTCAGTTCCAAAACAGAGTTTTGGACTAGAAATGTCGTCAAATGCTTTCCGAGAACAAAGACATGAAACGAGAATCTTTTGAACCCAACTCCTCACACCGCGGGCTTATTACATGTATGCAAAGGACTGAAACCCTAGACTCTAGGACTAAAAACTCTTTAATGAAACTAATCATTTATGACAATGAATGCAAATGACTATGAACTTCAAGGATTTTTCGAGGAATTTTAATTAGCCCGCAGTACAAGCATGAGGAAACACAAGACAACCGAGACTTCTCGTTAGTAAATGGCATGCTCCCCAGTTAAATGCAACGAAGTGGAACGAGCGAGACACCTAAGAATGATATGCGAAAAGGAAAAGATCTCTCGACAGAGGGCCGTAAGGACCGACTCTAACATTGGCTCCAATGGGGGATGGTGGCTCCGAGGAGATGCCAAGAACGACAGATCTCTCGGGGGAGCCGACAAAGGTTTCATCCATTGGGCGATGGAGTCATTATTTCAACATAACACAAAACTTTTGATACATTTATTGAATGAAAACTTCTGACTCAAAATCGAATCGAAATTTTGACCAAAACTAACTCGACTCTAAAACTCGAAAAGACCGATAAAATCGACTGAAAACTTCAAACCAACCAACCTCCATCTCCACTATAGCCTTCGCCTTCCGGGCCCTGCATCGAAGATGAGAGATCATGACATACTTGCAATAAAACAGAAGTAAAATGATATATACAATGATGATGAAATCACCGTAAAATACTTAGAAGTAATATCGCTTTAGTGTACCGACCATTGATCGGGCCCCTCCAGGACAATCATCTCCATTCATTTCCCTTTGAGAAGAAAAGGTTTTGACCACGATACGTTGCAATCTTAAAAGGACCCTTCCATAAGTTTTCAAATTTTCCGTGCTTTCCTTATCTTCATTCCGAGCATCCCACTTCAAAACCACCTCATCTAGCCGAAACTTTATCCGTTTTTGCCTTCCCGTCATAAATCTTCTCGATGCGCTCCTCAACTTGAAATTATTTTGAAATACCTCCTCCCGTGTTCCATTGTGAACAACGATTCGATTAATCCTCCGTTGCATGGGATCTTCTCACTACCGGTTTCCCGAAGCAATTTGACTACCGGACAGCAAGCGAAGTAGGAAAACCGTGTCTATCCCGTACACCAACTCGAAAGGAGACATGCCAATAGACTTTTTCTCACTTACCCTATTAGCCCACAAAGGTGCATTCACTAATTCTCTGTGCCATCCCTTTTTTGTTGACGCAATTTCTTTTTAATGATACGTTTAACAAGGACTTATTTTTGAAGATTCCGTCAAGCCATTTCTTGCGGATGGTGGTAAGGCCGAATGTCCCAAGATGATATTGTACTTATAGCAAAATTCAACCATTCTCTTAGACTTGAAGGCCGCCGCATTATCCGTGATTATTTTACTAGGACACCCAAAACGTGACAATATTGTTTTCGTGAAAGAGATAATTACCGCATCCGTGGCCTACCGAGTGGGAATCGCCTCAATCCATTTCGTGAAGTAGTCCGTAGCCGTCAATATCCATCTATGTCGTCCGTAAGATGTCGTGATTTCCGATGAAATCCAATCCCCACCGCCGGGAATGGTGCACCGACTTCAATCGTCGGAGAGGCAAAGGTCAGAAGCTGCCTTCGAAAATTTGGCATTCGTGACATAATTCTTAACAAATGTACCATATACATCAGAAAAACAAAGAAGGCCACGCAACAATAACCTACCCTTAATCTTATCTAATCGTGGTTTTCCAAAACAAATGGCCGCCGCAAGCTCTCCTCTATGAAAGTCAAAAACTCTTTTGGCTTCCTCCTCTACCAAACAATTCAACAATATTCCGCTGTGGTCTTTCCAATACAATGTAATTCGCATGCAAAACTTTGCAAACTTCTCAACTTCAATGTTCTACTCTTATTTCTAGGCATCCTCGAGGTGAAATAACCCAGAAGTACGTATAAGATGTCACGTACCAAGGGGAAGAACAAAAATATCGTATACCCGAATCGACGTACTCTCTTCATCTTCATCGACATGGTAGCGATCAAATTTATATCTAGAGCATGCATTTGTTTTAGCCATGAGCTTGGCGAGTCCTTGTCCTTTGATCAAATTGTCGGTTTAATCTCCACATTGTATTCTAACAATGCAACGATCCACTTACCCCGTCTTCTCCTTCCGGACCGCTCGTACCAAAACATCTTTAATCGCTGCATTAGGAACATATGCTAAAATGTGGGAATGCGTGATATACACACGGAAATATTTCAAGGCCTTTACAAGCGCAAGTGCTTGTTTCTCAATAATATTGTATTTCAATGTTCGTCCCTTATAATCCGATTGAAAAAGGCAATGGGCTTCTCAACCCCATCTTCGCATTAAAACGTCGGCCAAAGTGTGCTCGTGGCGCAAATGAAAACAAAATGAAACGGGCGTGTAGTCCGGGCCGATTAAAATAGGGGTCGAAGAAAGAGCTATCTTTACCAAATTGAACGATTTCACCGCCTTCTCGTCCACTTTACCCGATTGTCCTTTTTCATCATGTCCGTGATTTCTCTAAGATGCTCAAAGAAGATTTGGAATGAAACGACGCAGAAAATTCATTTACCATTAAAGGACTGTATTTCTTTCTCGTTTCAGGCTGCTCAATCCGCCGGATGGCTTCAACCCGTGCGGTGGTCAACACGGATGCCATCTTTCGATATGATGTGGCCAAGGAACTTGCCTTCATCCATGAAAAAGACTTTTTCGGATTCACGAAATGCCAATATTTTCCGCACTTCTGAAAACAATTTTCAAATGATATAAATGTTCCTCATTAGAATTTGAAAACACAAACTTAAATCATCAAGGTAAACAACCAAAAATACATCTTTCTCGTTGGCGAAAGCCATGTCCATTGCACGCTGAAAGGTGGCAATTCCGCATTCTTCAAAAACCAAACGGCATTTTTGCATAATGAAACGTTCCCCATGGAGTGGTGAACGTAGTCTTGTCACGATCATATCTGGCGTACCAAAATTTGATCGCATCCCGATTATCCGCCGAGTAGCATCCCTGATGCTTCAACTACTCACCGAAATATATGGTCCATTTTTGGCAATGGATAATTGTCTTTTAATGATACCTTATTCAAATTTCTGAAGTCGAAACATAAACGGATCTCACCCCGTTTTCTTTCTCACGGCACACCAAATTTGATATCCAATCCTAAAATCGATAGGCACAATGATTCCCCGACTTATACAACCCGTTTACCTCTTTTCAATCGATGGTAGCGCTTTGGATTGATTCTCCTCTCAATCTCGACAAAAAGGTTTCTCGATTTGGTTTGGATGGGGATAGTATGGCCGAATGATATTAGTGTCATATGTTTTTAGATCCGAGTAATCCCACGCAAAAGCATCGAAAAAATGAAGACAATACCTCTTCACATACCGCCCTTACCTTTGGTGACAATGACTTTGATAACTTTACCATCTTGGGATTCTCAAATGTCCCAATATTTACCTCTTCAACACCTTTTCTTCAATGGGCCTCAATGTCGGTTTTATGTGCTATATCATCTTGGTCAAAGAGTTCCTCCAAAGGAATCAATCCCTTAGGAATGATGTTATGTTTAAGCTACGCATTTCCATTTGATTTATTTGTATATCATCATTACCATCATCATGTTCGTATCTATGGAGGTGTCTTTAAACTTACCCTTATCTCCGTGTAAAATCACTAATCTCCTCGTCATCTGTAACATTTGCCAACATCGTTCGATTGTTCTGAACGTGTGGGGCGGTGTTTCACATGAATCTCGAACTTGGCTGTTGGAATTCATTGGAATTTTTAAATTGCTTGTCATTTTTAGCAAGTCCATCAACAACACCATTTTGTATACGAGGTAATACATGTCAAGGTATGATCGTAAAATAACTTCTTAATATCTAAAACTCCATTACGGTAAGTCTCTCATGCGAGGATTCTTGGCCTAAAACTCACCTTTAACCCGTTTTATCACCAACTCGAATCACCATAGGATCAGAATCCTCGCTTTCGGCCTTTCTAAGAATCTTAAGGCCAACAATTAGAGCCTCATATTCCACTTCATTATTAGAACAAATAAACGCCACTTTGTAGGAACACACTCTCACGTTTCTTGGAACCTTATCCGGAGTGGGAAAATGGACTACGAATCCAAACACCACTCCCAAAGACCGTCACTACCCACCGCGCCATCAAAATCCATGGTCCAAAGACCATCTTCATCGTCCTCAAATGATGAAATTGCGCCGCCCGTTTTTCCCGTTTGCCGCCCATTTACCTTAGTCGTTTGCTCCTACGTAGCTTGCTTTTCTCTTCTTTATTTTTGCGTAACTTTCCTCAAAATTCTCGTGATTTCGGTATATCTTCCGCTTGAACTAATTGACTATCTATATCATTAAAACTATCAAGAATAAGCAACACAAACGACTCTAAGTCGGTATGTACATAATTTACAGGATGATTGATTGGCTTCTCTTTGTCAAGTTATCGTGTATTTCATCTTCCTCGCTCTCGTTAAGTAACTTTCTATTTGACTGAAGATTGGAATTGTTGCACAAGAGAAATCTAACCGTAGTGTACCTTTTAACTTTCCCCCCCAAGATCTTGAAAGGAGACCCCAAATCGCGGAGGAATGTCCGCCACAACCACATCCATCAAGACATTCTTCGCCGGAATTTGATCTAAGCTTACAACCAAATCTTTGATCGGCCCTATACACCTCACACGGCTGAAGGAATCAAATGAATACAAATCATGGTATTTTCTTGTAATGTCTAGTCCCAATTTTTCCATGATCGCCTTTATATCGTATTGTGCGAAGCACCCGAACCGAACATGGCATTGTGCAATATGATATTCATGCAACCTCAAACTGATATAAAAGGGAGGAACATCACCGGCCAGAGACCTACCATCTAATGTGCCCGAAAATCAATTCCGGTTGATCATCTTCAACATTTACCGTGTCAAACATTAGATCAAAACACAGAATTCGAGACCTGACCGCGGAAGTCGTCGTTCTTCATGATTTCTCGTCAAAGGAATAGATATTTTTAATTTGGAAATTTCATTTTCCAAACTAAATGCCGAAACTCTTTCGACTTCTTTGACCGAAACTTCCTTCTTTTTAGCCTTATCCTTCATTATACTTGATCGATTTACCTTTTCTCGCCGATGATACTTTACTAGTCGCGGGATCAATTGTCTCTTTTCCTTTCTTCGTGGTATGGGCGCATCCGTCTTCGGTGCCGAAGCTTTTCTTCGAATTGGATTTATAGGCACATCTCTATTTATCAATGAGCGTTTTTCCGTTGAGCGGACAAAGTATCTGCATATCCTCTTGGTAATCATCTCGATTCTTCTCTAAATCTACATCATTTGCTAAGATGAAATCATCTTTCTCAGGTACCGAACTTTCCATATTCTTCATCCTCGCAATGTAAATAGGCAAATCGTCGAGAGTAAAGAAATGGTTTTACCACCTACTACATCATCATCATCGTCTGTCTTGACTCACAAAATTTTGCAAAAGAGGTGTTTTAATCTACTAATGGGTCACTCTTGTGCTCTCTCGGCTCATGCCGCTTAATTTCCGAACCTGGCCGCTCGCCGGCCACGGTAGTTTGGATTACGACCTGCGTTCGGTTTATCAAGGTTCATTCTTTTCGAACATTTTTTCCATCTCACAAAGCCGGGCGGTTCTCGATGCGTATGTGGAAGGCTCTTTCTTTATGGTCACTTCTTCGTTTTCAACCTTACTTTCTTATCATTCGCATTCGCCTCAACACTAACATCAATCTTCTCTCCGTATATCTTCTAAGGTAGGCTAGACTTATCACGTAGCTAATAAGCCATTCCGAATCAAAACCATCCGGGAATTTAAGAAGAGCCGACTTTTACCCGTCTTAAGTCATTTAAATTTCATTATACACCGTATTGAATCCGATAATATAACTCGAACGGACTCACCGTGATTACGCTTGATGTGGCCGGTATACTCGCGATTTGGGTGCCGATCCTTTTTCATCTCCCATTGATCTAAAAATTGATCCTCAAGTTCGTAATGTGTTGATACTTTCCGGCCCGTAAAGCTCGAACTATTTATTTAACCTCTCTCCAAAAGTCTCTGGCAAACAATCTCATTGAAACATTTTCTCGCATCAGTCTCATGCAGTCCAAAAAGTCCGTCATTCGACAATATGTCGCCGAGCTGACATACTCAGGTGTGCCATCAAATATAGGAATCTTTCTCCTGCACCGCCAGCATAGGATCTAATCGGGCTCTGCTAGTGCTAAAGAGGTGCAACCGGCACCCATGACTCTTGGCGGTTTTATCAACTCGCCGTTCTGAGCAGTCATGAGGAATAGGAGCAAGAGGGTGAATGAGGTGTATGCGGTGGAGACAGAGGGAGAAACTACTCGCTGATTGCTGATCAGAAATCTCAGTCAGATGGGAATGATAGGGATAAAGGGAGGTTCAAATCTGGGAATCCGTGAACCAGATGCAATCTCGTATGGCCCAAGAGTTTGTGAAGCAGACTCAATGAATTTGGGAATGTTATTTCACGATGGAATTTTGTAGATTCGGTATCATAATCACAATAGATATATTTGCTTGCTCAACTTCTAAATACCATGAACTCAGATCGATAACGGTAGAACTGGCACTTTTCGGATTTGGTTTCGAAACAATGATAACTTCAAACTAATCGTCGAACTCAATATCATCAATGTATTCAAAAACAAGCATGAGTGAGATTTGACCAATGGAATAATAGGAGTCAGACGGAAAATTTTTGGGATTAGGTTGGGGTTTTCACATAATCGGAAGCGGATTTTGGATCGTGGATTTGATCCGGTATGCTCTCTTGAAGCCATGGTATCGATCTATTCGGGAAAATTTCGTAAACACAATCAATTATTTTCGGGCCCCATTTACTCTAGACTCAATCAACCAAAGGTCTAGAACGAACAAGTATACCGGGGTGATTTTCAACCGTGCCGTATCTACAAGCGACGGGAGATCGATCAAGCAAGCAGCTTATCTACTTCCGCTTATGCATGGCAAAGCGTTTCGAAAGCTACCTGGCGTGACTTCGGCATCCGTCTAAGACTCGTGAAACAAACACATCAACAAGAAAACCATTGAGATTTTATGTCCCCGCATGGTCGCCACCATGTTAGCGCTCGAATCTACCTTAGGCCGAAATAAGGTAAAACTCAAGGCTACATCAAACTACGCTCGCCCGCAGGGGCTAGCCCTACGAGGACAGAGAGGGCTCTCTCTCTGTGGTCTATTCGGCAAAAGGTTTTCGTAGGCTTCAGATGACTTATAATGAACAATGAATACCCATTTTAGGCTAGTAAAGAGATAGGAAAGTTTGATTTTGATTTTTTGGGTTTTTGTTGAGAAAATGGGAAAAACAATTTTGGGTCCTGGGATAAGACCGTATCTTTGCGTATTTCCGAGTTGAAGTAGGCGTAGTCTTAATGCTTTTGATTGGGTATATGGATGGATCAGAATGAAAAGGAGCCTCTAAGAGGGCAAAGAGAAAACATGGATCCTCTCCAAACAAAGCAAAACATGTAAAACTAAACAAATTCAAAGGCGCAGCACGAAATCAATGGATTCAACCCTGCTTACTCATTCATTTAGTTTCGAAGCATAAGAAGGGAATGGAATACATTAAACATGAAAGAAATTACAATAAAATGAGAGAAAGCACCATCAAGAACTCGAAAGCCACAAGAATCCCAAATGTGTGCCGCAAAACCTTTGATCTTTCCTTAGCCAAAATATGAAAAATATGTACAATATTGTGCCAAAAAGTTTCCCAAGAGTCCAACTTGTAGAATGTCTCAAAAATTACATCATATAGACCTCATAACCCCTTCCCACACCTCTAGGGGTCGAATTCTCCTTCTAAGAGCAAACATCTAACTAATTCTAAACAAAGAACTAGAAAATAGGCATCTAAACAACTTGCCTCTAAAAGGGAGGAAACTAATTCTTACATCCTGGCTTTTTTTTACTTTTTAGAGTGAATCATCTAGAAGAGGTAAAAGTGAGTTAAAGTTACATGCCAACCATCAATTTACATCATGATAACTCAAAAATTTCATCCACAAGAAAAATCGGTTCAACCTGCCGAAATTCGAGCCGGAAGGTGAAGAATTGACCCAAAAATCCATGTGTAGCGCTCTCCGAGCCATACGATACGCGCTCAAAGATAATTTTGGAGTACTTCCCTGCATCCAAATTGAGCTCTCATGATAGCTCGTTGGAAAGCCCTCGGATGTTGGATATCCAACCCAAGTGGAATTTCCAAATTTGGAGCTCATTTTCCCTCCAAAACTTCATTCTCCTAAGTACTGTGCAAAAGGTGGCGCAAGGTGGTTTTCATGGTGTTTTTGGGCCTTTGACCATCCGTAACCTGATGAAATGCTTTGAAAATGCTTTGAGCATGCATAAATTACCATGAAAACACAAAAATATAAATTTTTCCTTCAACAGTGTCCTAAACAAAAGTGAGCGCGTCGACGCGCTACTCGGTAGAGAAATGTAAAAATCGTTTTGAGACCAAAATATTTCAAAATGACAAAAATTTCTCCGAATTTGCTCAAATTCGTAGAGAAGACCCCTCCATCATGTATCATGCCCACTAACGAAGCCTCGGCCAAAATCCGGAGTGGATCGGCCTCTTCCGCCGTTTTAGTGCTTCTCGCTCAATCTCCTTTCTCGTAATCTTCATTTTTGCTTTGGCGTGCACATGCATGCGGGCCCAATAATGACCTTTCATGACGAAGCATGTCTTTGCCCCTATTGGCTCCTTTCCAACAACTTCTCCGTATGAATGTTAACACGTGTAGAGGCAAGCATCTCGACTGGTGTCATGTCGCCGGGTCTCTCTCGGCCACCGTCGATCTTCACGGATTCGCCGCGTGCTCACAAAGTGTGTGCTCATCCTCTAGCTATTTGTTACGTCGGCTTCAGGTAGTTTATCACCCACCGAGCCATCTGAAATTTCTTCGCCGTTGTCATTCTCGGCCCTTTTCTCTCGGATGATCTCTTCGCTTCGAGCTAGGAGAGCTCGTATCAACATCAACGATCGTGAAATCGCTGTCTCGCCTCCCGATGGGCCCTCATCATGCACGCCAGCCTCTTGCCCCCGTCCCTAAACCGTACCTCGTGCTGAAGAAGAAGGCGAGACCCTTCCACATCATGTGGAGATAATACTTGCTCGGGCCGATGGAGTCAACGAGACCCTTCAATTCCTAGTGGAGATAGTACTCGTCGTGTTACCGCAACAAGGCCCCGTGGCCTCGCCTTTCGGTATGTCACACACAGCTGAGCACTGACATGCTCAACCTCAGAATTCCCCGGCTGGTGTGAAGGCTCTCTCATCATGAACTACCTCGGGAAGCGGCTGTGGCGATGTGAAGAAGTCACGGGAGATGAAATCCTCCCAAGTAATGCCCCGTCGTGTCAACCGATGTACCACTACGATCTTGATTAGTGCGTAATGATATATACTTCTATGCCGCCGTGTCAGTCTTCTTCCGTACAAAAATCATCATCCTCTCTATGTTGCGATACATGAAGTACGGAATGTTCACATCATACGTACCCTCGTGAAGTGCATCAACAAACGGACATACGACAGAGACGCGAGAATCGCCCTCACAACCGAAATACCGAATGATGAGTTTCATCAATGGTGCAAACTCATCCTTCGTAACCGAAAGGAAAACCCCGTTTAGGTGCCCATATACCTGTGTTTGATGTATGGCTCATAGTGGAATTTCTCTAATCACGACGTTTGTTCCATTCCTCTCCTCTATATTTGCATCCTTGGCAAATCGAGCAATAGTTTCGGTGCATGTAATGAAATCTACTTCCGCGAGGTTTACATGGCTATCATGTAAATGTAGAACAAATAGACGAGCTAGTTCATGATGATGCCGGGTCCTGAAATCATCTCACAAAGATTGGAAACACGACCGATGTCAAAACAATCCATTGCAAGCGGGCAAGCTCCTCGCAATTGAGCCAAAGAAGTAGGCTCTTCTTCCCCGAGATGCCTACCACCTTTGCCACCTTTGTGAGACCTCCATGGCACATTACCCTCTCGCCGTGGAATCACCGGGCTACACTCAAGCCATAAACTCGAATCCGCTTCGACATGGATTTGAAAACAAGATGTCCGTAATATGTATGTTGATATAGGTAGTGAAGTCAAGAGTTTCAATGTATGCTCAAAACCCAAATATGTTACATAAGCACCAAAGCATCATAAGAAAATAAGTCACAAAGGGTAATAGCTCGTTTAGTGGATTGGCATAAAATGGGGCCGTTTTGGATCACAAGTGAATTTGACAAATAAGTACCAAGTGCAAATGTAGTGGTGGTAAACTTTGTAATCTCCGGCTAGAATTTGTCAAAGGGGAAAATGAGTATGAGATCGTGTTTGTCAATGGGAAATGGGACACAATGTGACAATGACTACGTTGAAACAAATAGCTATGACAAGTGGGTAATATAATGATGATGACAAGAAGGGTAAAACGATAACCGAGAGCGTGAGGCGTTGACACTTTGACAATAGATGCGTAGGTATATATATTAACCATACAACCGGGAAAATTTTCATAAGGCTATCACAACATGTATTCAAAACCATAAGGAATAAATTTACAGGAATACAGGGTTTCACCTCTCCACATCAAATACACTAATTTCCCCACCGTAAAACACCACAACCCTCGTTCAAAAATCACCGAGCAAATGATTAAAAACCCACGCAAAGTTGATGGAACCGTTGTGACATCAAACCAGATGCACGAGCAAATTTTTTTGGCTCCGTGACCGTGTGCGTAGCGCGCCTACTCACCGCGTAGCGCACACCATATGCGTAGCGCCCGTGCTCTTGCAAAGACCGGGGGAAGCTATACATGCGTAGCGCCCCTTATATGGGTAGCGCGCCTCCTGTGGGTAGCGCGCACCTCCAATGACTGGCCCATGGCTATGAAAACACGATTTCAAATTCTTCAACAACACAAGCTCGATTTCCGCCCTTGAGGATTTCGTGCAAAAATGAGATTGTTTACCATGATTTATATGTGAAGAAAATATCTCATCAAATCAGATTTGATTTTAAATTTACTCCCTGACCCACTTTTATAATGTTTGGCACTTTGACATTCGATCATTTAATACAATGCTTTTCTTTGGCTTTCTTCGAGTTTTGACCGATAATACTTGGTTGTTTTCGTTATGGGATCCTGCAGATTTGGCTTTGGAGAAGATCAGAGGCTTGCTCCGAAACTTCTTATGGTGAAACAAAATACACTATTACAAAAAATGAAATTTGACAATTTCTAGTTCCAAAACAGAGTTTTGGACTAGAAATGTCTTCAAATGCTTTCTCGAGAATAAATATATGAAACGCAGAAATATTTTGAACTCCAACCCTCATGGCTCCGCGGGCTTTATTACATGTATGCAAAGGACTGAAAACCCTAGACTCTAGGACTAAAAACTTTTTTAATGAAACTAATCATTTATGACAATTGAATGCAATGACTATGAACTTTAGTGATTTTGAGAAATTTTAATTAGACTAAGGTACAAGCATGAGAAAACACAAGACAACCGTACCCTCACAAGAATGGTACACTTAGCGAAATGCAACGAAGTGGAACGAGCGGACACCTAAGAATGATATGCGAAAAGCGAAAAGATTCGACGGAGGGCCGTAAGGACCACCTAATGTATGGTTTAAATTTGAACTTAGCAAGACTAAGATTATGATCTTCAACATGTCTCACAAGATACTATCTTTCGAGTACCATTTTTACGTTGGAGGGGATGGATTCAGCATTACTACAACTCACACATACTTGGGGGTTTATTAGAGTCTAGCTTAGCTTGAGGCATGCATTCTAGCCCCAACTTAATAAGGAATATGGTTTTCTTGGCTAAAGAGATAGTGCTCTAGGACATCTCTTTCAAGATGCACTTCTTGGACATGACCGATGAGCCATGACTCGTTATGGCTTCAAGGTTTGGGGACCCGGTTTGCTTTGGGTTGATTGGGATAGGATAGAGAGATTATAAACCCTTATATTATGATGCTTCATCCGGGCCGCTAACATGAATTCCTCAATCTATCATCTAGGTGAGTTTAGGGTGTGGTCATCAGACCCTTCCTTGGTGTAATTGTTGTGGGTTCTTCTTAATTGTCAGCTAGTGGCCATTTATATCAATCAACTTTCCTTTTAGGTAATATTTGGACACCGGTGTCAGCTCCTACTATCTAAATGTGACTTAACCTAGGAGATTAGAGAGGATATCTACAAACTACATCAAAATCACTTGGATTTCTCTCCTTGGAGGGTATTAGTCAATATGTCATTTTATTATTTTTGAGTGCTTTATGTACCTAAGTGACTTTATTGTTAGGCCTATCTATATGATTAGACATTGGATGCACGACCTTAGTATTCCCCTTGGTTCATTCTAATGGGCCTCACTAGCTTTGGTTTGAGATAGTTCATTGCATCACACACCTCAAAGGGAAATTTTAGCTATGTGACTTACAAGAGATCAAGTTGGGGGAGAACATTTTCTTTAAATGTTCCATCTATTAGGAGATAGCAGACCGTTACATATTTATTGGATACATTATTGATCGATAACACTTTGCCGTGTATTTTTTTGTCACGACTCACATATTTTTCACTACTTCTTAAAGTTTTTTTTTCTCGTTGCTTATACTCTATATAGCTCAGGGACTAGGAACCAGGGCCTTGCCTACCTTCCATTTTAAATCTTAAAAGACAAAAACAATATCATTTTGCAAATCGTTTTTTTGGTATTTGCTGATCGATCCGTAGGCTTATCATGGATTCCTCCTTATGTTGGAGGAGAGCTTAGCCTTATGTGAGAAAGATGATCACCAAGGTGACAATGGGTGATGTCCCTGCTAACTTTGGGGTTTGTAGTTGATAATTGAATCTATATTTCTCTTGCAGCTACCGCATTTTAGAGGTAGTAATGAAGTTCTTTTCCCCTTGGATTGATGGAACAGTTTGTCCCAACAACTTTGCAAATGCTAAATTTATATTTTGTCTTATATCATTTTTAAATGCCTTTCTATTTCACGACAATACTAGTCAAAGAACCCCGAGGGCTATGTTAAACAATATTCTTAATCCTTGCAAAAACCAACATCCCCGTGGAACTAATGGTTTATTTTTGGATCTATTTCTCAATATATTATCAACCACCACATGTTATTTGTTTTGAATAAATAACATGAGAATCTACATAAATAAGATAGAAATAAATAACTCTTTTATAATGTAAATGATACTATGTAAAGACCAAATTAATTGCGCATCAAAGTTACTCGTTTGACAACATGCATTGTTTATGGTCATCGGGAGGCAGGTTTCATCTTCTTCTAGAGTTCAATGAGGAGAAAATAAGTTTTTGAAGATGCCGTTAGCTCATTATAATAGGCGTGTAAAACTCATCCCAATGACATTATGGCCGAGACTTGTCCGAATGATGATCATGGAAGTTACTCTTGAATCGTAACCGTCGAAGGTTCTCGTCGATTATAGAGTAAATTTTTGCTCTTCTCCTTTTTGCTTCATTGAAGAAAAACAAAAATAGTGATTTTGAGTCCTTTATTTAATATTATTCTAAGAGTTGAATTCTTCTTTGAATGTGTTGTGTTATTTCGAAATTGATTTTGATTGGAAATGGATCATGCATTTATAGCTTCTTTCTAAATTTCAATTTTCAACCATTTCTTGTACTTTGGAGGGCATTCATCCAAAGAGTGGTGTTCTATCATCTATTTGAGTGAGGAGATATGAATCATGATACAATAAGACATTGATTTCGTTAAAGTTACTACGTTTAGGAAGTATTGGCCATAGTTAAGAGGTTTTGATTGGTCAAATGTTGTGAGTTAATGAGATTTTCTTGACAATTTACACCAAAAACTTGTTTCTAAAACATTTGAGGCACTCGAGGGTATAGAGGTTCGAAAAGTTCTTTGTATTCTTATTTATCGAAGTAGAAGACCCGTAATTATTTTGCTACCATATTAGCATAGATGATAAGAAACATATGTTTTAAGGATATTTACCATTATTTTTGTAAAGAATATATCGGTGGAAAGAATTTGGCATCTTTTAAAAGCCTTTCTCTCGAATCACTTCACTCCTGACTGGCTAGTCCGAAAGGGTTTCTAGCATCCAAGTTTTTTTGTCTATCTCACCATATTGGGTAAAATCGACTAAGCCACAAATACCCTCTCCAATGGGCACATTCATTGTTCTTAATTGCAAATGAGAATGTATCACTAATTTGAGACATATAATTGACTTATAAATCTCTAGATTCAGTGCCAACATTTTCCACTTTATCATCTCCTCATTGGAAACAAAAGACATTTTTACAAACTTGTTTCAACATGAAGACTGTTATGGTGAATGCAACTATGAAGTGGTAAATACATACAATATGATAAATATTTAGATATATCCTTAGCTCCTTCAGCATAAAATAAGTGCCCCGATCAAGCATACCTCCATGGACCATCACCCATCTTGCCCTCCAAGTCCCAATTGGTTATCAGCAATTGTAATTTTACTCAACAACTCAAGCATAAACAATGGGAAGAACCTGGAGCTACAACTGGGATGATTTTTTCCACGTATATGCACTCACCTCTAACATAAATGAGATGCATTCCATTTGTGTTTAAAAGATTACCATCAATTCCAAAATCAAAGGCAAACCAAATGCCGCAGATAATAAAACCACCCATTTCAATTTTCAATTGATTCAAGATGCAATCCAAAAGTAAGAAGAAATAAATCTTGTTCTTGTGCCTTCTTCCCCTAGTGTTTCTCCCGATTCATTGAATCCGTTGCTTTCTCCTTCTCTCTGCTTACCTACTTTCTTTAGAAATTCAACCGTCCATGTCTTATCAAGGCTCGTGCTTTCAATTTTTTTTTAAGAAGAAACATATATAGTAAGTGGAATGGTAGTTAAGTGCCGGAGCTCACTAGTACCATGCATGGACAATGTGATCTGTCCACAACTATAGACAATGTTTCATATCCTTATTGGGAAGTCTAACAAAATCAATGTGTGGCTTATTTGAATACAACAGCTTGCAAATTATTGATTTTTAGACATTCAAAATATCTTGACAAGTGAGGGAGCAAGTGAGATTCTTCCTTTGATTTGTTCTCATTTCAACCATCAAATCTCACCGAAGGCTCTAGTCCTATTAAGAGCATAAAATAGGTTGAACAACAAATTAATGGGAGTAAAATTTTGACTGGTTGCAAAAATGCTGGTTTTAGTGAAAGAATATTGCAACACTAATTATCAACCTCGCCATCTCGGTGTTGCAAGAATACTTTCTTTGAAGGTGCCTAGGTTAGTTATTCTAGATGATGTGTGAGTGTCATCTCGTTAAAACAACCCAGGTGAATCATTTTGAGAGTGTTTTCTTTCAATGGATGGCAAGCATATTACCTCTAAAAAATCCAAATTATTTTTCAGAGTTCTTTTCAATTGCAATGTGAATAAAGTATGTGATATATTTTCCATAAACCCTTTAAAGGTGGCAAGAAATTGTATTTTTTCAATATTGGCTATTTTTTCAACACTCTGACCCAATGCATAACAACCTTCTGCTGCAAGCATGTTGCTCATTCACTGTGGAAAATGTCACTGGTCTAGGGTCTCTAACCATAAGGTCTGCCCCTCCTCTTTGACTTCCATAGGCTCCTTATCAAACTGATCCAAAACTGGTCCTATCTAGGATCCAACACCTACAAACACTTCATCAAAGACACATACCTTGTTGACTATTTTGCTGTAGCTCCACTTTTGTAATCTAGGCCTGGTTGGGACATATAAACCAGTCTCTAACAATCCTCTAATTTCTGCCCAGAATTGCCTTAAGGAGGCACAAACACCCTTCTATGAAAGGATATGACCCTCATTGATGATGCTGGGCTGTTATAGCCTCCACCAGCTCTTCGACCTCCCTTCAAACAACTGCGGCACCCTACAGCAAGGCTGTGTAGGGCTGCGACATCCCTTCTAAGAGTCTTCCCACCTTCCTTTCACCTCAAAACAGCCCTCCCTTACTTCAGCCTTCAAGAAAAACACTTCAGTCCTGCACTCAGCTCGGACCCTTCTCTAGCTACTCGGTCACCTTCCTGTGGCACTAAAACATAATTGTTCCCACGCTGGTATGCCCTCTTCTCACTGCGGCCAAATCAGAGATATGTATTTTCCCTTCAACGCTTATGTTTGTGTTGTGTTGCACAAGGATGGATGCTAAAATGAGGATCACACACGTCTTATTTATAGCCTTTTAAGCCTCCATGAATTTTCTTGAAGAGACCCATCTATTGGAACCCTTTTACACCAAGCCTACATGACTTGGCAACCAATAATTACCTAGTCAACTTCAAAAATTCATTTCTCTCTAACAACAACTCGGATCCGAATGATTCTCGATTAGTTGGAATCGTATCATCAAGCAATATCATCCTTATCCATCACATGTCAATTTCTCATCATGGTTTTGGCCCAAACACGATGGGTGAAAAACCCCCAAGCTTGGATCTCAAGCCCACAAGCCCATTTGTGGCGCTTTGACCTCCAACCCTCGATCACTAGGGTTTGGAGTACCTCCCAAGCTACATAAAAAATCAACAAAAAATAGATCCAATATCTAAGTTGTCGTAAATATAAAATAAGAAAAGATCTAATATCTGAGAACAGGCCATAACAACTAGGAAACTAGTTCAAGGAAGAAAAGGATAAGAACATGAATATTTAGGTAAAACTGAGTTGTAAAATCCTCGTAATGAAGGTAATGCATTGATTAGCTTTTTTTTGTGGAAATGGAAAAATACACTGAGTAGTTTTATATCTATGAACATTAGAAGAGGGGGAAAAGATGAAACATTTAGTTTGCCAGTCATATAGTTGGATGAGTAAATAGCCAAATTTTATTTTAGATATATCTTTTTTACAATCATTGTTTTTGCATGGAGCATTCCAACATGAATGATGTTTACTATTGAATTTTGTTTTTAAAGGATGCTAAGTCACATTCCCCAATAATTTGTTAATATCTTTTGTTGAGAAATAAGATGAATCTAACTTGTGACTTTTGAGAATTTGGATTATCTAACAAGCTACTGTTGTGATGAACTTATATCATATTTTTCAATTTTTCTTTATGTACTTTATGGATTACTAGGATAAGGCTCACAAAGGAAGGTATGAGACATTCAAGGATGTGCATATGACATTTTGGAGCTTAATTTCTCCCATTTTCACTATCTAATTTTACCATATGTTTCAAGCATATATATGGCTGATGCTTTTCTTTAAATTTGTGTTGAATGATCAAATTCATTTAGAGAATAGTAGAACAGGAAAATGAAAAACTGATCAGTTGTCAAATCCAGTGAAAAATTAGTATGATTTTAGTATGAATATTTTCATTGCTAGCCATAATTGTGCCATACTTTCTGCATATGAACTGTGTTAGAATGTAGAAATGTCCCAACATTTCAAGTGGACACTATGCCCATCATCAGGGGATCCAATACCTTCTGCACCCATCATTAGGGGATCTAAATGAAGCTTATGTAGTAAGAAGCTTAGTGAATGGCTATAAAAAATCCATGGCATGGAAAGTTGGATAAGTTACAAGTAAAAATGAAGTATGCTAGAATTTAGAAAAATATATCAGATAATGTGAGGTCTGTGATCAATTTTGTAGTCATTCCCAGTTTCCAAGGGCTCCTAAGGTGGGTCTTAAAACTAAAAATACTGCTCAAATTTGGATTCCTGAAGATCATATTCCCTTTTGGAATTTTGGCAATCTGAACTGTCTTCAGGGGCACCAATGACACCATCATATGTCCTGATTTTAATTTCATTGTATTCTTTATCTATGAAATTTGAGACAAAGGGGTCATTATGCACCCATTTTTCAACTTTTGGGCCATTCAACTCCATTGTATCAGGTGCAAGTCTTTTAGCACTGTTTTCTTGATAAGGCAGACAACATCATTATTGATAGGTTGATCTCCGCTTGGCTCAAAAACAGTGGCACTCTTTGAGCATAAATCATTCTCCCACATCTACACAGAGAATAATATTGAAGTTAACACTCTAGCTAAGGCATCAGCCGAATTGGCAACAAGCTAGCTGATAATTGACATGTACAAGGGAGAAAAAAATTCCAGCTCCACCAAAAAATTACACTAGAAGTCATTCTCCAAGTACCTGTGATGAGCTTGCTCCTTTTCAGGTACCTTCTTGTCTTTCCCAATGAAAGAATTTAAAAGTTCTGAATTTGAAAAACAAATCTCTCACGGGAGTTATTGAACTGAATTTTACAAGCCTGTCTGGCCTAATTTATTTGGATTTAGCTAGCAACAATTTGTATGGTAGTATTCCGCCTAGCTTGTGGACCTGCAAAAATATCCATTCTGTGAGCCTAGCAAGAAACAAATTAAGTGGTGAAATCCCTCCTGGCATGACATCCCTTCAGGTTCTCTCTTTTTGTCTGTACAGTGTCCCTTTTCTCCACGCCTCAGCAATATTCAAAGCAGAGATATGTCAAAATTTGCATGTTGATATCTCAGCTGGTTCAAAATACAGTATAAGGATATTCAACATATGGTGATCATAGCTATTGCACAATCTCTCCCTTTTGAAATTAGTTATTTTTTCCTCATAGAAGAACATCTTATGCTTGCAAACACTTTCTACTGGCACTCTACTGTAGATAAATATGTTGGCCTGCAATATTGGAGAGATGTACTTGAAACAACCTTATATATCAAAGATTCTACTTCCAATACTTCAAATATTTGAATGGATTTATGTGGCATATCACCATGCAAAGCTTTTGTTAGAGATGAAACTTACTCTGAATTCACAGAAACCCATTCAGCAGTTTTGGATGCACATTTTCTTTGAGACATCATGCAAAAATCCAAGGTTGAAAGGATCAATTTCATTATACCTGTAGCTTCATGGCACTGACAGTGCACATGAGTATTTCCATAAATATGAGCTGAAGCATTCCCATAGAACTTGAGATTTACAAGTTCACCAAACTTAAAAATTTCTGTATGGGCATCTTCAGAAAATTCACCATAATGAAGGGTAACTCCTTCACTAAATACTCAAACCCTTCTTTATCCAACTTGTCATAAGTATCACAAATAGGAGGGGTCTTAAACATTACCATTTTATGACTGCTTCATCCAACTTGCAGTGACAAATAACTATGTCTGTTAGTACTGGAGGTATGTTTATCACTTCCACCAGCATCCAGGAAAACAAACATAACCTCACGGAGTCGACGATCAATTTTGTAGTCATTTCCAGTTTCCAAGGGCTCCTAAGGTGGGTCTTCAAACTCAAAATACTGCTCAAATTTGGATTCCTAAAGATCATATGCCCTTTCATAATTTTGGCAATCTGAACTGTCTTCAGGGGCACCAATGACACCATCTTATGTCCTGATTTTAATTTCACTGTCTTCTTTATCTATGGAATTTGAGACAAAGGGGTCGTTATGTGCCCATTTTTCAACATTTGAGGCATTCAACCAGATTGTATCAGGTGCAGGTATTTTAGCAATTTTTTCTTTGATAAGGTAGACAACATCATTATCGATAGGTTGACTTCCACTTGGCTCAAAAACAATGTCACTCTTTGAGCATACATCATTCTCTCACATCTACACAGAGAATAATACTAAATTTAACACCCTAGCCAAGGCATCAACCGAATTGGCAGCATGCTAGCTGATAACTGACATCTACAAGGGAGAACAACATTCCAGCTCCACCAAAAACCTACTCTAGAAGTCATTCTCTAGGTACCCTTGATGATATTTCTCCTTTCAGGTACCTTCTCGTCTGTCCCAATTCAAGAAGTCGAAAGTTTTGAATTTGAAAAACAACTCTCTCACGGGAGTTTTTGAACTGAATTTTACAAGCCTTCCTGAACTAATTTATCTAGATTTAGCTAGCAATAATTTATCTGGTAGTATTCCGCCTAGCTTGTGGACCTGCAAAAATATCCAGTCTGTGAGTCTGGCAAGAAACAAATTAACCGGTGAAATTCCTCTTGGTATGGCATCCCTTCAGGTTCTCTCTTTTTTCTCCATCTCAAACAGCAGTTTTATCAATATTACAAGTGCCCTAACAGCTCTGCAGGACTGTCATAACCTTACCACATTGGTTCTGTCAAATAATTTTAATGGGGATATGATTCCAACTGATACACATGGATTTCCCATGCTCTGGACATTAAGTCTTGGAAATTGTGCTCTTTCCGGGAAAGTTCCAGTTTGGCTCCTGAAATGTCCAAATTTACAGGTCTTGGATCTTTCTTGGAGTAATCTCAACAGAGTTATTCCTATTTGGTTAAACACTCTTCAATATATTTTTTATTTGGACATGTCAAACAATTCTCTGTCAGGAAAAATTCCAAAGAAGCTTATGGAGTTACCTAGTTTTAAGTCAATACAAATACCCCTGTATCAGCTCAAACTCCCTTTGAGCCCTCTTTATATGTAAAGAAAAATCAAAATGCTTTTGGGCTGCATTAAAATCAGTTTTCTAATCTTCCTCCTTCTTTATACTTGGCCAGAAACAATCTCAGTGGCACTCTAAGCCCTGAGATTGGGCAGATGAAAATGATTCCTATTCTAGATTTGAGTCATAATAATTTCTCGGGGATAATCCCAGACACACTGTCTAACTTGAAAAATTTGGAGACCTTAGATTTGTCAAACAATAATTTTGTTGGAATCATACCACCATCCCTGAAGGATCTCACATTCCTAGTAATGCTCAATGTCTCTAATAATCACTTGCATTGGTTAATACCTTCTGGACATCAATTTTTGATACCTTTAACAAGTCTAGTTTTGAAGGAAACTTTGGTCTCTGTGGCCAGCCTATTACTACCACCTGCAGTCCACCTGTGTCAATACTGGGGGTACCTATTGCTGCACACAGAATCAATAGGCTAGACAAAAATACCATTCTTGGCATAACCATGAGTGTTGGTGTTGGGATTGCTTTTCTTTTGGCTGGGGTTCTTTGGAATCAATAAAGAAGACAGGTAACAGAGCAGGGAGTTGCAGACAAGATGGATTTTTACATGCCTCATAGGCTTTCTGACGCCTTGGGATATAACTTGGTGCTCTTATTCCAGAATCATTGTCTTAAGGATCTTTCTATTGCTGATCTATTGAAAGCTACTGGTAATTTTTAGCAGGAAAACATCATTGGCTGTGGAGGCTTTGGATTGGTATATAGATCCACTCTGGAAGATGGCACAAAAAATTCAATTAAAATATTGACAGGAGAATGTGGTCAGATGGAGCATGAATTTAAGGCTGAAGTAGAAGCTCTATCAAGAGCCCAACATAAGAATCTAGTGTCATTGCAAGGATACTTCAAGTATGGGAATGATAGACTGCTGATTTATTCCTATATGGAGAATGCGGGTTTGGTATATTCTATGAGCCTTGATGCTTTAAAGACCATCATAATTTATATATATTTGTGTCAATTAGACGTGTAATAGCTCTATTCTCCAAGTCACCTCATGGTTTCATCAATGATGCATCATGATAATAATATCTCCAAGTTCAGTTTCAAAGTGTCTTCACAAGATGCTCCAAGATGTCGTCAAGGTGCTCCAAATAGATCTTCAAAAAAATATCTTCTACTTCTTTTCAGGGTGCTCCAAGTCCGTAGGCCTTAACTCTTCTTCAACATCCTGCTCCTAAAATGTCTCCAATATTGCAAAGAACAAGCAGTTATAGGCCTTCAAAAATACCTTAAAAAGAAATTCACCAAACAATCCCTTCAGGCCTGTTATTATTTCACTTCAAATAATGCCCAAAGTCTGTTCTAAAGCTGCTAACCATTGTCCTCAAGATAAAACAATTTTCCTTCAAGCCTTCTAAAAAATGTTTGCCAAGATCATCTTCAAAAGGAATCTAAATTATGTGCAAGAGGCTTGGAATAAGTACACATAGTCTTAGTTTAGAGCTCTTAGCCTAGAATGTGTCGCAACAGAGAACTAATCAAGCACCAGATTCACGTGTAGAGGTCAAGAATAGATTCAAGTCTAAATGCTGAGATATACCTTCTCACCAAGCTCAAAATGTTTCCCACAAGTCCGAATAGCCTTTTGTCCACACACAGGTCTGAACTCTTGAGCAAATCTAAGATACGAGCTGTAGATCTGAGGAATATATACGATGAGCCCTCCTCACAGGACCAAGCTTCCAATTAGCTTGTTTGTTGGAGGTTCAAATCTCCATAGAATATCCTCAAGACCGAAGTCGTTTGAGGACTGCAATTCACAACAGTGTTTTAGCTTTGTCCACAGCTCCAGTTTCCACTGGTCCAAAGGTTTTGTAGCTTCCTCTTACAGGTTCGAAGGTATGGAAATTTTTGTTACAGGTCCAAAATACAGAGAGTATCTTGATGTCTTATCCACCGAAATCTTCAGAGAAATGCGAAGTCTGGACTGTCCAACAAATAAATCTGAGCCAAGATTCTATGCACAGTCTTAAACTACTATAGTTACTACACATGAATCACTATAATATTCCACAGTTCGATCAAGAAGTTTACCACAAAAAATACTAGTGCTGTAGCTTGGTTTGCAATCCGAAATTTTGTCTTCTAGCACAATTCTTATCACAGGTCCAAAGGAATAGATAACCATCACAGATTTTTGAGCCAAACAAATTTTATTCCTCGACTTCCAAGTCAGTCTGCGGTTATACCCTACTTTTTTCACCTCATCCTCAGGTCTGTCTAGATGCATTTGAGATCGGTATCCTTCCTGGATCTATTGTTGTTGTGATATCCCTTAAATTTACAAGTTTTCTCCAGTGGTCCAAAAGACTTCCTACTTTGCCCCCTTGTTCCTGAACTTTGACAAAACATAGTAAATAAAATTCACATTTATAGCAATTTCAACAACTAGACAAATGAATGTAGACATGAGACCAGCCATCGAGTATAGGTTCCTCTGTGCATGAATTTTTATGATGTATATGCATGTCAAGTAATAGCATCACGGTTGCTTGTATCTATCGATTAATACGCGCTTCTTGTTTTCTAGAAAACATTTGATCAGTAATAATATTACCGTATCTATACTTTCTTGATAGTCATATTACAAGTACTAATACACATAACCAAAAAAACTGTAGTGGCCCAATCTCAAAAATTGAAGTGCCAAAATTTGTTGCTGAATTAAAACAAATTTTTGAAATCCATTAAAAAGCCCACATTGTATGAGACCTTGCCTTCAAATTTAATTATCTGGAAAATACAACAGGGGTGCACTACATTAAGAATTTGAGCAACATGCAGTGGCCCAATAAACTTGATAAATGTCCCAACTTTAAGTGCTTTGGAATGCCAAAGTACTACATTTTAACTATTAATTTCCATGAGGCTTCATAACTTATCTTGCTCAAATATACTCTGGGTGTAACCATTTTGCTTCCTGCTCTTATCCAAGGTCTTGTGAAAGTGATTTCTCACAAAACATCTTTGACCTCAATCTACTCTATTCCCCGTTCTTAACATCATGTTCAACATCAGTCGTGGAGATATCTATCTTGATCTTTACCTTTCGATGCAAACTTAGCCTCTTCCTCTAATTTTTTCACCTGAGCAACATGTTTCTTCCCAGAAAGATGCGCGTCAAAAATAATTTGACTGTTACAAACTGCATTACACAAAGTACATACCTTAACTTCCGCTATTGCAGTGCCAGCTTCCAATAACCTTTGATGTTTGGTAGCTATGTCATTTGTTGCTTTTGCTTTAAATTTTCTTTTCCCAGTGCTAGAATCAGAAAATTCCCCTTCTGATTTTTTAATTTTTTCTGGATGTTGTGAGTTTCGTACTGAATTTTATTGTAAAAAACTGAGGAGCGGAGGTTTATATTTATACTAGTTTACCATGTTTTAAATGAAACGTCCTTCTCGAAGGGGAGGCTGACATGCGTGCCAAAGTGCAGGTCGGCTCACTGTTAGGTGTAATTTTCTTAGTCTTAAAAATTCAATATCTCACAAACTACTAGGAGTTTCGGGACAAATAAGGGCTCATTGGAAAGGAAAAAATGCACTCCATAAGATAGTATAGGAGAAAATTTGGAAGGATGCCTCTAAGGTGGTAATAAAACAATTTTTCTTTGTGACTTTCCTTAATGTTTGTGTGCGCCTTTGTTGAGAATTAGGTAGGGCTAGGTTTAATTGAAATTCTCTTCTTGATAATTACTTGTGAGCTTACTTCTTTTACTTATGTCTTCTCTTCTTAACTTATTATGTCTTTCATCAAGTCAATTACCAAAACACAAGAGACACAAATTTAGGCTCTTCGAGCTAGAGCCAAAACCTCTCCCTCTTGGAGAGGAAAACCCACAAGAAATTCTTATTATAGACTTTTAGATGACAAGTACCATGACCATGACACAAACCCTTGACCCTTGTATGCCTCCAAGACCTTGTCATTGCTTCCTCATTGAATCTTTAAGCTGATCCTTCTTTTCTGCACTGTCCTGCTCTTTTCTACACCAGGACTAGAGAGTTCAGTATAACTGTATTTCCCTTCTCCTACTGTATGTGATCCTTACTGAGATATCAACACCTTGTTATAGAATATCCTGTGCACACCTTGCACCTTCACTTCACCTTGCTCATTGATCTTCAACATACACACACGTCTTATTTCATTTCGATGAATAGTCCACCATTTTCATACTCTAATGATACCCTTACTTGTGTTGCATTACTTCGTTGAGCACACTTATTATACTTAGCACTTCACACAATCCTGTAACTACTAAACACAGTGCTGTCACTTCTTCTCCTTCAAGAAATATATCCAGGTCTTGTGGGAGAAGTCATTTGTAAAAGTCATGTAATAGGAACATCCTCCTAAGGATGTCACAGGCAGCATACCAGATAAATTAGAATGTCACCTAGTCCTGATGATGAACCACACTGGTTGGTTCGAAACACATCGACTTTGTTCATTGTAATGTGATTATTACTGAAAGATTTCTTCATAATTTATCGATGGGTCACAGAAGCCAGAGATCTTTTAAAATCAGAATGTATCAACTGAAAGATATCAGTTATCTTTATGACACTTGAGGGGAATGGTCCCTTTGTATGCTTCCCTTCGGCACAACCCTGACATATACCTTCATGATCATATTTAAATTCAGGCATCCCTATCACCACCTTCCTTGCTTCGGGAAGGGCTTTGTAATGAAGATGTGCAAACCTCCGATGCCATAACTCTATTTGAAGAGTTGTATCACATCCCATAGCCCCTAATGGACTTCCTCCAATCAAGTAGAGTGTATCAACTCTAAAACCAACTGTAAGAGCTTCTTTGAAGTTCCTCTTCCAGATGCGTACCTTTCCATAAACGAATGCCACCTTGAAACCTTTGTCTTCCATTGTTGAAATAGACATAAGGTTCTTCTTCAAATCAGGTACGTACAACACATATTGTAAACAGATGACCTGACCTTGAGATAGATGAAGGGTCACAATCCCTATCCCTTTCATGAGATATGTGGCATTATCTCCAAGGATAATTTCTAAATTAGTATCCTTCTCAATCAAATCAGAGAGGGCTTCTTTATAACCAATGAGGTGCCTTGAAGCACCACTATCAATCAACCAGACATCCATGGTGTCGGGAGGAGATGTAACAAAGAGGGTAGATACAAGAATATATTCATTTTTCTTATTGTCAACAACATTAGACTCACCGTACCTAGAATTTCTTGACCCATTGAAAGGTTTCCCATTTCCACTACGATCAGAGGGAGCCTTCCTTTTTCCTTTGAACCTGTTGTTCCTTTGATTTCCATTCCCCCTCAAGTTGTTGTTGTCATCATCCCTGGGAGAGTCCCTTCTATTGGGGCACTCTCTTGCATAGTGACCAGACTTGTTACAAGTGTAACATCTTCCCTTCCTTCCTCTGGGCTCTACTCTACCATGGTTTTGATTTCTCGGGCCACCATGGTTCTTCTTCTTTGCACGAGTGGCGAAGGCAGTAGGGTCACGTATATTTCCATTAAAGGGATGATCTCTCTCCATCATTCTTGTCTCCTCTTGAGTGCATCTAGTCAACAATTCATCAAAATCAGGAATCATCTTATTATTAAGAATCGTAGTATTAAATACATACCAGTCTCGGGGAAGTCCTCCAAGAGCAATGAGGATGAGCTCTCGATCAGCTACTTATCCTATGCCAAGGAGATCATTCCTAATTTCTATGAGCCTCGTAAAATATGGATGCTCATGAATCTTCCCCTGCAAATAGTCCATGAAATCTTGATCTTCTAATACCAAATCAAAGGACATCTTCATGCATGATAAGCAGACTTGCTAGTCAACTTATCATCAGACCATTGGTCCTTGACAAGACTTCTTCTTCGGTGATTTATTTTCACACTATCTTGGACTTTGTCTTCACCTCAGCTCTAATACCATGTTAATTTTAGATAAACATGGTATGTTCTATATGCTTAATGCAGTTTTACTTTAATCTTTCTTATAGGCCCAATTCAACACATAAACATTAAAGTAAAATGTCGATAGAACATAATAATAGATCAACAGAAGACAAGCCAAATAGTGTAGATTAGATTTTACAAATTTTCTTGTCCAGCAACGATAGAGAGTAATGTGCGTTATGACAATCAACAGGATGCATCAACCAAGAAAGACTTTCTCAACATCAGATCAGCCAACCTTCCAAGCATCACACACACCCCTCAAAGACAGCTCCAAAAGTCAATGCATGTCAACAAAAGAATCCCTCATCCAGATTTTTGACATCATCCATATTTTCGACATCCATTTCCGACATCATTTCTGGCATCCATATTTCAGGCATCATCCATATTTTTGGCATCCATTTCTGACATCCAGATTTCCAGCATCATCCATATTTCCGACATCCATATTCACACGTGGGAGAGAGAGAAGTCTCTTCTAGGCTATACGAACCAATCAGATCATGAGGAATGTGTGTGATGAGATGATGATGAAATGGACATCATATATCTCCAATTTATATCAGTTAGTGAGGGTGTGTGACACATGTATTCGGCTTCTGACCCTACATTACAAATCTAGTGGACGTAGCACATGTGTGGAAAATAAAATTAAAATATATGTTCTCCTCATCCAAACAAGATGATCTTTAGATCAATCTTGCACCTATTCGAAAGAGGAATCCAAAAAAGATATAATCATCATCATATGAGCAGTGCAACCTGGAATTTGGACCTAGTTGACCAAAATTAACAGTGTTACTACTCTGAGAATAGAACATGATGGTTAAATACGAAAGGCCACTCTAAACAAATTAGCAAATGCTTACAAGATTCTCGATACTTTGTTTTGGAAACAAGATTTTTTTTTTTAATGGTCTAACAATATTTACTTAGAATATATCTCAACATATATTTATTACTTATATTCTACATAAGCCACATATTGTTGAAAAAGTAATCTGCATGGTTGAAATTGTCAGCATAAGTTTCAAGTTATGAGTCAATATATTACTTTCCATTTATTTCACCTTAGGCTTATTTTGGGCAAGCAAATGTTTTAGGAATGCCAGACACGACATCGGTGGACAGGTAAACAATTTTTTTATAATTGCAATTTTCATTCCATGATATCCTCTCTTTATTGTTTGATTGTATTTTGGATGTTTCTTTTGATTTTGTTTTGTCGTTTAACTGTGAAATTGAAAATACTTGGTATCATGTCCATTTAAAAAAAAACCAAAGCTTGAAGATGAAATTAGTATTACACGATATTTATTGGAATCCTTATAACTATTTTGTGGTAAAATATTTTCATGAATATCAGAAAAGTTTACTTTCATGTTGTTATTTGAGCACATGTTGTTTATATACTTGACCAAGTTCATGTGTTAGAAAATGAAATGTTTTTGTGAATAAAACGACAAGGATTAAACATCATATCTCGTATTATTTGTTTTCACAAGTTATCTACAACTTGAGTTTTTAGCATATAACTTAGTTGACATGATTGTTCCTAAGCTTTCCCTGAAGGTTGAATACTAAGTTACTAAGGTGTTCTTTTCTATATATGGTGACATTTTATTTGCTTTGTTTATATAGGTCATTTGGCCACATTATAGTGGCCACTATCGCCCAACTGAAGAAAATTTGTTCGAGTTTCTTACTTGTATGGGGAAAAATGGCTTTAACATTGCTGATGTTGAGTTATATATCATATAAAATTTTTATAGCCAAATTTACTTCATATTCTAGAGTTCATTTTCGTTCATGTCTTACACTCTACATTGTATTTTCTTTTGTTTTCAGAAAATGAACTCAGTATTGATCGTAAAAAGCAGAAATTGAAAAAAGAGGAGAGCAATAACATTGGAGCGACAAATGCAAAAAAGGGGAGAGAAGAGAACTGATCTGGTGATACCCTTAGAGCCAATATCCCGCATAAGACACACATATAGATATTGATGTTTAGGTCTTCAGAGTTGGTGAATTCACGTGCAATGCCTTGGCAACGGAATGATAATGTTTTGAAGTGATGAAACATCATTTCATGTGTAAATTGTAGTCCAACCAATATTAAGTTGGAAACTCATTGTAAGAGTTTAACATTTCATATAATATAATTTATGTGGTTGAAATTATTTATAATTTCACTTGATATTGTTTAGTGTTATAATTAACATATGCAACTTTATGTTTTCATATTAGATGAACATGCACATTGTATGATATTTTTTAAACCATACAAATTAATTTATGTTGATTAATAATGAACACGTAAAATCAATTTAAAACTACTAAATTAGTAGTTTTTAATTTAGTCATTCATAATGATTATTAATGAAAGTAAATGAAATGAATATAAACTACCAAATTAGTCGTTTATATAATGAATATGAAACTACCAAAAAATGATAAATGACCACTGCAAATGATAAATTTGTGATTACAAATAATGACTAAATTTCACATATATACGACTATTAGTAGCTAATTTACAGTATCTTATAATATAACCAAAAAATTAGTCATATTTCTTTAGTCATTAATTAGTTTCAAACAATGACTAAAATGTGCATATATATGACTTTTAGTAGCTAATTTACAGTATCTTATAACACGACCAGCATTTTGGTCATTAATTGGTTTTCTCAGGTAATTATATAGTAATATATTTTGTTGTATATTTGGTCATTAATTGTGACAATTAATGACCAAATCAATGATTAAAACAATGACCAAATCAATGACTAAATTAGTGACTAAATTAATGACCAAATATACTACTAGACAACAAAATTGAGATAACCAATTAATGACTAAGCTAAAAATGACTAAAAGTTGGTCGCGTTATAAGATACTAAAAGTTGGTCGCGTTATAAGATATTGGTCACCGACCGAAAAATAGTCGTTTATATGCAAATTTTAGTCTTTTTTTGGTAACTAATTAGCTATTTTGTACTAGTGCTACCAACTCGGATTGCCATGTTAATTCTCTGCAAAAAAAACTCAAAAACACGCTCTAATACCACAATTGACAGCAACAGAATTGAATCAGGCCCCCAAGGAGAGCTGGTCACTTCTTCACTCTGTTCATGTTGCAGGAAATCTCTTCAGTTTTTTTTTCACTTTTAATTATCAATTTCAGAGAAATTGACAAATAAATACCATAGCCAACTTTGGATATAAAACCACCTATAAAGTATCACCTGCACTCCTTCATCCCGCACGCACATTCATATACGTATGAATTCATATTATATCCCCTCTTATGTTAAGACCTTGGTTAGTTTAAATATATCTCCAGACTTATATTATATCGATGAAATCTATAACTAAGGTTACAGCCCGACGCCTTATAATCAAACACTTATAGTAACCTTAGGCCCTGGCCCACCTATACAATCAACCATTTAATAAAATGTATCCGCCATACCTTAATTATCCTTTGAGCTCTTTCGGAGAGCGATCACCATTCGATGGCTGGCCTTCGGATTGGACGACGCACACCGATATTGCGCCGGTCCCACAGTCGAACTTTAACGCGCGATGGCATGCAAAAATGGTGGTTTCTCCAGACTGCTTGTGGCCACGTGTCAGGCAGCTAATGGAATCACGTTTGAATTGAAAAAACCACTTACTCCCAAAAAGCGGTGCGATATGGGTGGTTTGGTTTTGCAAACCCTCTCTCGGTTTCGGAATAGTGATTGACCAAGGTTAAGTCAGATTACGCCATTCGTTCTATTTTTTGCGGTTCACTAACTCACGGTCTAACCTCGGGACAGGAACTCTCAGTCAACAGCAAAAAAAGTCTAATTCTCCTTAGGCGGGGTTTTTCCCCTATGACTAAAAGTCCGCAGTTCTGTGACAACCACACTACTGGTGCATTCATTCAAGACTGGCCCTCTACAACGTCTGCGACGATGGGTTAATATCTCACTCCCGGCCCTCACGAAACGTAATGCGAAAATTTCAGGGAATCCTCAATCAACCATAGACAGGGATTTGCAGAGATTTACACAAGAATTCTCTTCATTGAATTAATCAAAGGATGGAGGATTCAATATGCTCGGGATCAACAATTTCACACAGAGATTAATTCAAACACACACAGATAGTCAATAAAATGCTGGCTTTTATTCAACTAAAGCAAAGGCTTAACACACGGCTTCACTGTGAAAATCTCCTCCCTTCAATACATCCGGGGGATACAATTTATATGCATTAAAATGTATCTTTTTGGTTCCTCGGTGAGGACCGTTTATCTTATAACAATACTTAATTACATTATTTGAATAACTGAACATGACAGATGGACTGAACAAAACTATTCGGCTTCTACTGATCTAATGCAACAGACAGCTAAGGTGTTGACACCTTGCTGTTACAATTCGAATGATTTTGAACCCTCCTAGCCACAACATGTGGACAAAACTTCCTACATTGCTGGCTAGTGTCTAATTCCCCTACATCAATATCTAACAACATATGACCAACCCCCTCTACTTGAAACCTCCGATTAAAACACTTGTTCACATTGGCTTGGAAGAACATAGGGCTCTAATCCTAGATCAATATTGCTTGTTAGACATGTGTTGTCATTAATTTCAAAGGATGTTTGTTAGGTATGTGTTGTCATTGATGTCAAAGGATTTCAAAGAAAGTTATGGATTGGTCAATATTGGTGGTATGCAGGAAAATTAGTGAAATAATGTTTTTTGGAGAAGCATATTTAGATAAGATTTTTCCTCAAAATATTATCCTAAAATCTCTTGGAAATGGTACAGTTGGATGGTGCTCAGAAATAAATTTCCAATGGTATTTTTAAGTTTAAAAATTCTTCATGGATCAAAAAATATCCCCAGTCAAAGTTAGTAGGCCAAAAGGTCAAAGGATCATGCCAAATGCATTGATAATTTTGGTGGTCTCCAAATCTAGTGAAAATTTAGAGTTTCCAAAAACTTGGAAGACAAAGGCGCGAAGTCCCACAACATAGTCAACATATAGGTGTCGAGCACATGGATCAATCATAAGCTTAGGAGGAAGAGAGGGGGATCCCACGGGACAAGTAACCCCAATGATTTAACCTCGACAATTTCCATTAGAGTCGTAAGTTTCATTTCTGGGGAGATGACTCTGGGGAGACAAAAATATGTCCATCGGTTGTAGATATATCTCCCATATTGGCCTTAAAACTTTATAACAACAATTCATGGAAAAACCAATGTCGCAAAACCCTTATCCTCCATATCCTTGACAACATGGACCTATTAGAAGAAGATAGATGGCGCAATTTGATTGGTTTATATACATAGTTGGAGACACAGTGGAATGATGTTGTCAGCATCTGAAAGCCTTGGGTGTAACAAACTAGGGTTAAAATTTCATGTAATAAAGTTAATAAAGGAAAAATAAGACCCAGGGCATGGAACACTTATTCCAAGATGAATGTTGGGAAAAACATCCTAGTGGGCATCACTTGTTGTTTATTATGGATAAGGAAATTGGAAAAGGCATTGTAAAAGAATTTGAAAAGGAAAAGTGGAAATTATTGGCATTTATTTATGAAAATAAAGGAAAATATGAGAAAAGGGAGATGAAAGGTCACATGTTGCATGTGAGGAGGACATTGAAGGAAAATAAAGGAAAAATGAAGAAATTAGAGGCATCAATAATAAAAGGCATCAGAGCATCAGTTTGGGGCCTTTTGTTATTTTGGTTTTTGATTTGGTTTCAGAGAGGAGAAGATCAACAAATGGAGGAAGCTAGCAAGCAAGAAAGGAGAACATGGACAATAAAAGGAAGGACAAAGAAAGCAAAGGAAAGAAAGGACCAATCAAGGAAAAGTTGGATCAAGTAGCTTCAATAGGAATACTTTCAAGTAACAGGTTGCATGTGTGATTTCCTAGCTGGTTTGTTCATGCACGGTATATGCATGTGTGTATTTGGTTCTCTTTTTATGATGGGCATAGTTTTTCCAGGCGTGGCAAGTTGTTTTAGCCTTTCCTTGTCATTTCCGGATAGCCATGGTTTTATGGGATTCATTCTTGGTTGAGATTTGGATTACATGAAGTTTTTGGATTTGAGTGGGGTGGTCTTAGGAAAATCCCAAGGGTCGGGGGTGGAGATGGCTTTTTTAGGGAAGCCCTCAACAGGTCAGCGGAGACAGGAAAATTCCTTAAGGGATGGTGAAGGAATTATGAGGCATAAAATCTTGGTGTGATTTTGTGATCTCGATACTAGTTTAGGTGAGATCATGGTAGTGTGAGGGTGGGGGTGGTTTAACCTATGAATTCCCTTGGTTGTTTATGTTTTTTTTTCCCATGAGATCCCACATTCATGTTTGGAATATGGAATGGGGGTGATTGGCTGAAATAAATATTTGGTTTAGCTCAGTCTATGGTCAGGTGCTACATGGAAGTCCCTAACTTGGTTGGATTTTTCATATGTTAACAAGAGCCATTTTTCTCTTTTATTTTATGAATGAATGTAATTTTTATGATGCGCCTTTCATGTTTGTCCTTTTGTTATTTATATGGTTATATGTTGGTTATAATCATGGTTTGATGACAAATTCCAGTTATGGCTCTTATCATGCTTTCATTTGTAAATGAATGGTTATTGAATGCATGAATTAATAGATGTTATTGAAGCTATACTAAGAGGGAATTATACCTTCTTTATGATTCTAAAATAGGTATCATATCCCCATGTTCATATATGCATTCATGACTTGTCGATTTCACGTTCACCAAGTGTTTGATGAAATGATTGTCATGGTTAGGCCTTGTTAGATCATGTTCTTGTCTTAATTTTGTATTAATGGCTTTATCCTAGTGTCTTTCATTTTTCTGGAAAGTTTTATCAAGTTCTGGGTAGGCGTCTGGTTACTAACCCTAAAAAGGTGGCTCATATCTCGGGTTCACATGCACATAACTGGGAAAATTAGGCTGTAGTCACTGGGAGGAAGGGTCATCAATGCAACATGAGGGTTACAGTCAGATTTATGCAGTGTTATGCCTGCGTCTGAGAGTCTAGATCACTTAAAATAGAAATTTCACTTACGGTTTGGACACCTGTAGTGGTTTTTTAGCTCCTGGGGGTCCTGTAGCATGTGACGAAAGTCAGTGAATTTTTTATTTGTCAATTGCACTTCCTTAACTGTACCTAGGAGGTTGAGTCATGCCATAGTAGCCCACATGTCATGTTTATCTCAACATCCTAATGAAAGTGGGTAGATATGGGAGGGGTTGTTACATTGGGACACTTGGAACTCTAGGATGATGACATTTGGCATGCACATTTGGTGTTTTCACATGTCCAAGTGGGATAAAAAAACATGACATGTGGCATAGTGATAATAAGAGGTGTGGTAGTAGGTACATAAGTGGTAGATACAGTGGCACACTCACTCATCCTGGAGTTGAATCACCTTGGTGTTTTCAAATGAGATATCCATTATCAATGGATGTGAGCCAAGCCCAGGAGATGGAAAAATTGAAGTCAGTTGATGAAAAAAAAGTATGACCTAGGGGATTGAGGTGTAATGCAGGTTGAACATGTAACCCTGGATGTTTTTGGACGTGTCGTCTAGATTATGTCACCCCAGACCCCAAAGGTCCAGGCACCCTAGAGATTTTGAAATGAGGTGCATTTGAAAGTTTAGAGCAACGATTCCATGGAACAATAATTTTCACATCAAATGACATTTTTCAAGCCCCAAAAGGCATGCCCAAGGGTCCTAGCAGAAGTTATTAATAAAAGGTTTCCCATATTAATATTTTAAGGGTCTTCAAGCATAAACATGCATTGGAGGAGTTTTAAAGGGCCACATGGGTTTATGTGGATAAGCCCTTGGGGCTATATCGATCAACATTATTGATTAAAATAACATGAATGACTCATAAACTCGAGAAAAGTGGGCCATATTTGGTAGTTCAACGAAAAGTGCTAATGTGATAAAACTTGGATAAAGTGGCATGGATGAGTCGACAACTATTTGGATGCATGGAGATATTTAGTGACATATTTTGAAATTTTTGTCAAATATGGCAGTTTGCTAGATTTGGAACTACAGATAAATGTCTGCTAAATCCTATAATATAGTAGATTTGAAGAAAAAAATAGCTTAACTCAGATTTTCTAATGAAGAGGAGTGATTTTCTCATCAAGAAGAATTTATAGAAGTGGAATGTAACTGAAAATAAGAATTCATGCATGAGTAGAAATTGAATGAGCAAGAATATGATTTGTAGTTTTTGGTGAATTGATCAGAGGATTAGAGGATCACATATCACAACAAGTGTTGAAGGTGTTTTAATGGTGATATTGGCCATTTGAGGTGGTTGATATATGTAAGCAAAAAGGTGGTTAAGATGGAAATAAAGGAGTTTATCTATGCAAGGAAGGCATCAAGTTTTGAGATAGATGAGGCAATATTATTATATATAAAATTTATGCTTATCTAAGTTTGAAAATTGTATGGAAGAGGGATCAATATGGCCAACAAGTTGGAGCTTTCATTTTAGGGGTTGTAGCTCCTTCTAGTAGTGCCTAGTAGACAATTAGGGATTTGAGCTCCTTTCAAAATAAATTGATAAATCAGGGGTATTAACTCCTTTTAGTGGTAGCTAATAAACCATGAGTATTATCTCCTTTCAATGGAAACTGATAAATAAGGGGTAGTATCTCTTTCTGGTGGGTGCCGAAGAACATTGTAAAATCATGTTGAAGCTTGCCTTTGTAAAATCAATTGAAGAAATGATTGAAGTATTTATGCGTTTCATATATGATTATTGTGTTAATTATTACTTAAATTATTTTTAATGATATTGTTGGTGTTTTAGTATTCTTAAATTTGTGAAATTATCACAATACTGATTCACCCACCCTATTAGTATTGCCTTGGGTTCTAAAAATTGGTATTAGAGCCAAGTTACTTTAGATTATTTTATTATTTTAGATATTATTGGTATTTTAATATTATTTACTTAATTATTCTTAGTATTTTATTATTTTAATTTAGTATTATTTACCTTGTGTTGCATATATTCTTCTTACGTTGATGCTTACTTAAATTATTGTTATTGATATTGTTGGTATTGTAGTATTCCTTACTTTGTAAAATTCTCACAATATTGATTCACCCCTGCTCTTAGTATTTTCCCGAATTCTAAAAATTGGTATTAGAGCTAAGTTAATTTATATTAGTTTAACAGTTCGAAGAAGATAAGGGACCATGGAAAACCAGGAAGGAGGATTCACCAATAGGGTACTTATGTTCAATGGAACGAACTTTTCTTTTTGGAAGGTAAGGATGAAAAAATATATTAAATATCTTGGTGCTGATGTATGGGTCACAATGGAAGAAGAATATAAAAATCCTTCGTCCATGGTTATTAGAGGAAATAGGATTGAATTTACATGCAATGCTAAGGATATGAATGTTCTACTTTCTTGTCTACCTAAATCAGAACTAGTTAAGGTAATGTATTGCACTACTGAAAAACAATATGGGAAAACATGACAAACTATTATGAAGGAGGCAGCACGGTAAATAAATCCAAACCTCAGGGTTTTAGAATGTAATTTGAGTCTTTGAAGATGCATTATGATGAAGAAATTAAAAATTACTTTTTTAGAGTCGATGAATTTCTGAATACAATAAGAAATCTTGATGAAGGGCTAAAAGAGCTAGTAGTAGTCCAAAAGGTGTTGAGATATCTCCTTGATATATTTAATCCTAAAGTTTTAGCCATTGAGGAGATGATCGATCTCAAGTCTCTCAGTTTGGGTCAACTACTTGGCACTCTTACTGCCTATGAGATGATGATTTATAATGGGAAGTCTACAACAAAGGAGTCAACATTCAAAGAAGATAAGAAGCCCGAGGAAGAAGCTAAGTTTGATAGGAATCTCAAGAGAGGCTCATGAAATTGCAAAGGTAAGCTACCTTTTAAGTGCTTTAACTATGGTAAAGTAGGTAACTATACTTCTAAATTTCCATAAAATTATTGGGTGTGGATCTTGATTATCTTCCTAATTCAGAGGTATTGTTTTAGTCATGTTTGGATCACAGTACCTGACGAGGGTGTTTGGGGGCGATTCATCCCCACTAGTTCCGTGGGGGGTGGGGAATTATTTGGAGCCTCCCTGGTGGGGGTTCAAGGGAAGTGCCCTCAAACAAAAAAATTAGAGAAAAATTGCCTTCTAAAATATTGTAATTTCATAGTCAATCTGGGTTGTTCACTAGGTGAAACATCCGACGATAGAATTTATGTTAATTTAGGGTTTTTTTCTTATAAGGAAATCCTCAGTTTATATTAGGGAATTGTATTGGAGCTGTGTATTATTATGTGTGTAATAAGAAGAGAGGTAACTATGAGAGAGAGAAGAGGAAGTTATAACATATTTTTTGTAGGTTGTATCCCTTTAGTTCATTGGATAATATAAAAGGAAGGTCTGGTTGTTTCTCTGTGGACGTAGCTCAAATTGGGTGAACCACATATATTTGTGTCTCTCTTTTTTTATGATTTTTTGTGTTTGGGTTTCCAAAATATTTTATATGTTCCATTGCTCTATTATTTAATTTTTAACAAAAAGAATAAGAATGAATATGATCCTAGAGAAAAGTTTAGAAAACTGCAAAACCACAAAAATAAATATAAGAAGAAAAGTTTCTACATCCAATACTCTATCACCTATAAGAGTGAAGGTAGTAAATCATTAGATGAGGAAAAAAATCATGAAATATCAAAACAATTTATGCTCATGGCCATAAACAATCTGGAAATAGAAGATTTTGAAACTAATGGAGAAGAGGCCAAATTCGACTTAGAAGGATATCTAGTTAGTGTTCCTAAGGAAATTAAAAGGGTGAGAAAGAAAAACAAACATAAAGGAACTTTTGGTCAAGGAAAAAGATGAAGAAGTAGAACCCCTACTCCTGCAAATTAAATAAGTCAAGAAGATCCAAGAAAATTTGAATCAACTATTCAATGAGAAATATCAAGCATGTGAAAGGATTTAATGAGAATTTATTTCTTTGAGGAAATAACTTAAAAATGAAAAAACCCAGGCGAGCTTTAATGAAAAATTTGGAAAAGGGACTGAAAGTTTAAATGAACTCTTGAAGCACAAAGTGTCTCTAATTACCGAATAGGTTCTGGATTTGAGGCCGAGTCATGCTTAGCAGTTCATACAAAAGGTAAGAAGGTTATTACCTTTGTTCAATCCATGAACAAAACAAACAATGTAGGAAACTCTCATGCAAATAAAAAATTCCAAGATAAAAGGATCAAGTTGAATTCTACGCAACAAAAGTATAACAACATAGAGAAGACAAATAAATAAAGAAATTCAACCATCAAACAAGTTTGATTACCTCAAGAAGCAGCATAGACAAACTTTAGAAATCAGTCTTTTACTATGTACACAGATTTATTTTCATGATACTATTTTACTTGCACTAACTATGGGTGTTATACGAGATATATGATTGCGGAAAAAATTATCTCCCCTAGACCTAGTGGATTGGCCTATAAAAACATAAATCAAAGAACATAGAGTTTCCTTTAGAGAAATTGAAAAATGAAAAGAGGGCTACTTGGAATCCATCACAAGCTTTACTTTCCTCTTGGCTTGTAAGCTCCTATCCTAGCTTTGATTGCTATAATTAGAACCTACACATGCAACCAAAACAAGCCAAGTATCTACAACATCCACGTAGCATAATTCAATCACTCTATTCAATTAATAAGCGAGGCATTGAAATATATGAAAGTAGACATAACATAAAACAAGTAGGAAAACACTATACTCTTTGTATTAATAGAAATAGGAGAGAGTTTACAACCAAATATAGTGTTGATATTGTAGATATCTCCCCAAGTTGACTTTTCCTTCCTTGTCACAAAGCACACCTCAATGCCACCCTAATGCATGAAGATGATGACTCTCAGTAGATTAAAGGAAGGAACATGAGGGCATTATTAATCTCCAACATCCAACCCTGATGTTGTGGATGGAAATAAATATATAGGAGAGTGTGGTAGTTTAGGAATTCTTATCCATTTACCAATCTAGGCTTGAGATCCACTTAATATGGGAGGATGAACTAAAGCGATAAGAGGTGAAGTCTTCAAAGTAGGATTAGATAGGATTTGAGCTTCTTATTCAAGGTAAATGGTTAATTTTTTTTTTGGAAGCTTCTGGAAGAGGAAGCTTCAGGATCCTTTTTAATTTTCCCAAATTTCTAGAATCAGTGCACCCCCAACAGGGACTATTTGTTGTTGATCGACATTGGTGCAGTAAGGAGAAAATTTCTACTGAACGCAAGTCTCTAAAGGGACAAGTTGAGCGAGGGATGAAAAGACCTATTTTGGAGTAGTTAGACCCATAAACTTAGTTATTTGGAAAGGTCAAGATTAAGGATTTGTGTAGGGATGATGACAACATGTTCACGGATAATGAATGATCCAGTTTGTAGGCCTATTGACCAGATGCGAAAATAGCCTATAACAATGGGAATAAGGCTACACATTGCAAGGTTAACCTAATGTTTAGGAAAATTGTTCCACAAAGGAGAAATTATCAGTTTGATAATCAGTTTCCCACATAGAGAAGAAGAAAAAATAGTGTCAAAATTCATTCTTTCCTTTGAAAAATTTGATTCAATATTATATATATCAAATTTTTGGCCACAAATAAGTTGTTTGCAAACTCAAAAATAAAAGGCCTACTCTTGAATTTAAAAAATTCAGTTATCAACCCAAGATATGGAAGAAAAAGGAAAATGAAGAAAAATGTAAATTGGTTTTATATGCTCAGAATGGTGGGAGTCAATGGTAATTGTACAATGGTTGTTCTAAGGAAATTTTAGGAGATAAAAGTAAATTTATATCATTAAAACCTATTAGAAAAGGAAATGTTACCTTTGGAAATAATGAACTCGGCAAGATCATGGGTAAAGGAATAGTCAGTCTGGAAAATGGCAGAGGTAAGGCTAAGGATGTCCCATTTGTTGATCACGTGAAGCACAATTTACTCAGTGTGTCTCAGATGTGTGACTAAGGCTATTATGTGTTTCTCAAATCTAAAAATTGTCAACCAAGTCTATAGGAAAGGAATAGGTAATAATTGAAGCTGTTAGGAAGATAGTAATGCCTATGTTCTAAAATAAGAGACTGAAAAGTCTTGGTTAGGCGAGTTTTATGAAATATCGTTGTGGCATCAGAGATTAGGACATCTAAAATTTCACAATATTTTCAAAATTGGGAAAGAATAATGATGTGAGAGATATGCCAAAGTTGTCTAAGCCAAAAAATAATATTTACAAGTCTTGTTAGATTGGAAAACAAGTGCAAGGACCATTCAAGTCCAAGGAGAACTCAATAAGCAGGTCATTGAAATTGTACATATGGAATTATTTGGACCTTCAAGAGCTCATTCATCCTTAGGAAAATTTTATTTCATGCTTATCATTGATGATTTTAGTAGAATGACATAGGTGGCAATTTTATGAAAAAAATCACAGGTCTTTGAAAAGTTAAAGAACTTTAAGGCCATGGATGAGAATGATACTTACTATAAAATAAAGTTCATAAAGTGTGATAATGATGGTGAATTTACCTCCAAATATTTTCACGATTTTTGAAAATAATAGGGGATCAAAAGATAGTTTACCATAGTTGAGACTCCACAATAGAATGGAGTCGCAGAGAGAGCCAATAGATTTTTCCAACAGTTGGCTAGATCCATGATGGGAGAAAGAAGTATAACACATATATTTTGGGCCAAATCCATTAACATAGTAGTGGTAATATTAAACAAGCTACACTTCAGACGACATATTGGTAAAAATCCATATGAGCTCTAGTATGACAAACTTGCTATATAGTCAATCATTTCAGGGTATTTGGAGGCAAGTTTTATATCAATAAGAATGATGAAAATCTTGATAATTTTGATGCAAGAGATGATAAATTTTATTTTCTTGGGTACTCTCAGAATAGAAAGGGATATATATGCTACAACAAGAATACAAGAAAAATAATTGATTGCGTTGATGTTGAATTTGTTGAGCACATTGATTTTGATGACAATCAACCAAAAAATATTATCTCCAATAATCCAGTTAGCAATGATGAGAAGGTTGATGAGCCATATATATATGAAGAAATTGAAGAACCCTTTACTCCACAATCCAAATATCCTGCAGGGTATGTGAAAAAAAACCATCCAACTTACCAAAACTGTTGGTGACTTGAATACATGTGTTTAAATAAGAAGAAAATTAATAAATCCCTCTACTCAAGCGCATGTAGATTTTTTATATATGATGGATCCAAAGGATTTTTATTATGCCAAGTAATATGACAATTGGTTAAATTCCATGAATGAAGAGCTTGATCCAATCGAGAAAAATCAGACATGGGAGCTTGTTCTTAGATCGATAAATAACAATGTTATTGGTGCAAAGTGGGTCTTTATAAAAAAATTGACTGAAAATGGTGAAGTGGTAAGAAATAAAGAAAGGTTTGTTTTCAACGAATATGAATAAATTGAAGGTTTGAATTCTTATGAGAAATTTTCTCCATTTTCATGACTAGAAGCAATTCATATGTTCTTGGATTTTGCTAGTTTCTAGAAGTTTAAAATATATTAGATGGATGTCAAATCTCCCTGTTTAAATGGAGAATTGTATGAAGAAGTCTATATTGAGAAACATAATGGTTTTCAATTATCAGATAAATTCGATTATGTTTGCAAGCTAAAAAATGCCTTGTATGGTCTTAAGAAAGCCTCAAGGGCTTAGTACTCCAAGTTGGAGAGTTATTTGTTGAAGTGTGGTTTTAAAAGAGGAACAACTGATAATAATTTGTATGCGAAATACAATGATGGAAAAATATTAGTGATGGTTGTCTATGTTGATGATATTATTTTTACAAGTGATTCAGATCATCTAACTTGTTAGTTTGCAAATGATATGAAGTTCAAATTTGAGATGTATATGCTTGGATAACTTTCTTGTTTCTTTGGTTTGTATACTGAAGAATATTCAAAAGGATTTTTTATCTCATAAAGAAAGCATCTCAAGGAATTTTTGAAGAAATTTGACATGGAGGAATGTTCTTTGGTAAGAAATCTAATGGTTGTAGGTTGAAAACTTAGCAAGGTTTATGAATCACCATAACTAGATTATAATTTATATAGATCTATTATTGGAAGCATTTTATACTTAAAAATTTTAGAATATACATTATGAAATAAGTTGGTATTGTTGGAATACTTCAAGTAACCCTAGACATAGTAATCTCCTAGTAGCCAAGAGGATCCTTAGTTATCTAGGAACAAAAGTGGACTATGGAATTTGGTACCCCAAAGGTAAATACTTTTCACTAACCATTCTTACTTATGCTAATTGGGAAGGTGATGCAAATGACCGAAAAAACACTAGTGGTGGTGCTTTCTTTCTTGGTGAATGTCTTGTTTCATGGTTGAGAAAGAAGAAAGTTTCAATTTATCTCTCTATTGCTGAAGCAGAATATATAGCAACAAATTTTTATTGCACTCAAATATTATGGATGAATCAGACTTTACAAGATTTGAAAGTAAGATATGGCTAGCCCATACTAAATATCTATGATAACACAAGTGAAATATACATGTCCAAGAACCCCTTTGTTCACTCCAAGACAAAGAAAATTCCAATATAGTACCATTTCCTACAAGGTCAAGTTGAAAACAAGATTTTAAAGTTGGAGTATGTATCTACAAACAATTATATAGTTGATATATTCACCAAAACTCTCCCAAGGGATCAATTTGAGTACTTAAGGAAAATATTGGAGAAGTTCCTCTTACCTCCCTCCACTAAATATCCCCCAAGAGGAAGAAAGGTAGCTAATAAACACTCAAAATATCACAAGGAAGCTGCTAGGTCCATAGGATTAGAAATATAGGGGGAGATTGGTTGCGGGGGGAGCACATTTTTTTCTTTTCCATTGATGTCCAAAGGGGAGAAATAAGAAAAACATTGCTTAATTATGACAAGAAGTAAAGAACAAAAAATTGCATGGAGAATTCATCTAATTGGTTAAGGAACAAGTGATGAAATAAGTGTTGAAAGAATTATTATGCTTACACTTATATATATGCTTTCCGTGTTTGCCGTGTTTGACATAACCCATGATTTTATGATTGTTTCAAATATTTTTTGGTGTTTCCATTAATGAAAAAGGAGGAGAATGTTAGACATGTGTTGTCATTTATGTCAAAGGATTCATATTAGATATGTGTTGTCATTTATTTCAAAGGATTTTAAATAAATTCATGGATTGGTCAAAATCAATGGTATGAAGGAAGATGAATGAAACAATGTTTTTTGGAGCAACATCTTAAGATTAGTTTTTGCTTTAGGAGATTAGTCCAGAAGCTCTTGGTAATGGCATAGTGGGAAAATTATCATAAATATATTTCCCATGGTATTCTAAAGATAGAATAAGGATTCCTAGATCAAAAGATATCGCTAGTCAAACTTTAGAAGCCAAAGGTCAAAGGTTCAAGCCAGATTCAGTGATAGTTTTGGTGGTCTCAAAATATGGTGGTAGTTTGGAGTTTCAAAAAACTTGGTAGAAAAAGGTGAAGGGCCCCATAGCATAGTCAAAATACATGTGGTGAGAAAATAGATCAATCATAAGCTCAGGAAGGAGTGCGGGGGACCCCATGAGATGCATAAACCCGGTGATTTAACTGAGACAGTTTCCACTTGAGTCATAAGTTTTATTTTCGGGGAGATGAATCTTGGGAGATGGAAATATGTCCATAAATTTTAAGCATATTTTCCATATCGACCTAAAAAATTGATAACCACAAATCATTGAAAAACCAATGCCTCAGAACCCCTCAACTTCGTACCCTTGACATGATGGACCTATCAGAAGAAAATACATGACATGATTTTATTAGTTGATAGAAACATGTGGAGAAATAGTAGCATGATAATTTCAAGAAGATGTCAGCATTTAAAATTCCCGAGACATGTGGCACTCCAGGATGATGACATGTGGCATGCATATTTGGTGTTTTCAGGTGGCCAAGTGGGTTAAAAATACATGACATGTAGCACAGTGAGAATAGGACATGTAGAAGTAGGTGCATAAGTGGAAAATATAATGGTGAACTAAATCATCCTAGCACTGACTCACATTGAGGGTTTCTAATAATAGCTCGATTGTAAATGGCCAGGGAGATGGGCGAGACAGATGGAGAAGTTGACAACATTTCATGGCAAGAAAATTTTTGTCATGGGGGATTGAGGTGTAATGAAGATTGGACATGTAACACCAAAATATTTTGGATGTCACATATATATGACATCACACCAAAGCCCGAAGGTCCAAGCATCCCTGTGATTTTGAAACAAGGTGCCTTTGAGAAGGCTAGGGTAATGGGTCTGGGGAAGAAAATGTTTCATAGAAAATGGCATCTGGTAAGCCTTGAAAGTATGCTAAAGGGGTCAAGAATAAGGTTTCAAGTGGAGGTTTACCATGTTAATATTTTAAGGGCCTTCAGGCTTAAACATGAATTGTGGTAGTTATAAAGGGATACGTGGGTTAATGTGGATAATCCCTCAGGGCTATACCCATATACAATATTTATTGAAAGAACATGAACGATTCAGAAACTTGGAAAAGTGGGCCATATTTGTTAGTTCAACTAAAAGTGAAAGTGCACTTAATATTTGATAAAGTGGCATGGACGAGTCGACAACTATTTTCACAGTATGGAGATATTTAACAACATATTTGGCAGTTTTCCTCAAATATAGTAGTTTTCTAGATTTAAAACTATAGATAAAACCTCTACCAAATTATGTAATGTAACAAAATTGAATAAAACAACAATTTAAATCGGATTTTCTCACAGAGAAAGGAGATCAAATATTGAAGACTATATCAAAATATTAAGAAGACTTTGCAGAGGAGGAATGTAACTAAAAATTAAGAATTCATGCATGATAAGGGATGGACTTACCTAAAATTTATAATTATAAAAATATAAGTTCTTATTCTTTATAAGTAGAAATTGAATTAGTAAGATGATTAGTAGTTGTTTGTGAATTGATCAGAGGATCAAAGATCAAAGAAAATGTTGAATGATTTAATGGTGATATTGGTGATTTGAGGTGGTTGATATATGTAAGTATCAAGGTGGTTAGAGAAAAAGAAAATAGTTTATATATGCAAGGAAGGTGTTGAGTCCTGACAAAGATAAATCAATATTATTATATGTAAAAAAAAATTGATCTGAGTTTGAAAATTGTATGAAAGAGGGATCAACATGGCTAAGAAATTGGATCTTTCATTTCAAGGGTTGTAGATCCTTCTTATAGTGGATGGTAAAAAACTAGGGGTTGGATATCCTTTTATTAGCAACTAATAAATTAGGGGTATTAGCTCCTTTTAGTGGAAACTAATAAACTAGGGCTATTAGCTCCTTCCAATGGTATCTAATAAATCAAGGGTAGTAGCCCCTTCTAATGGGTTTGAGAGAACATTGTAAAATCTTGTTGAGGATTTCCTTTGTAAAATAAATTGAAGAAAATATTTAAGTCTCTATGTGTTTCATATATGCTTCTTGTGATTGATGCTTACTTAAATTGTTATTAAAGAGATTTTTGGTGTTTTAGTCTTCTTTACTTTATGAAAGAAAGTTTAAAATTCTCACAATATTGATTCACCCCACTCTAGGTATTGTATTGGTTTCTAATAGTATGCTCAAATGTAGAGTGGAATTGGAAAAGTATATTCACCATCATAGCATATATGGGATCACCCTAAATATCTAGTGATGAATTGGACTTACCACTAAATTTGTATGAACTAAATCCATACTATCTCCAATGATTTCATGCCTTTTCCATCTAGATTCTCAGATGGTCGGATGCATCCACAAATTATTTGGGAGATCTGCCCCCTCGAGTATATAGATACAAATAACATAAGTGGGTCCATTTAGTCCCTAATGAGTTTCATATTACCGCTAATTCTTGTAGAGAAGGAAACACAAGGGATTTTTACTAGGATTTCCTTAAGAACTAGTGTTTTTGCAAAACATGAAGATTCCGAGATAACTACCAGGTCCTAAGAATAGGCCATCATATGTTGTGTTTAAAAAGAGTTCAAACATTACAATAAATATTATCTTACCATATATCTTGAGAAAAGGAGAGAACTAGCTCGAAAGGCTAAACTACAACAATTTAGTCATTCCAGCCTAACTGCCCATTGTAGATTAAACAATTTCTCCTTTAAGACATGAATTCTCAATTCTTATAAAGAAGACACGCCAACTACATGCATATACAAGAAGGATACAAACCCTACTTGAAATAATGAATCTCCATATATCTCCATATATATATATATATATATATATATATATATATATAATATATATATATATATATATATATATATATATATATATATATATATATATATGCACATGCTCATATAATTTATCATATCATAGATAGCATAAGTTACCATCAGTTATACCCATGTATTAAACTAATATCCAACACAAAAATAAATATAAAAACTTGTAATATATCCATATTTAGTATTACAGTAAGCTCCCCAAATAAAATTTTAAAATAATTGAGAGATCATAAATTGAGGGGTTAATTGAATGACTTTAAAAAATTGTCACAATTATTTAAATGATCCCGCGATTCAAAAAGGTGCAATTGATTACCATATTAAAGTATTCATCACCACCATATAAAGTTAATATGACTAGTCAACCAAGAATATGTAGTGATTCAATATTTCAATATTGAACCATACATAATCATATATTAGATGGCATTATCATTTCAATCATAATCACCATTTATAAGCCAAAATATGCATAATTCATTATACTTATCTGAGTGAGTTAGATTTTTTAGAAAAATGGAGGAGGGACTTCCACACTTCACCCAATCATAGGCTAATTGTACTACAATATCTCTTGTAATTGATCACCTGCCATCAAGATCCAGACTTTGAAGGGATGCTTGCACAAGGGAAATTCACCCCAACACCTTTTTCAAAAACACATTAGATGAAGTATACTCTCCAGATGGTTCATCAACTACTCCTTTGGTACTAAGCACATGAGTGACTCACTTAATCTTTGAGTTTCACATCATACCACTTCACCCAAATTCCGTAAGGGTATATTTCTCAGTCCAAAGGATTGATTCCACTATCAAGGTTGTTCATCAGCTAGCTAGCAAGCATTTAGTAGGCCTTAAGGGGTTCATCATTCTAACTATAAGCACCTAATGGTTCTATCCAAAGATTGCTTCCACGACAAGGGTAGCTCATTATCTAGTTAGTAAGTAATTAGCAGGAACTAAGTGGTTCATCAACCTAACTATACACACCCAATAATTTTATCTAAGGATTTATTTCACAATGAGGGTCATTCATTAACAAATTATCAATGCATTAGAGAGAAATAAGTGGTTCATCATTCTAACTGCAAGCACATAGAAGCTTTATCCAATCCTCTAATAGATATGAATTCCCACTCTCCATTGAGAGTTTAAACAATCATTTGTGGAATAGATAAATTTTAATATAGGAGTTTGTTAGCTGATGGGGGGCTACACTCTTCTCTGCATATACAATTTCAATTTTGCTTTAAGCCCACAATCTTCGCTCTTTCCATGGGACAACTCCAGTTTATCCCCAATAATTTCAATTCTCGCAATCTCATAACATTGATGCGGAAGCTTCAATTGTCACTCAGTCTATGGTTACAAAATCATGCTCTATAACCCAATTTTATTTTATCATTTAAATAAATGTTTGAATTTCAATTTAAACCCAAACTTGAACTTCAACCTCGACTTTTACAATAACTATCCGATTTCCTACAAAGCTATAGGCCCAATCACACATATATTCCGATTGTCTTTCACATATTTACAATACACCCGCATACAATTCGTTATACAAGGTTTGGAGTTATAGGTATATATCAACATATGCTATAACCCAATCCAATATTTAATAATTCAAAAACCACGACATTAATGTGGGACTAACCTGTGGGTCCCCGACATTTACAACTTACCCGTCCACCATTCCTCCTTCATCAATCTATGGCTGGAGTTTCATCGCGCCTCAACTGTTGATCGAACGACGTAGATGAATATCGCGTGAAGTTAAAGATCAAACTTTAGCACGCGATAAGAATGGTATTCTATTTCTACCTTTCGCCACTCGTCAGGCAGCTAATGGAATCAAATTTTTATTTCAAATTCCACTTACTGCTCTTAGATCTTGTGAAATCCACTGTTCCTTGGATGATAGTTTTGCCGTTCATTCACGGTTCCATTCTTTGGTTCCAAGTTCCGTTTTAATTCCTTGAAACAGGTTCTATGCTACACATTCTCCATTCAACGATTTCGCAAATTCTGTTCCGTTACTACCATCCGACTTCTCCCAGTTCAACTCGATCAACAAAGTTCGATTGCAGCGTAATCATATTCATCTACACAGAAATCATCCACAGTTCCCTAACGCCAGTTCACTCGTGGTTCCGATTTATACACCCACTTCCTTCAATGAGGTCGACCCCTTCAGTGGTCAATCTCTCTCAAATGCTAAGAATGCAATTCATAGTAATTTTGCTAATCAAAACAGAACATCCCCACAGAGCCTATTCGCGCTAGTTCTTATACATTGGGTTAGTGAGATTCGGTTTCGTTTACGCAGAACTCAATAAAATCAAGGCACATACAATTAGGACACAACATCGACAAGAAATTTGATTTATTCAATGACGCACAGGATTTGTTTAACCAGAGTTTAAACCAACAATATCAATACAATGCTGAAGTGATTTATATTATAAACACCACTGAAATTACTTACTGAATCTCCATGTAATTCGACCAAGAAGACATAAAGTCACACATGGAACTTATAAACAATTCTCCATAAATAGATATATCTACAGGTGATCAATATCAAAAGAAATCACTTACAATTCCATGGTTGACCAGATATTCAATGCGAAGGCCACTACCCTCCTACTCTGTTGCTGAAGAAGTTCTAGTTTCTAATTCTATCGGCGTTTACATTTATACAACCACAAATGAGTCGATTCGACTTCTTGAAAGAACCTCTTGAAATTCTCTAGTTCCTAATTTTAGACTTCAAATTGAAACTACTGAAACTGATCCTAAATCTACTCATACCCTTGGCTGTCTCTTCGTATTCCTATCTTAACCAGTTTCTCATGTTCTCAAAATTACTTGAGAACAATTACAATTCCCTACCGAATTTATTCAAAATATTAATATTTACAAGAAATTTTAAGAACATGGGACCCCCTATTTCTACTGAGATACAAAGTGTTTAGTTGTGCCTAATGCCCCTGCATCAGACTCCCAAGCTTCAATTTTTTCATGATCTCCTGATCATGTTTCTTTAATTTCTGCCTCCGGGATCCCATACTCTAGTTTGCTGCTGTCCATCAGCTGCATCATCCTTCAATTTCATTTCTCCAGGTCTCCAAATCTTGTTCTGCAATCTGCCCCCAGCTATGCTTTCACAATCTGCCTTTGTCTTTCTTTTGCTGAAACTCTCCTGCTTTCCTGCTACTGTTTGCTGCTCCTGAGTCACTCTCATCATCAACTCCCTGATGTCTTAAATTTCCTTGTCCAGCCTATCTTCTAGCTGGAAATTTCCTTGCCCATTGCTGCCTTCAAACTCTATTGTTTTCAATATTACTGCTGTCACCGTCTTCAAAATTTTCGATGTGATTGTTTTTTCTTTTGCAGATGTCGTTCCCCATGTTGCGTTAACTGCCACCATGGGTGTTGCTGCCTCCCTAACTTCCTACCCCTCTGCAACATTCTCCGGAAACAGATCAACATTTATCCTTCTTCCCGTGGTAACATTCTCACTTAACTTTCCTTGTATACTAGCAAACATAAGCAAAATAGTATCTACTGCTCCTCCTTTCACAGCTTCAGGCAAGTTCATCTCAATGTTTGTAGATTCCTTCTCTTCTTCAACTGCTTCCAACAAGCATTTCAGTCCTTTCTTCTGTGCTTGTTTTACATCTTCAACATGTTGTAAATTAGACTCAGCATTTTCTTCTTCTTCATGGGCAATCTTCAACAATTGCCTCTCATCCCCTTGATGGATTCTGGCAATCCAATCAAGTTCTCTAGCCACTATATCTTCATCTTCTGTCAGCATGGAATGCTGATTCTTCCTCACTTTAGCAGCTTCTAAAATTTTCTCTTCTGGCTGGCTTTGGCCCATCCAAATAGCCAACTCTTTTCTGTCAATGGCAGTGACAGATTCCTACATATGAGACATGGTTGTCTCATCTTCCTTCAGCAACAGTTTTTCTTATCCCAAGACAATTCCAAAGGATGAATTGTCTTCAGCATCACCTGTACACATAAACAAACTGTCAGTGTTAAAACCATGAGACCCAATGGTCTCAATTGATGACCTAGTCACCAATTTTTCTCCTGGCATTTCTAAGTCTGGTTCAAGGCTCAAAAATTCTTCATCATATTTCTCTTCAGCTGGAAGATTCATCTCCACTGCTCCAATCATCATGCCCAAATGCGGATCCTTCACTATGTTTTCAGCCAACACAGTTTCCTTCTTATTCACCTCTCTGACAACTTCCAGCTGCTATTCTTCTCTTTCTCTGTATTATTAACACATGGATCATCAGCAGTAAAGTTCCAAGGCCTCAATACCTTCTTCTTCTCTGAAAAAACATTAGTATGTTGTTCAGATTATCCTTCCAACCTTTCTGTCAACACCCCAGCATGCTGATTTGCATCCTTAATGAGTCTGTCAGCTAATCCCACTTTCCTTCCATCTTCTTCTCCATGAAATCTATTCATGAAGACCTTCCTATCTTTCTCCTTCAGCAAATCACCTTGGGCACAGGTCCTCTGTCTCTCCAATTCTCTTCTTTGAAAATCCAATCTCCTATACAATTCAACAAATTCAATAGGAGTAGATTTCGGGAACCTTACACAACCTTTTATGCCTCTACTTGTTCTTGACCAATCATCTGCTGGTCCTTCTCTCTTAGCCTCAACACTTTGTTGAATATCTTCATTTGACTCTTCTTTCTTCATCTCTTCCTGAGATCTCACTATCTCAGCATTGATCTGAATAGATTTCAGATTCAATGTCTTCTTCTCATCAACAAATTCTGAAGCTTGTTCATCTTCTAGTGGTGTACCTGCAAACACACACAAATTTTAGTTTTCAAATCACAATAATTTTCAGTCTTGGCTGCTCCCTCAAGCACTTCTTCTTGAACAAGTCTACACATGGAATCTTCAATTTCCATCCTTGCCTCAAGAACTCTGGGTTCTTCTTCCTCTGTGGAGTCTGTCATCACTTCACATTTGTCAGACTAAAAAACACAAGCCCTTGCATCATCTAGACTTGTCTAGTAACTCAGGAAATTCTCAATGATATCCTCCTCAGCAAGACAAGATTCTTGCTGCCTCAAGTCTTCATCATGTCCTACAAGGTCTCTTGTAGATCTCCACTCTTCATCTGTGCTCTGTTTTTCCTCACAAGCAGAAATTCCTTCTTTCAACTCAGCTGCTCTGAGTTCTTCTCTCAATAAGGCAATCTTCTTTTGCCTCAGTCTCAACTGTAGTGGTTTCCAATCTATTCTATTTTTCATGAGCCAACCAACTCTCTGGCTTTCTTCTATCCTCATCTTTAGTTTGTTAAGCTGTTCTATGATCTCAGCTACCTCTTTCCAATATTCTGCATCGGTGAGTCTCTTTCTCATGCCAATTGCTTTGGCATCTTCTTTCTTTCTTTGGTTGTGGCCTCTCTCAGAAACCATGCAATCTCTGCTGTGGCTATCAATAGCCATTTTCTCCTAAAAGCTGCACTAAGCCTCTGCAACAACAATCTCTCTTGCTGCAACTTACCTCACCAATCCCTTCCTCCGGATCCGGCTTTTGGCAAGTCCTAGTCCCCTGTCTGCTGGAACCTTCTGAGCACTCTCTTTTTCTCACTAGGCTTCACTCTGCAACTTTCCTCAAGAACACCTCTGCTCTTCTTCTCATCCAACCTCTATTGGGAATTATTTCAGGTTCAGCCACACTTCTCTTCACTCAAAATCCCTTGTTGGACTCTTCTATCATTTCTCTCAAAGCTGTGATCTACTTCTGCTGAGATGTCTTTAATTGTCTGCACTCTGACTTCTGCAAACAATCCCTCAACCAGAGTTAAACACTGATCACCTTCTCTAGAGAACACTGTAATTGTCCTCTTTATCCAACCTCTAGCTGAATATCAAGCTCACTTCCTTCACTATCAAACTCTTTCTGTACTTTCTGCAACCACAATTCTGCAAACACCAAATACACATCAGATTTAAAATTATTCTCCTACAAGACTTCTACCTGACCTTGTCTTCCACTCACTCTGCAAATCCTGTTCACTGTGCTCTATGAACTTTTATTATCATATCTTGGGATCCAATCTTCCCCTTTCAAATCTGTAATTACTCTTCGCACTGTGTCTCTGCATGCTGCAATTTCATCAATTTCCACAAGTCTGGTTTCTTTGCATTCACCAACTTGGACTTTTCAAAAAGAGCTATTCCAGCTCTGATACCACTATGATGGGGGGCTACACTCTTCTCTGCATATACAATTTCAATTTTGCTTTAAGCCCACAATATTCGCTCTTTCCATGGGACAACTCCAGTTTATCCCCAATAATTTCAATTCTCGCAATCTCATAGCATTGATGCGGAAGCTTCAGTTGCCACTCAGTCTATGGTTACGAAATCATGCTCTAGAACCCAATTTTCTTTTATCATTTAAATAAATGTTTGAATTTCAATTTAAACCCAAACTTGAACTTCGACCTCAACTTTTACAATAACTATCCGATTTCCTACAAAGCCATAGGCCCAATCACACATATATTCCGATTGTCTTTCACATATTTACAATACACCCGCATACAATTCGTTATACAAGGTTCGGAGTTATAGGTATATATCAAAATATGCTATAACCCAATCCAATATTTAATAATTCAAAAACCACGACATTAACGTGGGAATAACCTGTGGGTCCCCGACATTTACAACTTAACCATCCGCCATTACTCCTTCATCAATCTATGGCTGGAGTTTCATCGTGCCTCAACTATTGATCGAACGACCTAGATGAATATCACGTGAAGTTAAAGATCTAACTTTAGCACGCGATAAGAATGGTATTCTATTTCCGCCTTTCGCCATGCGTCAGGTAGCTAATGGAATCACATTTTTATTTCAAATTCCACTTACTACTCTTAGATCTCGCGAAATCCACTGTTCCTCGGATGCTGGTTTTTCCGTTCGTTCACGATTCCATTCTTTGGTTCCGAGTTCCGTTTTAATTCATCATCATTATTCGAACAAGTTCTATGCTACACATTCTCCATTCAACGATTTCAGAGATTCCGTTTCGTTACTACCATCCGAATTCGCCCAGTTCAATTCAATCAACAACGTTCGATTGCAGCGTAATCACATTCAGCTACACGACAATCATCCACAGTTCCCCAACACCAGTTCACTCATGGTTCCGATTTATACACCCACTTCCTTCAATGAGGTCGACCCCTTCAGTGGTCAATCTCTCTCAAATGCTAAGAATGCAATTCATAGTAATTTCGCTAATCAAAACAGAACATCTCCACAGAGCCTATTCGCATTGGTTCTTATACATTGGGTTATTGAGATTCAGTTTCGTTTACGCAAAACTTAATACAATCAAGGCACATACAATTAGGACACAACATCGACAAGAAATTCGATTTCTTCAATGACGCACAGGATTTGTTTAACCAAAGTTTAAACCAACAATATCAATACAATGCTGAAGTGATTTATATTATATACACCACTGAAATTACTTACTGAATCTCCATGTAATTCGACCAAGAAGACATAAATTCACACATGGAAGTTATAAAAAATTCTCCATAAATAGATATATATACAGGTGATCAATCTCAAAAGCAATCACTTACAATTCCATGGTTGGCTAGATATTCAATGCGAAGGCCACTACCCTCCTACTCTATTGCTGAAGAAGTTCTAGTTTCTAACTCTACAAGAGTTTACATTTATACAACCACAAATGAGGTGATTCGACTTCTTGACAGAACCTCTTGAAATTCTCTAGTTTCTAATTTTAGAATTCAAATTGAAACTACTGAAACTGATCCTAAATCTACTCATACCCTTGGCTGTCTCTTTGTATTCCTATCTTAACCAATTTCTCATGTTCTCAAAATGACTTGAGAACAATTACAATTCCCTACCAAATTTATTCAAAATATTAATATTTACAAGAAATTTTTTGAACATGGGACCCCCTATGTCTACTGAGATACAAAGTGTTTAGTTGTGCCTAATGCCCCTGCATCATTAGCACTCCATAGTTTTCCTAGGCTGAAAAAGAAATTGCAGAGGTAACCAAAAACCACTTTAAATATGAGATCTATCCATTACATATTCAAAGAGGGATCTATTTGTATGATTTAATTTATGATTTCAAGATTCTAGGCTAGATATTAAAGTTTAAGATATATTTTTAATTTTTTTTTTTGTAAAATGAAGGAAAATTCCGTTGAGCATGGAGTCATTTGAAATGATTGGTAATCAATCACAAATTAACAGATTAGATGAAACAAGGCGAGTTAGAAAAACTCCTGGATCTTAAGATATTTTATGGTGTGGCTGAGATGAAGAAACAAATGATCAATTAAATATAAAGCATACTTAAATGAATTTTATATTTAATCTCAGAATGAAAACATCAAGATTGTTTTAAACAATCCAGAGAAGAGTCAATAAGTAAATTAAACTCTTAATATTCTTGCAACAATTAGGAAAGGAAATCCATGTGAAACCTAAGAAAGAATAACAAATTACCATGAGGAAAACTTCACCATTTGTCTGACACAAGAATCTTGGAACAAAATTGACTCTGTATTTCTGAAATTGATTAATTCAAATAAAGTTAATAAAAAAAGTCTTCTCTTTTTCATTATCCGACCCTTTCTAAGTCCTTTTACAAAATATTTATAGAGTCTTCTCTCACACTATATTCATACTTCAACATAAAATTATTTACAAAATAATTTGTCAAAGATACAAATATTTCAAAATAGAACAAAATAATAGGAACGCTGGAATATTTTAGATGTTTTGTTCACACTTTGAGGAATGTTGTTGCTGATTGTAGCTACATTTCTGCTTCTTGTATTTGTCTGCTGCAAAACTATAGGATTCTAGATAGATTTCATTCAACAAGCTCTAGAAGTTTATCCCATCTTTCTTCACTTGGAATAGAAAAATTCACCATACTTCAAAGTCTTTCATCTTCTTTTATGTATGTTTGAAAATTTGGCTTATTAAGGAATGGATGATGGACTTCATGTTGAATATGGTGATCATTTTGTAGGCCTTCCAAGAAATCTCCTTCACTTATTGTTCCTCTTACTTTGGTAAATCTGGAAGTATTTGTAACTATATCACATAACCTTTCCCGGTTGTTCTCTAATGTGATCAATTTTCCATTAGAGGATTTTAAAGCTAGAAGTCCTTTCTCCTGTAATGTATTAAATTTTCTGTTAAATATTTTCACCTGTAATTCCAATTCCTTGCATTTATTCTCTAAATGTATCATAAGGTTCTTTTTAGTTAGAACTCTCTTTACTTCCATGATTGTGCCTGTCCTATCTTGAATCTAGAGTTCTTTAGCCTCATATTTAGTTTTAGAGTTCAACATCTCGATTATTCGGGTGCTTCTGCTGGTCTGTGTTCAATATCGAATTTTTTTTTCTCAACTATTATTTTGACATTTTGTACTAATTCTTCCTGCTCAAATATGTTCTAAAAAAATGGCCACAAGTCTGTAATATTGGCATTAATGTTCTGCCATATACTTTGTTTAGCTTCTACCAACATTTGCGCTATAAAAGACCAATTCTCATATTTGCAATTTGTTGAGTAAATTTGAATATTTTTTTTTTCACTTATGTCAAATATGCATTGGAAGCTTTGATTTTATTTTCCTCCATTCTTTTCAATGATGCTAACAATTTATCATTTCCTTGGTTAGTCAATGACAAATCTCCCCAAGCTTGGACTAGCTTTTTGGAAGAATATGAAGCGGATGCTTGTTCTAGTTGCTGTATCTCCTGTTGTGCTAATGTGCCTGTTGCTACCAACTATTCCTTTTCTTTTAAAAATTCCTCCATTTCTCTTTCCATTTTCTGAATCTAAACATTCTATCTCCAGATTGGTTACTTCTTTGGCTTGAGGATGCTCTGTGGTTTGGATTTTGAGTTGTTTCCTGAGAGCTTGAATATCTAAATTTTTATTTTTGATCATCTCCTCGGCTACTTTAACATTACCATGACCATATCCTAGTTTTATTATTAAATCACCCAAATCTTTGGTTCTAGTGTCTTTTTCCAGAGAATACATTCGTTCTATCTTTAGTTGTGAATGCATATTATTCCGAGAGGCTTGTAAATTTAAGGAAGCCATAGCTGAATTGGTCAGTGTTGAAAAATTCATCACACCTGATTTCTTATGTAAATTGATTTGATCAATTGCATGAACCTTTTAAGTATCAATAGAAAAATATTGAAGCTTTGTATTCTTCTGCACTTCTAGGGACTAGAACTGTAGATTCTAAGAAAGCTAATTGAAATTGTCCATTTTCGGTGTCAAATACATAAAACAACCTATGTTGAGTAGTAATAGTTTGTTTCCAAAACGCTGAATATGTTGTAGCTTTCAATGCTTCATTCTTAATCTTGATCTCCTTGTACCTTGAAAAAATATTATGTTGTGTTCCCATTTGAGATGTAGAAGATACAAGTGACTGTGTTAAATCTTCAACATTTTAGAAAGGGACGACTGGTAAACTTGTTAGAACATCTGTAGCTTGCTCTCGTGTTTCCTTCTCCTTTGATTATTATTCGTGATTGGTGGTTTGTGTGTCATATTTAATGTCAATAATAATTTTTTCCTTAGGATTTGTATTCTTTCTTCTCTTGAAAACATGAAAATATTGAGACTTCAAGTATGTGGGAGACATGATTTCCCTTATTCTTTTGGTTTCATTTTCCTTTGGAATAAGATTTTGCAGAGAAGTTTGGCTGACAATTTGTTCTTCAACCTCCTATAGTGTATTCTCTGTCCACTCCTCCTGATTGAAATACTGCTCTATCTCTGGTTTAGGTGTATGTGCATATGGAGTGGTTTTATGCTCAATTCACTTTAAATTTGAAACTATCCCAAATGGATCATAAGACCATGTGAAGCTTAACTTAAAATATATTTTCCTTAGTAATTATTCTATTTCCTTTTTTGTTGCTTTGGTATTTACAATGTAAGGCCCAACCTGTGCTTTCAATTTGAACCATGCCTTCTTTTTGCTTGACACAAAATGTAAGTCATCCATATTTATCATATGTCTAATGTATTCAAGAGAAATTATTCTCACTGGCACAAACACTGGAAATATGTAGGGAGGAAGTTCACACCCATAGATCTGAATATTTGTATAATTCTGGTAAAGGTACAAGTCTACAAATTTAGCTTGCTCTGTAAAATGAAAAAACTTCCCGATCTCTAGTGAAATACTTGGTATAACATCATTGCTAAGTAGACACAAGGATGTGTGTAAAAACTAATCCACAAAATTTTTGAATGAATAATCTTTTGAATTTCTTCCGACTAAAGAAGTCGAGTGAATTACTAATAGTTGACTTCCCTGTTCATCCATATTTTGTAGCTGGAACTTGAACCTGCCTACTTGATAGAATAACATTAAATACACTAGGAATGACTGGTGTTTGAATGCACCTTCAACTTTAAATTTTATAAATTGCTCATGAATAACATCTGATAAGTACTGAATGTAATTGAAAAGAACTGAAGGCTTTTGACCAACTTAAAATATTGATAAAAATTCTAAAACTACCTTATATACCCATTGGTCTATGTGATAACCTAATAGGCAAGTCACCATAGAAATAAATTTCCTTGACATCTTAGGGAAAATTGCAGCAGAGTATGGGGGATAAGTTCTAGGAAATTTGGAATTATCAGGCAAAAAACATTAAAAATTATGGGCTCACTGGGAGAAAGTAAGATTTTGGTATATTTCCATGAGTGCATCAATGGAAAATGGGTGTAAAGAAGTTTGAAAATTGATCTACATGACTTGATAAATAGCTTCTGGGGTAACTGCTAATAGGATTTCATTGTTGTGAGCCATTACCGTTTTCTGACTTGGGAGGTACCTAAGATGAGACCATGTAACGAAATCTAGAAAAATATGAGTCTAGGGAAAATAAACTAAGCCAAAACTGATTCTCAAATACTTAGATCATCACTATTTTTCAAGAACTTTTGATTTTCCCAATTTTGAAGCTCATATAAATCAAATTCACATTGAGTTTTTTCTATCTTGTACTCGACGTCAAACAAAGGGGACCTATCTAAATCAGGGACATGAGCTGACATAGGATTCTAATCATCCTTATTTCCCTTTCATTTTTGTGAATACATATTTGATTTTAAAGGAAACTTGAAGAAAATTGTGCTACGAGGTCGTAATTTGATCAATTGTAGAAGGGGAAAGCTTTGTAGAGGGCACTCAGAAAATTTATAATCTTTGATATGAACCTGCGTGAATCAAACAACTAGAAAAAGAGATAGTGCAGGTTTGATACAGTTTTTTAAAATGATAATTGAGGGTGATTAATGGAATTATTACCGTTTTGGAGCGTAGAATTTACCAAAATATCATACATTGGAGGGGAAAATTTAATGGCCAACGTCTATATGACTTTTGGTAGGAGATTTGAAATGTAACGATTATGTGATGTGGAGGAAGAGTGACGTGGATGATGGGATGAGTGACATGTGGCGTTGCGAGGATGGATCGGGAGCAAATGAGTAGGAAAAACATTGGATGATGGTTTTCCTGGGATGGGGGGGTAGGAGTGGTAAGTGGTAAAGGGAGGAGACCCCCAAAATCACTGTGGAGCTGCCACATTATCTCAGGTGCTTCATTGTAAACCATTTTCTGCACCCCCTTTTGTTAAGTCTCGAAAGCTCGGGTTGGGGGGGGGGGTGGTGGGGTTCGAACATCATCCTTCGCCATTGATCTGGGTGGGGACGATCTCATCCGTCCTAAATTATAAGTGTTTTATTAAAAATGATAAAATTTCAATCAAAATTTTATTTCAAACTTTGAAAGAAATTCGATAAAATTTGATAATAGGCAGCATTTGAAATAGCACGCCTCTTTGGGGGTTTTTTATTTTTCTATCAATTTTTGTTTTCTGTATTTTCTTTTTCTATTTTTTTCTTTTTAGAAAAAAACAACTTAAAATGAAAAAAATATTTACAACATCCCATTGTGATAAATGAATAGATAATCATACCTTGATCACTATATTTATAGGACCCTAAGAGTGGTTCAAATGGGGATGGAAGCCTCCCTGTGAGGTGTCAATAACACCGTAGACTAGGATCCTTCTCCATTGGTCATTTATTTGGCTTGTCATTAGTTGAAATTGACCTTATTGACTGAAAATTCATTACATATGGTAGAAAGTCATTTGAAACTTAGGGCCTTCACTCTAGGCTTCAATTTATGATGGAAGCCACCCACACATGTAGTATCTGAAAAATAAATAGTATACACAATGATGTTTTTTAGACTAGTTGTACTTTAAGAAAAATAATGTTTGAGCAACCTGCCATTTACAGGCCCTTCAACTAGTAATTCCCCTGTTATATCCTTAAAAAAAATGAATTGGCTCCCCAAAAAGCTTCAATCTTGTAAGGAACTTTCCATAAACTGTCAAAATTTCCATTCTTTCCTTTTTCCTCATTTCGAGCATTCCATTTTACAACAAGGTCATTAAGTTGAAAATCATCTGCTTTCACCCTCATATCACGAATCCTTTTGATTTTGTCATGAATTGTCTATGTGTTTTTGCAAATTTTTTCTCTATTCTGCTACAAATGTACGATTTGATTTATCCTTCTCTGCACATCATTTGATTAAAGTTCTAATTGCTACAATAATTTCAATACTGGGATTCCTAGGGAGGTAGGGATAACTACATCTACTACATAAACCAATTGGAAAGGTGACATTCCAATTGATTTCTTAGTGCTTACCCTATAAGCCCATAGATAATTTATAAACTTTTTGTGCCAAGACTTCTTATTCTCCTATAACAATTTTTTTATTATATTGACCAAACTCTTGTTAGAAGATTCTGCTAGTCCATTTCCTAATAGGCAGTAGAATTTCCTAGAACTATATGATACTTATTGCAGAAATCTGCCATATTTTTATATTTAAAAGCAACAAAATTATCAGTGATGATTTTGTGAGGACAACCAAATCTAGACAAAATATTACCTTCCATGAATTGAATAATAACTGAGTCTGTAGCCTGCCGAGTTGGAACTTCTTCTATCCATTTGGTGAAGTAACCTGTGGCTATCAAATTCCACTTGTTTTGGGCTGAAGAACTAGGATGAATCTCTCCAATAAAATCCAAACCCCACTGCAGAAAAGGTACTTCAACTAAAATAGTATTTAAAGGCAAGGGTACGAGTTTCTTCTTTCCTTCAAAAATCTGACACTGATGACAAGTGGAAACCCTTTTTTGTACATCAACAAAAAAATTAGGCAAGTAAAAATCAGCTCTAAAGATTTTATTTGTTGTAGTCTTTTAGAAAATATGCCTTGCACAGTCACCTTTATGAAATTCTTCCATCATCTTATCAACTTCATATTCTAACAAACAATTCAAGAAAATCCCTCTAGCATCCTTCCAAAATAAATCTTGATCCAAAATTAAAAATTTGACAACCATTAATTTAAGAAATATTTCTTTAGTCTTGGTCATACCTGGTGGAGCTTCTAAATTCTGTAAAACGTAAAAAATGTATGTATACCAAGGGGAAGTAATAAAACTTTCAGATACCTGTTGGTTAGATTCTTCTTCACCATCTAGAGATGCCAGAAAATTTATGTCTAATGAATGAAAATATGATTTTTCCATCAACTTGGCCAATCCCTGACCTTAATAATCTTTGTAGGCTTAATCTCAATATCATATTCTAAAATTACAACTATCCACTTTCCTCTCTTTCCTTCTGGATCATTTTGAGTAATGATTTATCTTACTACTGCATTGAGAACAAAAGAAATTATATGAGAATGTAGTATTTATAATATGAAATATTTCCAGGCTTTTACCAAGGAAAAAGCTTTATTTTCCATAATATTATATTTCAAAGAAGCATATCTTAATCCCCTACTGAAAAAGGCTATGGGTTGATCATATCCCTCCTTATTTTTCTTCATTAGCACTGCTGCAATAGTCTACTCTGAATAAAAAGAGAAAATAATGAAGTCCTTGGTGTAATCAGGACTGGCTACAATAGGAGCATGTGTCAATATTGACTTTACCTCACTGAATAATGTTTTTGCTTAAAATTTCCATTTTATTTCACTATCCTTTCTCAACATATTAGTAATAGCTCTCAAAATTTCAGCCAAGTTCAAAATAAACCTTCTTAGAAATTAATTCTGCCAAGGAAGGACTGCACTTCCTTTTTGTTTCTTGGGATGTCAACATTTTGGATATCTTTAGTTCTACTTGGGTCAATTCGGATGCAATATTTGGAAATAATATGACCTAATAGTTTACCTCATTCAAGCCCAAATAGAGACTTTTTGGGATTCAACGAAATACCATATTTTCTGCATTTTTCAAAAAAAAATTTTAAGTGCTACAAATGATATTCAATAAAATTATAAAATACCGTTATATAATCAAGGTAAATTACAATGAACCTATCCTTCTCATCTGGAAAATCAATCTCCATTGCTCTTTGAAATGTTTCACCTGCATTCATAAGTCCAAATGACATCTTCACATACATAAATGTTCCCCATGGTGTTATGAAGGTTGTTTTTCTTGATCATCTGGATGCACTAAAACCTAGTTGTGCCCTAAGAAACCATCAAGCAATGATATTCTACTAGAACCAACCACTCATTTTAAAATATGGTCAATCTTGAGCAAGGGGTAGTTGTCTTCGAGGGGAACTTTGTTAAGGTTTCAAAAATCTACACAAAGCCTTATTTCTCTATTTTTCTTCCTTAGTGGTACTATATTGGATAACCATTTAGAAAATATCAAAGAAACAATAATTTTAGCATCAAAAAGCTCTTTTACTTCTTTCTCAATTAAGGGAAATAAAAGCCCCAAGGGATAGCTCAAATGGTCGAGTTCTCGTTGCTAAAGACCTTGCCATATGGAAGGTCACATTGTCAAATATCCTCGACGCCCTTGGGGTTAGGCCCCGAAATTAAAGTCGACGGCTGATCCCTTCGAGTGGATCTACCGGATTATTACCCGTGGATGTAGCAGCCACTCAGTGACCCTGAACCATAGCTAAAAAAAATAAAATTAAGGGAAATAAAACATGATTTACTCTCCTCATTTTTTTCTTGAAAGGCTTATGTTCTTCTTTAACAGGAATAGTATGTTGAATAATACCTTTATCATAGACCTTTAGATCCTCATATCCCCATGCAAAAAAATCAGAATATTCTTCACCAATGAGTCTATGTATTTCTATTTTTCTTCTGGAGGTAAAGACTTGGAAATTTTTACAATCTTTGGTTTTTCTTTAGTTCCTATATTACAGTCCTCAACTTTAGATCCACTAGGCTCTATTTTGGGCTTGTGAACCACATCATTAAAATCAAACAACTCTTTTAATGGAACCAAACCTCTCGGAATGACATTATCCTTTAACTGCAGAATTTCAAGATCTATTTCATGTTTATCATAGTCTCAATTGATCTGATTTAGTTGTGTTTCTCCTCCATCATTATCAATACTACTCTCCCCATCATTACATAGATTTTCAAACTCTTCCTTTCATTGAATATAATTATCTAATTTTTTGTCATTGTCAAACAATTGCCAATATCTAATGTTAATAGGGATAGTAGGCCTATGTTTTACCTCAATTTCAAGTTTTTTTTTTTGAATCAGAAAGGCATATTACATGTACTTGATGAAGTTGCCAATGCATCAACAAAAAAATTTTGATTTCTTGGGATCAAAGACAACTAATACTCTGGAAAACACTGTAGAAAATATAAAACAACATTCTTGTATGACCTCATCTAGGGATTTTTAGCTGGATATTCACATTTTATTTGTTTAATAATGAGTTCTGAATCTCCATGGACCAAAATTATTTTGGCTCCTAATCTATTCAATAAATTTAACACAAATATTAAAGCCTCATATTCAACAACATTATTTGTACATTGAAAAGCAAGCTTATAGGAATGCTTTTGTGATTTACTTGTCTTTGTGTTTGAAATCCATATACCATCTCCTGCTCCTTCCTTCCTTACTTCCCCATCAAAGTCCATATTCCATAAATCATCTTCATCATTTTGAATTTCTATTTTAGCCTTTAACTTTACAACCCTTTCCTTGTATGATTTGTTCCCCATATATTGAATTTGTTATTCTAAACATATCTCATGTTGTAAAATGAAGGAATCCATATATGAGTGTACAGAATATATTGGATAATTATTAGGCTTGTCTTGGCTGCTTACCATGTATTTCATAAGATTCTCCTATACAATCTCCTTTATTTTCCAAAAACAATAATGGTTGCATATGTCATGTCCATTTGCTATGTGAATTGCATCTTTGATACCCAAGACCTTGATATGAGAATTCCATATTTTAGAGGTATATAGGCCACAACAACATCCATTAATATACCTTTTGATAGGATATGAGAAAGGGTCACACACAAGTCCTTGATTAAACCTAAACATGTCACCCTGCTGTTGTGCTATTCAACAACCCCCTTTATTTTAGAATAGTTTCCTTAGATAGATAATGGGGACCCTTTTAAATTTTTTTAGACTAGGACAAATAATACCCTTAAGTAAAATAGAAATAGGAGTTTGAGGAGATAAAAAAATTATTTTATTGGCTTAAAACACAGGCGAAAAATTTAAAATAGCCGCAATCGCGAATCGCAATCGCAAATCACAAACACAACAAGTGACATGCTAAGACGCTCCATATGAATATTGTGATGCGATACCAATGAAAGGCTTAAAAAACACTCATAAAGACCTTCTAAGCAAAAAATGTTTGAAAATTAAAAAGACCTTAACAAAGGAAAAAGGGTTCCCGACTAAAACATATTTCCTAAAAGGAAAACCGCGGGACCTTCCTTTGCCACGTCACTGATCGCAATCACAAATTTCATTTCCATCCCACCATTATACAATATGCCCCACTTTCATTTCTCTGATCTGATACATCACATCGCATCGCACTTTCGCCAGCGACCATTTCCTTCCACCATCCAGTTTCACTGATATTGTGATTGCAATATCACATCACAAGGTTTTCATTCCGCCTTTGCCATGTCACCAATTGCAATAAAAAAAAGTGAATGTGCTTGACATTTTAGAACATTGGCACACAAATAAAACTATAATGCAAGATGTTTAATTAACACGTCTAAGTGTCTATTTAGGCACGTGAACCCACAATTTCCATTAATGCTATGCCTTAATGGTATGAGAACTTGAGCCTCCGAATGTGATTTGACCATAGGAGAATTAAATTTTTAGATCTCTCTGCATGACAATTTTTATTCTCCATCATTTCAATTATTGTTACATTGCTCTCGTATTGTGAGAAAATTTCCTTTTTACTCTTTGTTCTTCTTGATTTGCAGGCAAGTCTAGACAAAAAAAATTACTCAGAAATGTCTAAGGCTGCAAAGAAGTCCAAGAAACCCATGGCTCCCCCTAATTCAGCGCCTCCTGCTACCGAAGTAACATAAATGCTACCTCTATTCAAAGATACTACATGCGCAATAGAAAGTGGTTCTGCTTTCTGGGAAGAATGTACAAGCTGTTTGAAGACGAAAAACCCCAGAAGATTGAAAGAAAAGCTACTGCAGATGCCTATGATACCTTAGAATCCACCATTACCGATGTTGCTAACAATTTTATGCACCGAATTGCTACGCGCCCTAATATTTTACCATATTTAGATATGGTGAAATGGATTATTGACAACCTCAACATTGGAGATAGAACCTTTCTGAGAAAAGAGGCACAATGATAGGGTCGTTCTAAGCAAAATATTTGAAGAAAATGTACCAAATTTCTAGACCCCCAGAAGGTGTATGATGAATATTTCCTAGTGCAATTTGAAAAAGAAAAAAAGTTGCAGTCATACCCCATAAAGAAATGGAGGAGTAACCCTAGAAAGCATAAGCACGATGAAAAGGATTTGTATTCCACTGCTTCACTTTCTGATCCCTACTGTTATATTTCCGCTATGATGTATAAAGTATTTGGCCAACCCAATACTAGTAAATTCTCCATTGAATGGGTTCCCCTTATGGATTTCATCACAGACTCCTACATAATGGAATAGGGAACCATTTTGCTAAACAATATTGCTACCCATATCCTTGAGTACAGAAAAAATCGTTCCTTTTCATCTAAGATTCTTCCCCCATTCTATATGAGTGTCTACATTATCAATGTAGTGTATTTTACATCATATTTTCCAACCATGGGTTGGAAATGGACTATCCAAGACCCCACTCCCATTCATATTTATCATGATATTTTATGGGAATCTAAATATGAAACCAATTTCTACAAGATTTTCCATGGAGTCATGCTGCCACTATTTGAAGCTATGTTTGATGAAAATGCCCCAAGGTTGTCTAAAGAAGCCCAAGCTGACTTCAAATCCATTGGGAAATGGTTTGGGGAAGAGTTATTTAATTATGTCAGAGTTTTTGGAGGCCTAACCCAACCACGTGTCCTCCCATTATATGTTTCAGACAAACTTCTCGCAAGAGAAGTTTCTTATCAGAAAGTGGGTCATGGAGTGACCAAAGTTTTGAAAGAATGAAAGATAGCTACATGGCCTTCCTTTCCTATTTAATGTGTTGTATATGCATGAGACAATTTCAAACATGATAGATTAGAAATTGATCAAATCCAATATTTGAAACTATTTACAATTCGTAACAGGCAATATGACTCGAAAAAAGTTGCATTTAATTTTACAACTCAAGTGAAAATCAGGCCATTTTCCCATGAAAATGATTATTTTGATGATCTATTTGAGTCAGTTGATACTTATTCAACAATGTAGAAATTTGCAGCATCATGCCTTAATCCTCAGCAACTAGCAAAGTTAAACCAATACAAGAATAAAATGTTGGAGGTATTCCTCTAGATATTCTGGAGGTATCCCAACCTATCGCATATAAATAAAAACAAACAGAAGAGCTAGAGAAACAAAATAAATAACGGGGAAAGGAACAACCCCCTAAGGATATTGAAATTCTTAGTGGATCAAAAGGAGATAAGTCCACTGGAACTCAAACTAAGGATCCATTGTTTTCCAGTGACTTAGATGAAGTATGGAAAGACTTTTACTAACAACTTAAGGAACCCAAAAATGTGATAGTCATTGATCCCCCAAAGGCAGAGGAAAATCCTCTAGATAAAGGTCATAACCCATTCACTGTTGGGTCTACTGACAAATATGTTAACCTAGAAGGATTTGAATTCATCTTGACCCACCCAACATTAGAAATTGTGTTGAAAATAGAAGAGATCTCTCCTTTGGATATCTTTTACATCCCAAAACACAAGGTTGAGATGAGCAAAAAAAGGAAAAGGAGGAGAGTAGAACAATCACAGGCTCTGGCTCCTGGGGATGTGCCTATGGAAGTAGTTTGGAGAGACCCACAATTAGATCCATCTTAGGATCTAACATGGATAACAAAGTTTGTAGGTACTTATGCATCTACTACCATTGATAAAGCCACTGAAGTTCAACAATTAGTCAAAGAGAAGGATGAAATAATCCTTCAATTAGAAAAATAATTGGTGGCAGAAAAGCAAAGAATTAATCAACAGTTACAAGAAAAAGTGTCAGAGCTCCAACAGAGCATGGATCAACTAAAACTCCAACACCAATATGATGTTGGTGCTAAGGATGCTCAGATATGCCAACCACAATTCACTGTTGAGCAATTGAATGATAATCCTAAAGTGGATGAGTTTAAAGAGGAGCTCTAGAACTCAATACTTTGTTGGCACAACAACATGTTATATTTGGTCAAATATTGTCTCACATAAATGAGTTATATGAGAAAAGTGATTCATTGATGAATAAAGTGGCAGACCAAATAATTAGTTTTAATGAGCTTGATGAAAAAGTCTCTCAATATATTACTTGGCAAGACTCTGCAAAATTCCGAAAGGCCAATCTTCCTAGAATCAAAGATTCAAAAAAGGAAATCATGTTCACTGATTGGGATATACACTTAATGCAAGAAGAAAGTGAAATATGCAGGGCAAGAGATGTTGCCAAAAATATTATTGAGACAGTCAATAAGAAGCTGATTACTGCCAATTTAATTTATGAATGCCTAATTGGGTCTCTACCCGTTGTAAATAGATTAATGAAAAAGTGGCAAGAAATTTCTAAAATGAAAGAATAAGACATAAAAAAAGTGGCAAATCTTGATTGGGATAAGTACTGGAAGTACTTAGTTAAGCCACATAGCCAATGGCCAATGCTGCACTGTCTAACCAACAGTTCTTCTTACATGATTCCTCCACTATCAGATGCGATGTACACTGGATAGCTCTGCATCAGGCCAGGCCAACCTCCTGAAGTTCAACCTATTATAGGCATCCTTCATCTCACGGAATGAATGACAAAAGAGACATCAACACAATCCTCAAGCGAGTCATCCCACCAAAATATATTTTTATTTTTATTTCAAATAATTAAGGAGAGTTGTTTAAACCTCCTTAGAAATTTACGTATTTTCTATTTTTGTACTTTTATTTTACTATATAAACCCTTTCATGTCTTTAAAGAAAGGGTCCTAAAATTTTGAAAATAATACTTTACAGAAGTTGAACTTTTGTACTCTTAAAGTTTCTCCTAATAGAAAAGGCTCGAGCAGAGACTGTTTTTCAAACGAGCAGAGTTAGCATATATGTGGTACTTTTATCTTTATGTTGATGTTCTGTTTCAAATGAGAAATAGTTCAATTTCCTTATGATGTTTTTTTATATGTATCTTTTTAAAACAATTCAACATTAATTCACTTCTGAACATGCTTTGATTTCCATTTTTTATACATATACAATACATGCAATAATAGATGTGATATGTGCTTAATTAATTGATTTGATTAACTATTTAATCAAATGCATTAACTTAAATTGTTTTACATTTCTCTAAGAGTTTGATAAATCTTCATTTGCATTCACTTAAATATTATCTCTTTAAATCACATATAAGTAAGAGATATTCATCCCAGGATAGAGATAAGTATATACATTTTCCTTAAACTTGTTGTCACTTTCATTCACCAAGTCATAGTCAGTTATAATACCACCCAATCCATTCAATTATTTTTATCGGGAAATTGGTCCTATAAACCCAGTTAGAGCCACTATCTCAAATAGATAAGGGAAGGTTTTCAAGTCCCCGACTGGGTGGTTTTCCTTAATGTTGTTGTAGCGAATTTCAAGGCATCACTACCTACTTGAATCAAAAGATAAAAATGTATTTATATGGTATGGTTATATCTAATCCAATTTTTTCCATAATCACCTTTGGCATGAGATTATGTGAAGCTCCTGAATCAAACATGGCATTGTGAAAAATGAAATCATGTATGTTAAGAATAACATAAAATGGAGGTAATGTTAGTGCCAGTCAATTTTTCCTGTCACCAGTGATAAAATAGGTATCCTCTTTCTAAATTTGTCTGAGTATTTTTCAAATTTTTAGTATTTAATTGAGTCACATCCATGGTCAATGGACATAATAATGGTTAGGTCATTCATTGTTGAAAGAGTCCCATATCCATCATGGTCATCATTCAGCTCATTCTTCCATGTTATGCCATCATTAGGTCATAGGGTCAAAATCATGAAAATTGGCCATTTCACCATCAAATTCATATTTTGAAGGAGTAGTAATAGTCAAAGGTCTTCAAAAATTTCATGTTCCAAAATGTCATTTCCAAGTAGGTGGATTTGTGTTTACCATATTTGTCTCTCAGTTGTGCTTGGAAAGCTCATTTCCCTCTCCTAGGGTTTTGAGGACATTTTTCTTGGTTTCATGACTTACATGGTTAAATCATCAAAAAGACTTGTATAATGATGCTATTAAACCTTCCCCTATCCTTAATATACCTTCCTAATCACTTTACATTACTCCTATCCCTCAAAATCATCATTTTCCCACAAGCCCTAGCCTATTGCTACAATTTGACACTTTTATAGACTAGGCCTGTGTTTTTCCCTTTTGGACCCCTTCCTCTCACTCAATCCTTGAAATTACACTTTCCCCTACCCTATAACATCTATCCCTATCCCCAAAAATTTCCCCAATAATTTTAACAACCCCTAACCTCTTCATTCCCCTCCCTCTACAAGGTAGTCCTGAATCCCCTGTTTTGCCTACACCAAACCCTAATTTCCTCTCCCACTGAGCTAGGGTTTGCTATGGAATCAGAGAGATATGAGAAAAGGAGGCATAAATGTTATTATATCAGTAATTATGAATTCATTTCAGCTCATAAACATCATTTCCCCACCATTTTTCAAGAATTCATTCCAAGGGACAAATCATTTGCCACTCATAGGGCCAATTTTGCTTCAAAGTATGTTTCTAACAAAAAAGAGATTAATTTGATAAAAGTGAGAGATTTTTTTGTCCATAATAGGTCAAAAAATAAAAACCTCCTTCTGTTTTTACACAGGTATCATGGTTTGGTAGAAATGTCAAAAATACAAGTGCTACACGAGGTTTTTTGCACTTCTAGAGTGACCTTGGGAGAATAATTTTTTGATAGGTAAAATAAAGTCAATTCTACAAAATAAAGGCATATTTGGAAGGTAGATAGGATAATATTTCCAATGAGCTATCTTGGGCCCAATTTGGAGTTCAGGAAGGCCTCCAAAAGTGGTTTGTAAAAAGGTGCTGCGCAAATCCTTCCGTGAGGGCGATAATGCTTAAGAGAGGGTGCAAATAGCAGTCTTGGGAGAATGAAGTTTTTAGGGGGAAAATGAACTTGATTTTGGAAAATAAAGGAATATATGGAAACTAGACTTGATAATATTTCCAACGAGCTATCCTAGGCCCAATTTGGACACTAGGAAGACCTCCGAAATTTTCCTACAAAATCAGTGATTTTCAGAGTTTTTTGAACATGCATTTAGCATAAATTTGGACAAACAATTGGGTAGTTTTTGAGGGAACGAAAGGTACCATTGGATTCCTAATGACCAATTAATCTCATAAAAACATGTTTCCAGCCTTGGTTTTCAGTTTTTATAGGTGAAAAGCTCAAAAACCCATAAAAAAACCACCTTTCTGCATCTGTTTTGACCTAGGCACTTCACAAATACCAGTATTGGGAGAATGAATTTTTGAGGGGGAAATTACCTTCATTTTCGAAAATTGAGGCACATTTAGAAAGAGGACAGGAAGGGCTTTCCAACAAGCTATATTGGGTCTGATTTGGATACCTGTAGGTCAGCCAAAATTGGCCCTAAACATGGAGGGCGCAAATGACACTGCCAGGGCACAAATGCACTGTGGAGGGCGCAAACAACCAATTTGCTGATTTCTTCCAAGTTTCTCTGAAATTTTGAATTTTCTTAAATAAATCATGTTTCTACTTGTAATTAATCATGGTAAATGTAATTATATCAAGGATAAGTTACCTAGGGGTAGATTCATTGGGTAAAAGTCATCATTGAGTCATAATGAATCAGTTGAATGTAATGAGGAGTGAGTCACTTGGACCATCCTACACTCCAGCTTTCAATTCAATATTTTGTGGATGTCTTCCTCACCTCATGGATTATACTCCTAAGGATGAGTAAATGATGTTTTTATTTCTATTTATTCCCTTTCTTTACTCTTAGCAAGGGTTGGAATCAGTTTGGATGTTATCTTGTTGATCAAGGAACTATTGTACTCAGTTAAAAAAGAAGAGTTGAAACTATTTTTTGGGATACATGTGGTATGATGTTTATCATTGTTTTGTATTCAGTTTCATATGTTAGAATATATTGTATTCATGTTCACTTCATCTCTATGGTATGATATATTTCAAGTTTGATAATCAGAACACATGCTTGCTCATGCTTTGTTTGGGCAATTGATCATAGTTTGTCCATTTTCCTCTATCTTGGAAGAATACATCTCCCATGATCTTCCTAGCTTCTCTTCAGTCTCAAAATCATTCCATCACAATCATATTTAAGTGATAATCCTTGTACCTACCTTTCCCCATTGATCCCTGCAATTCTATCTCATTTTCCCTGACCTAGATCCCTTGACCTAATTTCTTCATCCCAACCAAAATAAAACAAAAACAACTCCTGCACTCAATATACAGCCTAAAACCCTAATTTATCCAGTCCTATTGACTGTGACCTTTTTAGAGAGAGGCTTCTCTGGTTTGGTAGGGCTAGCTACCAAGCCAAAATCTTGGTTTGTGGTTACCTCGGTTGGGATTCCTTCTTCAGCCTTGGGAATCTGGCGGAGTGATAACATTCTGGCACTGTTGCTGGGGACGAAAGGACAATATCTTCCCTGGGAAAGAAAGACAAAGTTTGGATATAATTGCTGATGGTGGACATTGGTCAGATGCAAATGAAGGCCGAACCATTCACCTGGCTACTCCAGTGTCGAAGAATCCAAAGCTTCAAAATTTTCATGGCGACTCCACTTTTCAAGAACTGGTAGTTTGAAGATATTATTGGTGAAATCACTATTGTCAATATGTATTTGATTGCTCGAAGGTATAATCCTATGAATCGAGATCATATTCCCAGTTTTCCGAACCATATTCCTCGTATAGATTGGCAATTAGGACTGTCAAAGTTTAAAGGTCAGGACAGTGAAGATGCTAGTTTTCATTTGGTCAAATTTCATTTACATATTCATAGACTAAATATTGAGTTTCCTAAAGATTGTCTAATGAAGATGTTTATGGATACCTTGGAGGAAAAAGCGAGATCATGGTATGAGAATCTACCATCTGCTACTTTATATTCTCTAAAGGACTTTCATTCAGTTTCTTTCAACATTATCAAATCTCTAATTATTCCTTGTCGATGATTGATAGTTGTTGTGAGATCTCTGATATTTTCATTGATTTTATTGAAAATTTGTATGGGGATGAAGGGTGTCTAGATGATGAGATCACATAATCCCTTCATGATTTTTTTTCCCAACAAGAATCATTAGTTTCCTCCTTGGATGAAGAGATTCTTGATGCTTTGCATGAGAACCATTTTCATCACCAAAAATAATCAGTAGCTCCCTCATTAGATGAGACAGACTGGGACCAAGAAAGAGAAGTGCCAATTCCCGATCTTGAAAATGAAAATCACCAAATCAATGTAAATTTCTTTAAAAATCAATTTTATCCTTATTCTGAAGATGAAATAGATCATCTCCTGAAAAATTATGCTACATCCCAAGCGAATGTAGATTTGTAGCTCTTACAATGTTCACACAGTCAAGATTGTGTGAGTGAAGCATCTTCCATTATTGAAAATGAAATTCTGGGTTTGAATGATGATAGTCATGAGATTGATAAAGCCATACAGGAAGTTGTTGTGATTAAACCGATTTGTGATGATGATTTTCTGCAAGGAGATCAACTAACATATATTGTTTTCTTTCATGAAGAAGATAGGGTTGTCATGTTTAACAATCTAGAAGAATGTTTTTTGTTCAAAGATGATTTAGAATATGAATTTGAGGAGTATCAGCCTAAGAGAGAAAATATGCTAGAGACAGAATTAGAGTTTCTCATGCTTCAGGAATTTGTAGCCAACACTCAGATAACATAAATTCATACTTCCCTATGCTCTCCTATGGATCAACAACCAAGTGTTCTTTCAGATCAAAATGAAGAATGTGCTTGTGTTTTTGCTGGATCTCGAGACAAGGTAAAATTTCAGATTTTTGAAGATCCCTTTACTGATCTGCTACAATTAGCAGACAAAATGTATTTTCTTGTTTTCACAAACCAAAAGCACATGTTTAGTAGACACTTGGAGTGGCCTAGTTTTTTTTTTTCTGCCCGCTCGAGGAAAATGAGAGCAGAATTTCAGTAAGTAGCCATCTGCTGGATTGGTTACACTGGAAGGATCATTTCACATGATTGTACATATGTCTTCAACAGGCAGATGGTTGTCATCAGGATTTGAAGACCTCAATTCTCGGTGATATGCTGCCATCAATAAGTTTAGTAAGTTTTATTATTATTATTTTTAGTCAGTTTCAAAGTCAGTTTGCTTCATTTGAGTTGTCAGCATTTAGTCATGTTTTTCAGTTTGAGTTTTGACCATATTGGCCCACATGGTTAGGCACTTGGTCTACGGTTTTCTTGACACCTTCAAGGAACTGCCATCCCCAATAAGGCCAATTTTAATGCCAGTCAATTTTTCCTGTCACCAGTGATCAAATAGGTATCCTCTTTATAAATTTGTCTGAGTCTTTTTCAAAATTTTAGTATTTCATTGAGTGTCAAAATAAAAATTTGTTCACTGGTTTAGATTATTAGGTGCTTTCTTCTTCCACCATGACTAGGGTATTGAGATCATTACTACTCATTTCACCTCCATGGTCAATGGAAATCATCATGGTCAAGTCATTCATTTTTGAAAGAGTCCTATAGTCATCATGGTCATCATTTAACTCATTTTTCGATGTTGTGCCATTATTAAGTCATAGGGTCAAAATCATAAAAATTGGTCATTTCACCATCAAATTTATATTTTGAAGGAGAAGTAATAGTCAAAGGTATTCAAAAATTTTAGGTTCCAAACTATTATTTCCAAGTAAGTGGCTTTTTTTTACCATATTTGTCTCTTAGTTGTGCTTGGAAAGCTCATTTCCCTCTCCTAGGGTTTTGAGGACATTTTTCTTGGTTTCATGACTTCGATGGTTAAATAATAAAAAAGACTTATATCCTGATTCTCTTACACCTTCACCTATCCTTAATATACCTTCCTAAACACTTCCTATTACTCCTATCCCTTAAAATCATCATTTTTCCACAAGCCCTAGCATATTGCTACAATTTGACACTTTTCTAGACTAGGTCCGTGATTATCCCTTTTGGATCCCTTCCCCTCACTAAATCCTTGAAATTCCACTTTCCTCTACTCTCTAACATCTATCCCTATCCCCAAAATTTTCTCCAAGAATTTAGACAGCCCCTAACCCCTCCATTCCCCTCCCTCTACAAGGTAGTCCTAAATCCACTGTTTTGCCTACACCAAACCCTAATTTACTCTCCCACTGAGCTAGGGTTTTCTATGGAATAAAAGACATATGAGAAGAGTAGGAATAAGGGAGATTATGTTAGCAATTATGAAGTCATTTCAGCTCATAAACATTATGTCCCCACCATTTTTCAAGAATTCATTCCAAGGGACAAATCATTTGCCACTCATACGTCCAGTTTTGCTTCAAAATATGTTTATGACCAAACATAGATGAATTTGATAAAATTGAGAGAGGTTTTTGTCCATAATAGGTCAAAAAATAAAAATTTCCTTCAGTTTTTACACAGGTATCATGGTTTGGGATAAATGTCAAAAATACAAGTTCTACAAGAGGTTTTCTGCACTTCTAGAGTGACCTTGGGAGAATAAATTTTTGACAAGTCAAATCAACTCCATTATAAAACATAAAGGCATATTTGGAAATTAGACGGGATACGCTTTCCAACGCACTATCCTTGGCCTAATTTGAAGTTTGGGAAGGCCTCCCAAAGTGGTATGAAAAAAGGTGCTGCACAAATCCTTCTGTGAGGTTGCAAATTCTTAAGAGAGGGCGCAAATAGCAGTCTTGTGAGAATGATGTTTTGAAGGGGAAAATGACCTTCATTTTTGAAAATGAAGGAAGATATGGAAACTATACTTGATAATATTTCAAACGAGCTATTCTGGGCCCAATTTGGACATCAGTAAGGCCTCCAAAAGTTTCCTACAAAATCAATGATTTTCTGAGTTTTTTGAACAGGCATTTAGCAGAAATTTGGTCATTTGCGCAACGCTCTAGGTGCTGTGAAAATAATTGGGGCACTTTTTGAGGGAAAGAAAGGGACCAATGGATTCCTAATGACTAATGCATCTCAGAAAACCATTTTTCCAGCCTTAGTTTGCAGTTTTGATAGATGAAAAGCTCAAAAAACCATAAAAAAACCACCTTTATGCCCCTGTTTTGACCTAGGAGCTGCGCAAATACCAGCCTAGGAAGAATGAATTTTTGATGGGGAAAATGACCTTCATTTTCAGAAATTGAAGCATATTCAGAAATAGGACAGGTAGGGCTTTCCAACAAGCCATCTTGGGCCTGATTTGGATACCTGTAGGTCAGCTAAAAGTGGCCCTGAACATGGAGGGCACAAATGATAATGCCAGGGCGCAAATGACCAATTTGCTGATTTCTTCCAAGTTTCTCTGAAATTTTGACTTTTATTAAAGAAATCATGTTTCTAATTGTGTAATTAATCATGGTAAATGTAATTATGTCAAGGATAAGTTACCTAGGGGTAGATTCATTGGGTAAAAGTCATCATTGAGTCATAGTGAATCAATTGAATGTAATGAGGAGTGAGTCACTTGGACCATCCTACACTCCAGCTTTCAGTTCAGTATTTTGTGGATCTCTTCCTCATCTCATGGATTCGACCCCTGAGGATGAGTGAATTATGTTTTGATGTCTATTTAGTCCCTTTCTTTACTCTTATGAAGGGTTGGAATTAGTTTGGATGTTAGCTTGTTGATCAAGGAACTATTGTACTCAGTTAATAAAGAAGATTTGTAGCTATTTTTTGGGATACATGTGGTATAATGTTTATCATTGTTTTTTCTTCAGTTTTATATGTTAGAATGTTTTTTATTCATGTTCACTTCATCTCTATGGTATGATCTATTTAAAGTTTGATAATCAAAACACATGATTGCTCATGCTCTATTTTGGGGAATTGATCATAGTTTGTCCATTTTCCACTATCTAGGAAGAATACATCTCCCATGCTCTTCGTAGCTTCTCTTCAGTCTCAAAATCATTCCATCACAACAGATTTAAGTCATAAGCCTTGTACCTACCTTTCCCCATTGATCCCTGCAACTCTATCTCATTTTCCCTGACCTAGCTCCCTTGAATTAATTTCTTCATCTAATGATAACCCAACCAAAATCAAATCAAAGCAACCCCTGCACTCAATATCTAGCCTAAAAACCCTAATTTCTCCAACCCTCCTAGTTGTGACCTTTTTGGAGAGAGCCCTCTCCGATTTGGTAGGGCTAGCTACCAAGACAAAATCTTGGTCTGTGGTTACCTCTATTGGGATTCCTTCTTCTGCCTTGGGAATCTGGTGCAGTGATAACAGGTACATTATCATCTTTTGAAATTTCATCAAGTTCTGGCCCAAACAACAATCTAAAACGGTCATCACTTATATTTACAGTATCTGTTCCTTCTTCTATTTTTAGTTCATTTATAATTTTATTTCTATATACATCCTTTTTCATTAATTCAGTCAATAGAACAAAAATTTTCACCTTGGATAACTCATTTTCAATATTAAAATAAGGTTGATATTTTTCTATCTCTTTCACATTTTTATCTTTCCTTTGAGGGACTTCCTTTGGAGGATCAACCTTTACTTGAGTTGTAGAAGAAGTATCTGTTTGGATCTTCTTATGAGGATTTTCTGCAGTTTTTCTATTTCTAAGATTATATTGTTTATGCACTTCCATAATTGAATTTTGATAACATTTTTTATAATCTTCAAATTCTGCAGGAATGAATTATGGTGGTGACAATAAAAACAAGTCTTGATCCTATTTTGTTAAGAATATATCATCTGTTTTCCGCATCACCAAAAATATTCATTTGATTTTCTTCTTGTTCTTCCACTATCTCATGTTCTTCTTCGGTATAATTTTCTTGAAAAGGTGGCCTAGTTTGTTGTTGATCAGCTAGGTTTCTGGGGTCTCTTTGCTTGATTTGGGGTTGTTTCCTTTTGAAATTTGGATTTATGATCTGTAGATCTCCTTGTGGTTATCTTGGTGTATTCCTATTTTTCAAGGTCATCCTATCCATCATCCTCTCCATAGTTTAACTATAGTTTCCAATTTTACACCTGACGATGAAGAAGACTCTTCTTTAAAAGTCACTTGTTTCTAAGTTCTTAACTTTTCTTTCTTAGCTAACAAATTTTCCTCTACACTAACATCATTTATTTGAATCTCCTCTAAGGTAGCTGGATTTATTTCTCTCAACCGATACGCCATATTTGCATCAAAACCATTTGGATATCGAAGTAAGGCAAACCTAGGAGGAGGTTTTATTTCTACTGGAATAACATTGTAAAGGTTATTGAATCTATCTGAATAATCTTGAATGTATTCCCCTGGGGCTCTCTTTAAACCTTAATACTTTGCAAGAATAAAAAGTGGATTCCTTTTAACCTCCCAACGAGAAAGGAAAACTTGATAGAACTGTTGTAAATTAGGAATATTTCCTACTACCAATCCCCTATACCATTTCCTCACTTCACCTACCCAAATTTGAGCAAACAACCTTACTTGAACATCATCATAATCAACCTCTTATAGGTTTGCAAAATCATTCATATTATCAATGTGTTGTTGGGATGTAATGGGCTCAATTCCATTGAATTGGGGTATACGTTGTGCATAATTAAGTGGCATAACATTTAGTGGTTGTTGCAAAACCAAGGTAGCATACCGGGCTGCCACAATGGGAAAATGAGGGGCATATGAAATTAATAATGAGCCTGATGCTGGGGGTAGAAAAGGTGGCGGAGTTGTGATCTTTTGAGTGGGAGTAGAACGATTATGAACCACTGATGTAATATGGACAATAGAAAAAGGAGGAATCAAAGGAAAGGTGAATGATGGAGTAGGAGAAGTAAAAAAAAAGGGATGATTTATGAATGATTCTTAAATATTTTTATTCAATTTAGCTACCAAATACATAAGCTTTTCAAACTGTTGTAAGATGTCCTTATCATATTGTGAAATCACATGCTTTTGTATTGAGATATATGGTCTCAATTTGGTCTCATCTACAACTGTTTCAGGGAAAAATATTTTTGATTTTGTTCTAAAAATACTATGCTCAAAGGGTAAGTCAAACTAAAAATCCTCAACTGATATAAGGTTTTATCGAAGTGAATTAGTTCTTGACAAAGGATTATTGTTTATTTGACTTTCCACAAAGATATTTTTTCTAATTATCTTCTCAGGATTACTTACAACTTTAGGAGGATTATGATCTGGGTGGGATCTGGTGTAAACCTTTCTGGAAGCCATATCTTCAAAGAAATTATTTACAACTAGGTATATATACAAATTTTGGGTGGAAAATTCATCCTAGTAGATTCTACTTCACTATCACCCACAGGAAATAGTTTTAAGACTCCGAAATCAGTATTTACCAGGGATTTTTTTTTTTTTTAAATGTTCCCCAGTATGGTCACCAAAATGTTAGCACTTTGTAGTTTTCCTAGGCTGAAAAAGAAACTGCAGAGGTAACCAAAAACCACTTTAAAGCTGGGATCTAGCCCTTCCAGCTTTATATGATTTAATTTATGCTTTCTAGATTTTAGGCTAGATATTAAAGTTTAAGATAGTGTTTTTAAAGTTTTGGCTGTAAAATGAAGCAAAATTCCATTGGGTATGGAGTCATTTAAAATTATTAGTAATCAATAAAAAATTAAAAGAGTAGCTGAACCAGGGCGAGGTAGGCTAATTCCTAGATCTTAAGATATTTTATGGTGTGGTTGAGATGAAGAAATAAATGATCAATTAAATATAAAGCATAATTAAATGGATTTTATATTTAATCTTAGAAGGAAAACATTGATATTTTTTTAAACAAGCCAAAGCAGAGTACAAATACTAAATTCAACTCTTAATCTTCTTGCAACAATCAAGAAAGGAAATCCAAGTGAAAAATCATAAAGAAGAACAAATTAACATGAGGAAAAATTCACCATTGTCTGACACAAGAATCATGGAACAAAACTACCTTTTATTTCTGAAATTGATTACTTCAAATAAACTTCACAACTTAGAATTAAAAAAGTCTTATCTTTTTTTATTATCCAACCCTTTCTAAGTCCTTTTACAAAATATTTATAGAGTCTTCTCTCACACTCAATTCAGACTTCAAAATAAAATTATTTACAAAATAATATCCATCAAAGATACAAATATTTAAAAATAGAACAAAATAATAGGAACACTGGATAAAATGGATCTGAAGGTTTCCACCGTATCGACCCTGCAACTTGCACTCGAATATGGTTGACGCTCATCGCAGGCCTGCAACTCCATCATTTTACCATACTTTCATTCCTCATTCAATTTTCCCCTGAGGAAACTTTACGTTCTGGGATTTTGAACGTATATTCCGCAGGGATCAACATCTGTCGTGGTCAGCCTAAAATTACAATTTAGCTCCATCACCATCGGTTGTTGAGATGGATGAGGAACTCATCGAATACTAAGAATACCACTATGACTCTGCATCCATTTGGGATGCACCTCCATGTCTCTCGGTAGTTATGGATTTTTTGATGTTAGTGGATCTCCTGCATTCTCTCGAAGATGCAGTTAGGGTTTCATTTGAAAATGCTCCTGCAGGCCCTAACCCTCTAGATTTCGACTCCTTTCTGGTTGCCAATCTTGTATCTATGGGTAATCCGATTCTCAGTTCCCTCTCTGACCCATATTTACTCACCCCCTAGGATTACCTATCACCCGTATCATCCTCGCTTCATTTTCTTGAACACTGTCTTGGACCACCTCCTCTGGAGATATCCATTGTTGAAACCCCTCATCTTAGCTGTGCTGGTATACCACCTAGAACCCTTTCTGGACCAAGAACTTCTAGGATTTTATCCCTATCATCTATTGCTGCATCCGTACCATCTAAATTTCCTCCACATACCCTTCCAACATCTTCTCGGTTGTCTGATCCCTCAACCCAATAGTCTTGTTGATGCAGCTAGGGTTAGTACCTCTTTAGACATCCCTTTGGTAGATGTCGACACGTCTCAAGAGGGATCCCATAAGAAATGAGGGAAAAATTCAAAGTGAATCAAGGTCACTAAAAAGGGTATCCATCTTATCCTTGAGGAGGTTTTTCACATGGAAAAATTCATCAGCATAATTGAAAGGGTATTGGTAGGACAGGTGCGTGGTAGGAACTATTCTACTCCGCGGTTGCGGAAGTGGATCTCAGAGTGTTGGGGCCAGATCTTGGAGAACCTTCCTACATTGGTCTCTATGATGAAAGGGTGCTTTTTATTCAATTCCATAGGAAAGAACATGTTGATTGGGTCCTCTCAAAGCTTTGGCACATTGAAATGGCACCCATCTTTCTTAAGAGATGGAGTCCCCTTTTTGATCCTGAGCGAGAACATATTGGTGCAGGTCCCATTTGGGTCAGACCTCCTGGATTGCCATTACATCTATGGTATAAGGAAATTTTTAAATGTATTGGAAATATATTGGGGACTTATCTTGATCATGACAGATATTTTACAGAGACAGGGAAAATGGCCTTTGCTCGTATCTTGAATCATCTTGACACCTATGAAGGTATGGAGGAAAATATGAAAATTCAGTGGAGGAACACCACTCGATTACAATTGTTGGACTATGAAGGCATTCCATTCTGATGTTGTTGCTACCACAAAGTTGGAAATATATTCAAGGATTTTCATTTTCATGCTAAAGGCAATCCTTCTGTGATCAATTTGGTTGATAACTCTAGGAATGTAGGTGTAACAGTGGCACTGGATCGGCAGAAGAAGAAGGTTGGGACAAGTATACATGTACCAAGCACAACTGGACAAATGAATTCTTCTGCTTGTCCCATTCCTCCTTCTCCAAGAGACACCAGAGCACATTTCGTAGCTTTTGGTCCTCCTTTGGGTACTGGTACCTCTCTTTCTCTTTTGTTTCCTTTTGTTTCTTTTGTGTCATCTGTATATATACAGTCACACATAAAAGAAGTAAATATACCTGTTTGGAAACTCTCTCTGAATCCTTGTCTCTCTGTGACCTCCCTGGATGTTTTTTCTTCCCCACCTCCTTTTATCCCATCCATTCCCCAATATTTCTAATCTGCTATGGGGGATTCCTCAGACTCTATCTCCGACCATTGATACAACTTGCGTCCTTGACCTAAGACATCTGCATATAGGAGTGGATTGGGTGCTACAATGACTCCGAATCTCCTCAAACTAACCCGTGGTAGACACTATAATATTTCCAAAGCCATACATAAAGCTAGAATTGATGTGGCAGAAGGAAAAAAAATCTATATATTAGGGGTTATTAGAGCAAGAAATTCCCCATCATTGGCCCGCTAATGAAGTGTCTCTCCTTTAACTGTTGTGGGTTGGCTAGCCCTGCCAAACGTCTAGCCATTAAGATACTTTTAGATGTTGAGAAGGTGGATGTGATCCTCCTTCAAGAGACACTAGGTGATTCTGAACAAATTATTCGAGCACTGGGTGATTTATTACCTGGATGGAACCTTCATGATATTGATGCTCGAGGATGATCGGGAGGCATTTCTATTGGAATAAATCTCAGGGTATTAAGACTCCTTAATGTTTGGGGTAGATAAGGAGTATTGGTGGAATATTTATTTTCAGAACAACTTCGGATTGAGAATATATTGGTTAATATCTATGGCTCCTACCACAACAGACCGAAAGTTTGGGAAACACTATTGAACTGATCATACATGCAACCAGATAATATCATCTTGGGGGTTGATCTTAACTTTTCCATTGTTCTTGCAGAATCCTAGGATTACCATGCACAATTGGAATCTCTCCCTAATATGTTTAGTTCATTAATTAAACAACACCACTTGATTAATATCCTCATTCCTTGCCTCCAACCTACCTAGCGTAACATGAGAACATGGGATGCAATGCTAGCCAAGAGACTGGATTTTTTTCTAATTAAGGAAACTCTCCTTGATAAACTGTCTCTGTATAAACAATGGGTTGGTTCAAGGGGTATATGATAATTCCTTGATTTACTTAGACATATCTGACATCTTGCCTAAACCTATGGCACCTTTAAAATTCATTTTGACCTAGCTCTAGGATGAGACCTATATTAAGCTCGTTCAAGATACTTGGAGGGCTGAGCCACCATATCTTGAACAATATGCTTCATCGTTTTTTCCAAATAATCTCCTTTTCATAAAAAATAAAAATATTGAATGGGAAAAGGATAAGAATCTGCAGGATGATAATTATCTAAAAATAATAGAAGAGGAACTATCCAAACTAGATGATCTTAGTAGTGGTGGTTTTTAATCGGTTGAATCAAAGGACCAGGTCATCAAATTGGAAACAGACAAAATTAGGATCCTTAAGGTAAAATAACATACATGGATGCTCAAAAGAAGAGCCACTTGGTTACAAGATGGTGATGACAACACCAAATTCTATAAAAAATTTGCAAAGGGTTGTAAAGCCATCAACACCTTTTGGTCTCTAGAAAATGAAGAGGGTCAATATGTTTCATCTTTCAATCAACTAGCATATTTGGGTGTTTCCCATTTTGGGTGTCTCTACAAAGCTCCCCATGAAGCCTTATTAGCTAAAATTATCAAAATTGCGGGCCTCTTTCCTCGATTTGTGGATGAAGGTTCTGAAGAGGACCTGAACATGCCTGTCACCATGGGAGAATTAGAAGTTGTCCTCAAATGGTTCAAGAAGAATAAGAGCCCAAGACCAGATGGCTGGCCTGTTGAATTCTATCTATCCTTTTTTGAATTACTTGGTCGATCTTCTCTAAGTGGTCAAATAATATAAGACAAAATTTGGCAAAATTTATGATGCATTTAACTCGACATTCATTTCCCTCATTCCTAAATCTGAAATACCTCACACTTTTAATGACTATCAACCCATATCCCTTTGTAATTTCATTTATAATATTATTGCTAAAGTTATTACAAATCAGAACAAGCCTATTATCTCTAATCATATTTCACAAGAACAGTTTTCCTTTCTGTACAATTGTCAAGTCCATGATGCAATGAGAATTGCTCAAGAGGGGCTCCATTCTATGAATACTAAGCGCATTAAGGGCATGATTCTTAAAATTGATTTAGCAAAGGCCTTTGATTAGACTAGCTGGCTATACCTGAGAATGCTTCTTACTCATCTGGGTTTCCCTATTTCCTTCATCAACTAAATCATGTGCTATATATCATCTGTGTCACAGAGTGTTCTCATAAATGGAGCTACATCAAATTTCTTTCATGCCAAGCGTGGTCTTTGAAAATGTTGTCCTTTATCTTTGCTTCTATTCTTATTGGTTATGAAAGGTATGAGTAGGATACTGGCTGACTAAAAGAATCAAGGCAGATTAAAGGGCATCAAAATCGTTGAGAATTGTATTCTTACTCACCTCAGATTTGTGGATGATGTCCTCATCTTCTTGAATGGGGCTAATAGTGATACATCTATATTCAAAGCAACACTCAAACTATTTTTCAAAGCTACAGGTATGTGTTATAACCATTCCAAATCTACTTTTTCATCTTTGGGATGTTCTTAGAATGAAATTCATTTTTCTCTTCAGAGATTTCCTTTTAAGTCACTAGATTTCGAAGAGGGTCTCAAGTATCTTGGTTTCAAGATTAAGCCCTCAAATTATAAAATTTATTATTGGACATGGATGGTGGCCAAAATTGAAATTCAATTTAATTTCCAGTACCATTGATGGATTTCAAGAGCTGGACAACTAGTCCTTATCAAATCTTTCTTGGAGGCTATTCCATTATACTGGATGTCACTTACTTGGATCCCCAAAGGCATTCTCTCCAGAATATAGCAAATATGTTGTAGGTTTCTATGAAAAGGATCAAAAGATGACCACACATTTTTTTGGACTAGAGGGGAGTAAATTTCTATGCCTAAGAAATGGGGGGGATGGGGTTTAAATGACCTATCTACTTTCTTTAAAGCACTGGCTGCTAAATTGGGATGGAAAATTCTTACCGTAGAAAAATTAAGGACTAAATTTATCATACATAAGTATATTGGCCCTCTTCGTCTCATTGATTGGATAAGAAACATGCACTGGATCAGGGTTAATATTTATACGATTTGGCATGCCATTATAAACTCTATTGAGCATATTATAAGTGGATTAGCTTGGAGAATAGGCTCGGGCAGGGATGTTCGAATTTGGAGGGATCCATGGTCTGGTTGCGGTAATGCACATATTCTCTCACCTAAGCTCATTCAGTTCTTGGAAGAAGAAGTCATCACTACACTTGAACACATTGCCGATCCTATCATTTCCTCTATTTTCTCACAAGCCTGGAAATCACCCATTGATTTACATATTCCACCACATTGACATCTGAAATGGACATGTTACATTAATGGTCTATATGAATCTAATGTTAGAATTATGGACATGGATGATGAGCTCATTTGGTCCTCCTCAAAGCATAGAAAATATACCCCCAAGGATGGTTTTACTATCATATTTGCTGATCATTATCCTCTAGAGGTGCAAATGGTGGTGGCGCCCATTATGGAAATTGAAATGTCCTTGGCAAAGGCCAAGCTCTTCATGTGGTGCATTCTTAGGAACAAGATTCCTACTAGAGTCAACCTTAAAAAAATGTCCTTCCATGGACCCTCCTGGTGTTCCCTTTGCAAAAGCACAATTGAGGATGTTGATCACCTATTCTTGTTTTGTCCCTCTTCCATTAACCTCTAGCAGTAACTAATACATCTCCTAAACATTAATGTTACACAGAAATGACTGTCTTTCTCCATTTCTTGGGAAACATGGTCGAACCTTTCTCATCACTCAAAAATTCAAAATTTCCCTTTGATCGTTTACTGGGGCACCTGGATATCCAAGAATATGGTAATATTCCATGAGAAATCCTGAACTTGAACATTATTTCTTCTCACATCACTACTTTATATCACATGATTCTCGAAGATGAAGAAAAAAAATATCAGAGAACTAGTATTGCAGAGGCCATAGACAAATCATATCCATGGGCATACTTTGATGGTTCTGCACAACATGTTGGATGTGGTGACAGGGCTACATTATATCTCCATGAGGGTGATTATTTAAATTTAAAAATGGTCCTTGGCAGAGGCACTAACAACTTTGCTGAACTCTCCTGCCTTAGATACCTCCTCTCCTTTGCACTTAGAAATGGATGTAGACAACTTCAGATTTTTGGAGACTTGAAACTTATTATTAATTGATTCAATCAACAATCCATTTTTCACATGCATAGACTTAGGAACCTGTTGGAAGAAGTTCTATTGTTGAAATCGCAATTTGATACAATTTCTTGTCAACATATTTAGAGGGGGAGGAATCAACTTTCCGATATACTTTTCTAGGAGGCAGCGCATCAGCCAAGGGATCACTGGATGATACAAGAACATAATGTTCATAAATTCTATCAGTACTTCCAAAGGCCTTTTGATGACCAAAATTCACAGGGGGCTGCACAACCATGATTTATGGGCGGTTTTTCATTTTTGATAGATGAATTTTGATTACAACAATATTATATATGGATTATTATCATGTATTTATTATGGGACATATGATTACAACTTTGTAATAGAGATTTTTTAGATTGTGGCCTAGCCACCACTTTTGACATATGCTTCCTGAGAAGCATCTACAACATGTAATTTTCAACTTATTAATGAAAGTTACAATTTTTCCTTAGGAAAAAAAATAAGAATGCTGGACTATTTTGGATGTTCTGTTCACATTTTGAGGAATGTTGTTGTTGACTGTAGCTATATTTCTACTCCTTTTGTTTGTATTCTCCAAAACTGCAAGATTCTAGTTAGATTTCACTCAGCAAGCTCCAGAAGTTTATCTCATCTTTCTTCACTTGGAATAGAAGACTTCACCATACTTCAAAGTCTTTCATCTACTTCTCTATATGTTTTAAAAGTTGGCTTATTGAGGAATAGACGATGGATTTCATGCTAAATATGGAGATCATTTTGTAGGCCTTCCAAGAAATATCCTCCACTTATTGTTCCTCTTACTTTGGTAAATCTGGAAGTATCTACAACTATATCACATAACCTTTCCTGGTAGTTCTCTAATGGGATCAATTTTCCATTAGAGACTTTTAAAGTTGGAAGCCCTTTATCTTGTAATGTATTAATTTTTTTGTTAAATATTTTCACCTGTAATACCAATTCCTTGCATTTATTCTCTAGTTGTATCATAAGGTTATTTTTATTCAAAAATCACTTTAATTCCATGACTGTTCCTATTCTATCTTGAATCTGGAGTTCTTCGAGATAATATTTAGTTTTAGAGTTCAAAATATTGGGTATTTTATGTGCTTCTGCTGGTCTATGTTCAATCTCGACTTTTGTTTGATCAATTGTTGTTTTGACATTTTGTACTAATTCGTCCTGCTCAAATACGATATGAAAAGATGGCCACAAGCCTGTAATATTGGCATTAATGTTATTCCATATACTTTGTTTAGCTTCTGCCAACATTTGTGTTGTAAAAGACTGATTCTCATATTTTGCAATTTGTTGAGTCATTTTGAAATTTTTCTGCACTTCTTTCAAATATGCATTGTGAGCTTTGATTTTATTTTCCTTCATTATTTTCAATGAAGCTAATAGTTTCTCATTTTATTGGTTGGTAAATGAAAAATCTCCCAAAGCTTGGACTAGATTTTCTGAAGAATCTGAAGTGGATGCTTGTTCTCTTTGCTGTATCTCTTGTTGTTCTGATGTAATTGTTTTTTTTTTGTAAATTAAGTGGGTCTATTCACATTCATATAGAAACAGAGATTACATCACAGCCTCAAGAGGAAAATATACAGGACCAGCCTTCATCGCAACTTTTTCTCGCCTTATGGGAAGGAGTATACAGGGAGAGACTCAGAGGGGAGAAAGAGGCATACAAAATCATGAGAAAAGCTAAAAAACAAAGGCACCTTGGAGCTCTAGAAAAAAGGCCATTAGGCCTTGAATACAAAAAGAAAAACAAAAAGACAAAGGAAATCAAAAACAAAGTAGCAGAATTATGGACCAGGGGAGAGCTTCACATCCACGTCTTCATTTAGGTAGTCGTCGACACTGATGGGTCTATCCGGCGTGCCTTCCTCCAGGTCGAAGACCTAGCGGCGCAGAGAGGAGGGGCCAGCTTCTCGGCGGTCAGCCTTGGAGGGGTAAGGAGCCTCCTCTTCAGTCTTGGGGTTCTGATGATGGCAAGCCATAGAGCTCATTTTCAGAGTTGCATAGTGGGGTGAGTTGTGGTCGATGAAGCACATATGGTGCACTTCCTTCACATACATGACGAAATTATCAGTCAAGGAGTCAATTTTCTGTTCCATCTCCTTACTGGTGTTCCTTTGCTCCTGCAAGGAGATGGCTAGGAGAGACTTGGTGTGCCAGTGCAAGTCAATCATTCTACTATATAGGTTCTCTCACGACCGTGTGAGCCCTGGATCCGGGATCCATCTGAGAGAATCATCAATTGCCTCCGAAGGTGTGGCTATGCGATGGATGTGGGCCTCCGTATCCATGTCTATGATTCACCTCTGCATGGTAGGGTCTGTGTGGGCCACAAAGGTGCAGTCCAAGTTTTTGGCATAGGTCTTAACCCAAGTGATAGGCAGGCGAGAGGGGTTTTCCCAAAAGGCCTGTCAACCATAGCGAGTGGGGGGAGGCAGGTGAGAGTGGCACGGGGCCATGGAGGCAAGGCAAAGATGAAGAGTGGAGGTATAGCTGAGGAAATGAGGGGGGGTGGCGCTGTGCGATAGATTGTGGTGAGGCCAAGTAGCTGCAGAGTCCACAATATTAAGAGTCAGATGTGAGGTGTGAGCAGGGATGGAGGGATTTAAATAGGCAGCCGAGAGGTGAGTATGACCTGGGAAGCCTCTAGTAGGCGTGCCGGAGGGGCTGGAAAAATCATGCTTGGAATTAATTTCAGGAGTGGGATCGTACTGCAAGGAGCAGATCGAGTGAGAGCTGCCAGAGTGCTCAATCGTGAGAAGGAGGCTAGTGGTGTGATCATGATGACAGAATTGATTTGTGGGGGGGGGGGGGAAACGAGGAGGAGGCTGAGTTGGCCTGTTGCAGATCTTTCCCACTGATACATAGACATTCAATTTTGACAGTTGGCTCCCTTATGGAATCATAGTCCATTGATGTGAGTCTGTTGGAATCTCCAACGCCAATATTTGCAAGGAAATACTCTAGCTTGTTGGCCTTTCTCCGGACCTTCGAGAAAGAAATTCCTCTAAAATTGTCGATGATTACCTTGATCTTTTGGAGGATTTTATTGATGCACCAGCATTCAGAGACTTTCCGAACATTGCGCCCCTGCTGAAGTTTCTGACAATCTTGGGTAGCAACGGTAGAGTCTCCTTATACCAAAAGGGGCCATAAATTATGATGACTGGCTATGTCCAGGCTGTGAGCCAGCGCCTGAAGTTCCATAGAATTGTTGGTGGTATGACCAATATTCCCATAGTAGATCCAAAGAATTGTGCCATTGTGGTTGCGAAAGAATCCTCCAAAACCCACATTACCAGGATTGTCCTTGGAGGCACCATCATAATTGAGTTTAATGAAGTTGGGCTCTGGAGGCCTCCAAACAGTGTCAGGAGTGGAAGCAGGGGAAGTAGCTGGGGGAGCTGCAAGAGGGGGAAGAGGTTGAGAATGGAAAGAATTTGATTGTCCTCCCTGGTCGGGGGGAAGGAGGGGTCCGGGAGCTTGGCTATGGAAATAGATTTGCGTAGGGTTTTCTTGATGAGGTGAAGAAGCTGTTCTTCCTTGTTAGCCTTGTTTTTGAAGATGCGAGAATTCCTTTCTTTCCAGAGAGCCCATAAAATGATGCCAGGGAGAAGGTTCCAAGCCAAATTTATGAGGGGCTGGGAAGAGAAGGAGGGGAACCATTCATCAAGGGAAATGAGTATGGAGGAAGGATTATGATCAGAGGAATTGAAGACTAGGGAGAGCCAATTCCAGATGTTGGAGGAAAAATGAAATTCGTTGAGAATGTGATTTTCCGTTTCAAGGTTGGAGTTACAAAGAGTGCAAATAGACGGACCTATGAAGAATTTTTTTTGGAGATTATCCCATGTAAATTTTTTTTGATGCATGACTAACCAGAGAAAAAGAGAGATTTTAGGCCAATGGTTTTGGTCCCAAAGGATTTTCCATTTGCTGTTCAAAGGAATGGGATCAGGGTCTAGAAGGAGACTGTATGCCTCTTTGATGTTGAAGTGCCCTGCTACATTTGAACCCCACCGAAGTTTATCCGACTTTGCATCCCTTTGAATCTGTCTTTTATTAAGCTCCTCTGCAAGAGTTTTTGTGGATTGATGGTGGTTAATCTGAGCCATTTCTATGAGGTCCAACCACTCCCTCCAATCCGTGTTGTCTACTGTCTTCCAAAAGTATTTAACCACCTTTTTGTTGAGCCTTTCCAAATCCCTCCTGATGGGGATGTAGATGTCAGTGTTTATTTTGAGGCATTGCTCCCAAGCATCATCCCAGAACATGGCATTTTCTCCATTTCAAACTTCCCAGAAGCAGTGGTCTTGAATGAGAGATCTATTGTCCCAAGCCTGGTTCCAAATTGACGAGCCTTTGAGATTTACCAAGAGTCTCATCAGGGAGTTAAGATGTTGCGAAGGGGCATATTTTGCGTTCCAAAGCATAGCCCAAGGGGTGGTGGGATTGGTAATCCAACACCACCAAGTTTTCGCTCCCAAAACCTTGCTAAGGAGATCCGGATCCCAGAGATCGAGACCACCAACATTTTTGGGCTTGCAAATTTTGTCCCAGGTGACCAACGCCCATTTTCCCTTAATTTCCTTGATTTTCTAGAGGAAATCTCTTTGAATTGCTATGATTTGGCTAGAGATATATTAGGGGGGCAGAAATGGTGGATAGTTGGTACAGGGTCATTGCTTGAAGGACAGAACGAACTATGACCAGTCTGCCGGGGAAGTTAAGAAGCGGAAGGTCCAGTTGGAATTTTTTTTTTGAAGCTTAGAGATTAGGAGTTCCCAGTTTCCTTTGGCCAGAGGCTTATCGGTAAGAGGAACACCCAAATATTTCGATGGGAAGTTGCTAAGCTGGAAGCCAAGAATTCGAGTGATATTTGTTTAAATGGCATTGGAAGTATTAAGAAAAAAGAGCTTGGACTTGGCTTTGTTAACAGAGGAGCTAGAGGCCAGAGAAAAATAATCTAGAATGGCTCGAAAGGCATGGGATTTTTTGGCAGAGGGATTGCCCATGAGGAATGTGTCATCCATGAATTGCTGGTGAGTATCGAGAGGGTTGGGGGGGTAGACGTTAAGGCCGGTGATCCGGATTGCTGAGGCAACAACATAAATGGATCGATTTAGGCCTTTTTCCATGATCACAAAGAGGAAGGGTGAGAGAGGGCCCCCTTTCCGATGCCTCTGGAAGGGCAGATGATGGGAGAAGAGGAGCCATTTAGGAGGATGGAGAAGAATGCCCCCAAGATCAAAGCCATGATCTACTTTATACTATCTTTGTTGAACCCAAAGGTAGCCAACATATGCCTTATGTAATTCCAATTGATTTTGTCAAAATATTTCGACATGTCTAGTTGAATGAGAATACCTGATTTTCTTTGATCCTTGAGGGAATGGATAACTTCCTGAGAGAGGATTATGCTGTCCATAATTTTCCTTCCTTCGATGTAACCTGTTTGGTGGGATGATATGAGGAGTGGAAGGAGAATTTTGACATGATTTTCTAAGATTTTAGAGATGAGATTGTAGATTACATTGCAGAGGGCTATAGGCCGAAACTGGTCCAGGGAGTCGACCTTATCCGACTTAGGGATAAGGGTGAGAAAGGTGGAATTGAAGGATTTTAGGATGGATATTTTAAGATGAGATTCTTCAATTAGATCATAGACATCATCTTTGATCAGAGGCTAGCAAGATTTGTAGAAATCAATAGTGAAACCATCTGGGCCCGGGGCCTTGCCATTGGGCATGGAATGGACAACTGCTTCCACCTCAACCATAGTTATCTTTTTTAGCAGCATTTGGTTATGTTCTGTGGTTAGGATAGTAGGGATGTTCCTGGTGATTTTCCTAATGTCTACCTCATTATCATGGTTTTTATCCTTGAGGATGGTCTCAAAATACTGATTGAGCTCAGTTTCAATCTCATTGTGGGTGCTTAGAATGAGGCCTTGCTAATTTTTGAGGCTGAGGATTCTGTTGTATTTTCTGTGCTGGATCATTGATCTATGGAAGAAAGCCGTATTATTTTCCCCATCTTTGAGCCAACTAATTCTAGATTTTTTCCTCCACAACCTTTCTTCCTGAGCTGCACGGACGTCCCAATTTTTTTGAAGCTCCGTTTCCCCCTGCTTTTTTTCCTTTGTTATTCCATGATGGATGATATTCTATTGCATTTTTAGTTCGATTATCTTTCTGTTGGCTATTATGTCCCCAAAGGTTTGCTTTTTCCAGGTCTTGAGTTCCAATTTGATGAAATTTAATCTTTGTTGGAAGTTATACATATTGTTGCCTTGCAAGGGTAGGGGATGAACCACCACTCCTTCATTTTATCCTGGAATTCTAGATGTGAGATCCAGAATGCCTCAAACCTGAAGGGAGAGTTTTTGGGTATTTCAAAGAGCTTGAAGTTTAGAACAATAGGCCAACGATCAGAGCTGACTTGGGGGGTGATGCTGGCTTTTGTTTCTAGGGAGGAAAGGAAGAGGTCCTTCGAGAGAAGAAAGCAATCAAGCCTTGAGGAAATCTGTCAGTTCCCTCCTCTTCTATTATTCCAAGTGTGAATGCCATTTTTGGTGGGGGGTGTCTATGAGACTCAGATCATCAATCATGGCTTGAAAAGCCGAGGAGTCAATATCCTATCTGCAGAGACCTCCATGCTTTTCCCCAATATTGAGAATCATGTTGAAATCCCCAGCAATAAGACTGAGGGAGTGGCTTAGGGAACTGAGGTGTTTCTTGAGGCAGGTTAGCCAAGCTATCCTCTCCGAGGCTGAGTGGGGGGCATAGAAATTAGTGATGCAAAGCTTCTCTTTAGTTCCCGTGATTTGAAGGACCGTAGTGAGAGCATGTTTGGAAGCCAGAGGTTCATGTAGGTGGAATTTGGAGTCCTTCCAGAATGTGGCAATGCCTCCGGCAGTGCCCGAGGCTATTATGGCCAGATGGCTGTATTGTTTTCTGAAGCAAGATTGTTGGATGGAGCCCATATCATTCAAGTTTCTTTTGGTTTCTTGAAGAAGTACAATGTCAGGCTTGTCTGATGCAATTTTGGATTTCTGGATCCTTTTCTTACTGGGACTATTTAGTCCCCTTATATTCAATGAGGTGCAATTAATGATAACATATTGGGGGAGAGAGTCAGTGCCCTTACCTTTCCTTCATTGACTAGGCGGATTCTGAGCTCCTGCAGGTACTGGTTGTTGGTTTTTATGCCTCTTTTCCGAGTCTTCCCTTTTGTGATTTGATGATTGGCTTTGAGATTGGCCATGATTATGCCTACTGTATTTTTCCCCTTGTTTTGATTCTCTTTTTTCTTCTGAAGAATTTTCTGGAGGAGGTATGCCTCCTCAATTCTTTGTATGTATTCTACGGGCACTCCTTCTATGCCTTTTGCATTCTAGTCTTTTGTTATTTTTTGCAAGTCCATTCCCATAAGGACTTGCTTGATCACTCTTTCCTTGGGTGTGGGTATGTCTTGAATGGTTTCCATATCTATATCACCTTGAGGAAGAATGCCTTCTTGTGTAAGAGAGATTGTCGTGTCCATTTCTGTGTCATTGTTATTCATTATCATTTCATGCTCTGTTGTCTGTTCCTTTTCTTTGCTGTGATTGGCCTTCGTCCTCTTGAAGCATATATAGGATGTCATACTTTTTTTTCTGATTGAACTTTGGGGGATATTTATTGATGTTCATTCATTTTCCTTGCTTGTGTTTTCTTCCTACTTTGGTGAATCCTTGTTCATCCTTTTTACTTGCTTGATCCTCCTTTGTTGGGGATCTTTTCTGCGGGCATTCTCTGAAGAGATGCCCATGTTCATGAAATTTTCTGCATTGGAAGGGGATATGCTCATAATCCACCATTTAGGTCCATATGTCATCCCTGAAGTTCAATCTGATGGCCTCAGGCAGGGCACCAGAAACATCGATGTAGGCACAGATGCAGGCGTATGAGATATAGTGCCCATTTTTTTTTTCCTTCAAACATCTTTATATATTCTTTGAGTTCATCCCCTATGGCCTTGAGGACCAAGGGAGCCTATTAATCTGTAGGAAGAGAGTATAACCTAATGCATACCAGAACCCTTGTGAAATCTTCCTTGTCTGGTGTGAAGTTTTCCCTCCAATATCTCATGTATAGCCCTGTTGAGTTGAAGAAGTATCGGCCGCCTTCAAATATCCTATCTCTATCTTCTAGGATCATGAAGACTACTGTGAAGAAGCCTTTGGATCCTAGCTAAAGTTTGATTCTGCCTTTTCTATTCCACTTGGCATGGATCCATCCTTTGAGAGCTCTCTCCCTTGGCCAAATGCCCATGAACTTACAGATTATCACATGTTCTTGCATGTATTCTCTATAGACTGTGATTTCTAGATTCTGTATGACTATTTCTGGGATCTTTGCTACCTTGTGGTTGCATGCATTCGACTTTTTGGCTTCATTGTGAGCATTCGATGTCAAATCTGCCTCTGTCCCAGCAGAGGGGATGATATTTTGATTCACTTTCTCAGAGTCCGGGGAGGCCTCTGTGGTGGCTGTAGTGATTTTGTTCTGCTGAGTATCTGGAGTAGCATGACCAGGTTCTTGTTGAGTAGGTTTGGGCTGCAACTCATGGTCGGTGTGGGGGGAGGCTGATGAGTTAGTGAGTCGTGTGAAGAATGAGATTCCCGAAAAATGGGAGGACCTTGCGACCTGATCTCGGAAAGATGGAGCCTTTGGGCCTCCATCCTACTCCATTGAGGGAGAAGTTGAAGATATTAGCAGGTCTGCAATGGCAGAGCTTGCAGCAGCCAGCGACTAGGTGTAGAGGGGTAGGGTGCTTAGGTCATTCGGTAGGGTTTCGATGCAGAGAAAATTTTCCTATCTGTTAACCTAGAAATCCTAGTTTTAAGGCTAATATGGAAAGCACAATATAATTCAAATACTTCCCTGTGCTGATGTGTTTTTTGCTACCAGCTGTTCCTTTTATTTTAACAATGCCTCCATGTCATTTTCTATTTTATGGATCTGAACATGTTGTTCAACTATTACCTTGAAAATATTTTCTTTCTTTATCTTCAGATTGGTTACTTCTTTGGCTTGAGGATGCTCTATGGTTGGGAGTTTGAGTTGTTTCCCGAGAGCTTGAATATCTACATTTTTATTGTTTATCATCTCCTCGGCTACTTTAACATTACCAAGATCATATCCTAGTTTGATTATTAAAACTTCCAAAGCTTTAGTTCTAGTTTATTTGGCAAAAGAAGACATTCATTCTTTCTTCAGTTGCAAATGCATATTATTCAGAGAGGCTTGTAACTTTGAGGTAGCCATGGATGAAATGGTTAGTGTTGAATAAATCATCTCACCTGTTTTCTTATGCAAATGGATTTAATCAATTGCATGAACCTTTTTAGTATCAATAGGAAATATCTAATATTCGTAGTCTTCTGCACTTCTAGGAACTGGAACTATAGGTTCTAGGAAAGATAATTGAAACTTTCCTTTTTTTGTGTCAAATATAGACAACAAACTATGTTGAGTAGTAGCAGTTTGCTTCCAAAACTATGAATATGTTGTAGCTTTCAAAGCTTCATTCTTCTTCTTGATCTCATTGTACCTTGCAAAAATATTCTGTTGTGTTCCCATTTGAGATGTAGAAGATATTGGTGACTATGTTAAATCTTCATCATTTGAGAAAGGGGTGATTGGTAAACCTGTTAGAACAACTGTATCTTACTCTTGTGTTTCCTTCTCCTGTGATGATTCTTCTTGATTGGTGGTCTTTATATCATCTTTAATGTCAATAATAATTTTTTCCTTAGGATCTGTCTTCTTTCTTCTCTTGAAAACATGAAAATATTGAGACTGTGAGTTTGTGGGAGACATGCTTTCCCTTATTCTTTTGGTTTATTTTTCCTTTTGAATAGGATTTTGTAGATAATTTTGGGTGAAAATATATTCTTCAGCCTCTTGTAGTGTATTCTTTGTCCACTACTCTTGATTGGCATACTACTCTATCTCTAGTCTAGGTGTATGTGCATATGGAGTGGTTTATGCTCAACTCTCTTTTTTGAGATTACCCCTAATGGATCATAATACCGTGTGAAGCTTAAATCAAACTTCATTTGACTTAGTAATTCTTCTATTTAATTTGTTGTTGATATGGTATTTATAATGTAAGGCCCAACCCGTGCTTTCAATCTGAAATGTGCCTTTTTTTTTCTTGACACAAAATGTAAGTAATCCATATTTATCATATGTCTAATGTATTCAAGAGAAAATATTCTCACTAGAAAAAACACTGGAAATATGTAGGGAGGAAGTTCACAACCATAGATATGAATCTCTGTAAAATGCAAAAACTTCTTGATTTATGGTGAAATTATTGGTATAATATCGCTACTAAGAAGACACAAGGATGTATGTAAAAACTGATCCACAAAATTGTTGAATGAATGATATTATGAATTGCTTCTAACTAAAGAAGTCAAGTGAATTAATAATATTTGACTTACCTGTTCATCCATCTTCTGTAGTTGGAACTTGACCCTGTCTGCTTCATAGAATAACATTAAATACACTAGGACTGACTGGTGTTTGAATGCACCTTCAGCTTTAAATTTTAGAATTTTCTCATTAATAACATATCATAAGTACTAACTATAATTAAAAATAACTAAATGATTCTGACCAATTGAAAATAATGATAAAAATCCTAACACTACCTCATCTACCCATTGGTTTGTGTGATAACCTAATAGGAAAGTCACCATGGAAATAGCTTTCCTTGACATCTCAGGGAAATTACAACAGAGTATGGGGGACTAGTTCTAGGAAATTCATAATTATTAGGCAAAAAACATTAAAAAATATGGGCTCGTTGGGATAAGGTATGATTTTGGTATATTTCGATGAGTGCATCAGTGGAAAATGGGTGTAAAGAAGTTTGAGAATTGATCTGCAGGACCTGAAAAATAGCTTTTGTAGTGACTGAGAATAGGATTTCATTGTTTGAGAAATTACCACTTTCTGATTGGGGAGGTTCCTACGATGAAACCATGTAATGAAATCTGGAAAAATATGGGTGTTATGTTGGGATCATGATTTTTCGTTAGACAAAAAATAGCAGGCATTAGTCTCCACTACAATTTCCAGAGTTAGGATCCACGAGAGGTGGTTAGTCCATGTCACGAAACACACGGGGAGCGTTAAACCCAATGTCCAACAATCTCCCCCCCAACACGAGTTGGGTGAGTTTTGAACTCGAAACTTGGCTCTGATACCAATTGTTGGGATCACGATTGATGTTAGACCAAAACCCACAGGCATTAGTCTCTGCTACAATCGCCAGAGTTAGGATCCATGAGAGGCGGTTAGTCCATGTCGTGAAACACATGGGGAGCACCCAATGTTCAACTTGTTACACAGGTAAATCCTCTCTGTGGACAGAGATGATCCCTTTAGCTCTGGAGTGGGTCTAATAAAAAAAGGAAAAAATAAAGTGTAGGATCCTAATTACTAAATGAAATAGACACGATAGATCAACCTACCTATAGTCCAACGCTGTCGTCGTAGCTGTTTTAGTGGTGGCCTCTCGATTCCTGTCTTGGAAAGTCATGATCCTTTTGTAGCAATGCTTGGATACTTGCACAAAATCAACGAACAAGAGCAGCATACGAAACATCAATCTCATTCATAATTACTAACCAGTCAAGGAGGGTTAAGCATATAGCATAAATAAAACACATCAACGCGATATGGGAACTAGAAAACAGCTATACATATGTATTAACAGAAGAAAGAGTTACAACCAAGCCTTGACGTCACAACCTCCTTCAGCAGGATTTAGTTGAAGAGCGTCTCGACGAATGTTAGGGAATTCAGACGGGATGAAGGCATGAGACTAACCTCTCTCAATAAGGGACTCTTCCATTCTATCTTGAATAGAAATCTCTCCAGCGTTTCTGCTTCTTCAGTTCAGCTCAGCTAGCTTCATCAATGGAGGATGAGCTATATTTATAGAGGAAGAGGAGGAGGTTGGGATCCCTACTATGGTGGAAGGGAGGCCTTATCCACTGGGAGGTTTCAAAAAAGGGTGGAAATAAGAGGCCAAAGGAGGAAGGCCGTGGTTATTCAGTTGAACCACTCCCCATGACTCATCCGCTAATTTGTTATGATCGAAACTTCGCCTCTATTTTTAAAAAAAATTCCATAAACAGATTGGTGTGGGAAGCTAACTGAGATAGAGTGCCAGCTGGCGTGAGGGCCAGTGTTAATCTACCTCATCGGCACGAGGGCATAACTGACTACCAGCGCCAAGGAAAAAATAAGTGTTTTTGGTGGTATATTCAAGAAATGGTCAAAAGAAGGAATGTTTGACTCATTGTAAGGGATGCAAAGATGATATTTGCAAGGAATGAAACTTTATTTTGTTCATAGAAATGAGCCTCCAATGTGCGGGATGGGGATTGCAGGGACGGTGAAAAAATGCTATGTAACAAATTCCCCCTAAAGCACGAGGTACGAGAGAAAGGAGGGGGTGAAATGCTTTACAAGAACGTGTTCGAACCAAACACCACTGTTAGAAGACCTGAAATTACAAGTACAACATATATCTCTGAGACATGAACATGTGGCATGGGCGCAACCATCCATAATATAGTATATATATGAACTGAGATCTGAGGTATGGATGCAGCCATCCAACAGTAAGGATCAAAAAATAGACTCAGGTATTGTCGCAACCATCCAATCAAAAGAGTCATGCAAAAAATCATGATACATTATAATATCCCTCAACCTAGATTTTATCAGACAAAACCCAGGGTCTTGCGCTCCATCTCAATATGAACAAGTACAGATTCAAGCATGTGAATATGTGAGCTAAAGTCGAACATGCAAGAAAATCACCTAATTACCAGCCAATGATGAAAGTTGTTAACAGGCACGAGAGAAACCACCAATAATGACAATGGATCTCAAGGTACAACATGTACAATTCATAGAATGTGAATAGTGATTTGGCATTGAACACTTGCAGAATCACCCAATCGGAGGCCAATGATGTGGACCTGTTTTCGAATGCGAAGAACTTGCCATTGAGGCATGCAGGCTCCAAGGTACTGGTAGGGAGTCTATAGACCAACTTCCTGGATAATGAGTTGAAGTCGACAGGAAGTGACCTAGTCGAAGGAGGGCCATAATGTATCCCACATCATCGACATGAGACAAAGGAACATAATGATAGTGAATCAGGATCAACAGAGAATCAGAGGGAGGTTGAAATTGCAGAGGCAAACTTCTCTTGAACATATCAATGACACGAATCTGGATTTGGCAGTATTTGACATCAAGGGATATGAGGTCATGATGACGTGGCAAAGAGCATATGAGAGGTCAAAACAGATTACCCAAACCCATGAAGGCAAGAATGACGAAATGAGATGTCCCCAACCTGACACGAATGCAGGCGAGTGTCATGTTCAAGAGCGACATATTGCCGATAGATCTAAAATATGGTTCAATTTTCCCCCACCATTTATGGCGAGTACCCCAATTATTATTTTTAAACAAGCTTGAAGGGGATAGCATATTCTTGTGCTTTAAGTTTTTCCTTCAGACAAATCCATCCTAGTACATTTTACGAGCCCTAGGAAGGAGGAACTCGATGAATGTCATGGTGAAGATGTCCGATATCATCAGGGTTTAACGAGTCTAACCAAGGAAGAACTCAGTGTCTTTTCATGTTTAGAGAGTTTGAAAAGAAGAGGAAAAGAAAACTCCAACATGTCCCTTTTCGTAAGTAGTCTCTCAGATCCGAAAAGGTAGAAAACAATATCTGAAAGAACCTCTTAGTCACTATAGGCTAAGGTATTCCTTTTTCGTAAATAATCTATCCCAGCCCAAAAAAGGGGTAAACGTATACTGGGTAGATATCATTTCGCAGCCATTTAACGAGTTCAAAATGACAAGAGTCTCGACAATATTTAAAGTTTTAGAGAGTAAGAAAAGAGCTGAAAGATGACTCTAGTAGTGACTTTTTCATGTTTTTACGGAGTCCAAAAAAGTATAAAATATAACTCGTGACTTCATCACTATCGCATTAAAGACCTGTCCTTGCACAAGAAAAAAATGTAAAACCCATTTCTTGAAATAGCATAATGTAATAATCGAAAAATATGTCTTAAAACCTTAGGGTTTTGAAAAGTTATAAAATGCCAAAAATGGTAAAAAATAATTACTTTTCACTTTTGCCTCTTGTGGAGCAATAATGACCCATCTTACCTTGCGATTTTGCTGTGATGGTAGCGGGAAATATAGCAAACCAATCTAGAATCCTTCAGTTCCAGGTAAGAGCCGACATCCTTCCCCACATTTTAAGCATTATTTCTTTACTTGCAATCTTCATTTTTGATTTCTAAAGGGGAAATTGTGAAAACTAGGGCATGGCGGTCAGTGTTGGTTTCGGGCACAGACTTGCGCCAACCGCCCAATTTTCTAAACTGGGGCGTGCCCATTGGCGTGAATATTTCTAAAACAATCGCGCAAACCGTGCAAACCTCTTCAAAAATTCTCAATGCCAGAAAGCAAGCCTAAAATTCACAAATTGCAGCTTTGGATTTGGCTAATAATGTCCATATGAACATGTTTGCGGGTGAGAGAGTGAAAAATGGTGATAGAGTGGAAGGAAAGGGAACACAACAAAGAGGATGAGCTTGCCATGGGAAATGCAAGATGCATGGAAGCTCTCAGAGACTGTGGACTAAAAAATTTCTTCATGACACCGTGTCTCAGAGCTCAATTGGAGCTGCTACAATATTTGGTCATTATTTGGGACAAGGATCAGGAAAAATTCATTCTTCGAGATTAGGAACTCGAGATTGATGTTTCTAATATTTATTTCATAACAGGACTATCGTGGAGGGGGGTAGCACCAATCTTGACTGACACCTGGCACACCATGGAGAGCATGGGCATGGTGATTGACAGGGTATGCCCGGGAGCACAAAAATGATCGAAAAGCGGGAAAGTGGACATCCAGACTATCCCAGATTTAGACTAAGTGTAGTGATACAAACGATCACATGAGCTGCAGGAACACAAGCACCACACGAGCATTAAAAACACAGCTACTTCTTGTTGTAGACTACTTGACACCAACCATCTACAACTGGGCAGAGGCAACAACAATCAATATAAAACGTCGGCTAACAAAGTGAAAGAAGGCAAAATCGAAATAGTTTGGTTATGGGTCTATCCTGGTATCATTAATTCTAGAATGAATACCAATATTTCAGCATCAAGAGGTGATAGTACCAACACCACCAGCACTGGAACCACGGATGGCCTGATGGGCAGTTCTGATGCCAAGGTCAGGGGGCGGTCAACAGATGTCCTGGAGACCAGAGTTTTTTGATTTTCTCTACCAATAGTTGATTGTCTTGGAGGACTGGCCCTACTCTGGCACAAATTTCACTGGTGATCCGGACCTCCCACTCCCGGAAGGAGAGGATTGGGATGAAGCACTTGGTAAGACTCATTTTTTAATTTTTATTAGTATTATGATTTTTTTTGGTATGTATGTTTTTACAATGAATCCATGCATTTACAGATGTAGGCCTAGAGAGACTTGCTGGGATGTCTCCGATAGTAAGGTGGATACCTCGTGTTTTAGATTTTTCCCCTCAAGGCGAGGAGGAGGAAATCATGCAAAACTTGGATGGAATTGCCCGTGGGGTCCTAGACTATGCGCATTTTGACGATGTTCCTCGTGCATACCAAATACATAATGTGGGAGTGTCAAACCAAGTTCATCTCTTTCTGAGGCGGCTTGTCCGGGCAGTGACATGCTATCATGATCATCATGTTGACTAGACACCTAGGCTTTTATTTCTGCATTTTGTTGTGAGACATGGTGTCTCAGGATGTAACAAAAACACACATATTTTTGAAACTTATGGTGCACACTGATGCAAACTTTCGATATATATATATATATATATATATATATATATATATATATATATATATATATATATATATATATATATATACACATCTAGTTTCCTATTTAATATGAGTCTCTCATGTGATGATGATTTTACAGATTACGCAAATGTCTATCTAATACAATGTTAGCCACTGTATCAGTTACTGCATTCATTTGTCTAGGAATATGTTGATATGTGATATAATAAAAATGTATTTCTAGCAAACGAACACATAAATACAATCTTAAAATGTGTGGGTTTCTAACTGAATAATTCCCGTTAAGCTAAAGAACAACAAGCTGTGAGTCTAGATTTACAACCAATGCACTAATGCCAAGGGTAATCACCTCGGTTAACAGTTCAATGACAACACTATGGTTAGTGACATTTTTTGTAGTTCACCCTAGAAAAATACCTTGCAGGTCTATCAACTCACTAGCAGGATCATAAATCACCCAGGCTGCCGAAGACAAGTTTCGGGTACTACGGGAAGCACCATCCGCGAAACCAACATAAGGGGCAATAGACATCTTCACAATAAGTAACAACTTAATAAGCAGGAAAATGCTCGCAAAACACACCAAGAAAAAAAATGTACAAAAATGAATAAACACTTATGTAGAAAAAGCATGCACGAATGACTCATGCATAATAATTTTTGAGATACAACCCATTTCTGGGCCGATCTAAAGGATGACCTTCGTAATCAATGAGCTCATGGGCCCCATTTTTCAAAACACATTTAATGATGTAAGGCCCATGCCAAATGGGTTGAAATTTTCCTTCCCCCAGCTTATCATGAGCTTGATCGTACAGGAGGACGAGGTCTCCTTCTACAAAGGAGAGAGGAGAAACCGACTGGTCAAAATGGGCTTTGACTCGCTTCTTCTGCGCTTCAATGACCAAGGTGGAAAAACAATGAGTTTCATCTAGCCTCTCTAAGTAGAGGAGACACTCTTCTTCAGGTGAAGTGTTGGGCAATAATTCAACAACTAATTTGAGCGAAGTTGTTTCACACTCAATCTGAAGGGTAGCTTCCAGACTGTAAACAAGATGGAATGGAGTGAATCCTGTCGCATCCTTGACTGAGGTTCAATATGCCCAGAGAGTCGAAAATAACATGAGATTCCAATTGGATTTGTGGATCCCAATCGCACGTTGAAGCATAGTGACTAAAAATTTGTTCATAGCCTCAACCTGGCCATTGGCCTGAGGATAGTACGACATTGAGCTGTCGTGATGCAAGCCCAACCTAGAGGTCAACTCTACCACCATATAATGCTGAAAATGGGAACCATGATCGGTGGCGATGGCTTGAGGGAAACCAAACCTAGAAATGATGTGATTGGATATGAACTGAGCTACTATCTTACCATCAGCGACAAGTGTAGGCATTGATTTGGCCCATTTGGTGAAGTAGTCAATGACTACGATAATATAAGCATGTCCCCCAGATGAATGAGGGTTGCACGTCATAAAATTGATGCCCCACATCGCAAAGGGACCAAAGGTAATGACAGGGTGGAGATGTGCAGGCGGTGCACATCTTGTGCTGATAGATATGGAAATCATGACATTTATGGACAACAACAATGCAATCCTTAAAGATGGAGGGCCAGAAATACCCGACACGAAGATTTCTATGCAGTGGCATAACCAGACATGTGACCGCCGCAGGTGCCACTGTGGCAATTATTTAGAACTTTCTCAGCCTCCTTGAGGGTCAAACACTGACGAAGAATGGAATCTACTCTGACATGGTAGAGTGTATCTCCGACTATACGATAAGGTTTCGACTGATGATGGATGCGTCAGCGAGCATCCTTCATCAACTTAGGTCTAAAAGTAGAAGTCTGAAGATATACGATGATATCACCGTACCAAGGATCAAGGGTAGAGATTAGAAAAAGTGTATTGTCTGGAATGTGTTATTTAGAACTAGACAGAGCGGAATCAGAGGGAAGGGAGCAGATCAAATCAGAAAAGATGAATGATTTCTTTGACTTGGAAACAGTAAACACCAAATCAAACTCTTGGAGGATAAAAATCCACTTTGAGTATTTTCCCCCCAGCAATTTCCGAGACAATATGTAGGTCATAAGGTTGCATTCCAAAATCACCGTCACAGTACGCAATAGAATATAATGACGAAAATGTTGAACTGTTTGAACGGTAGCTAATGCTAACTTCTTGACATGAGCATATCACGTTTCAGTATCGAGAAGGTTACGAGAGAGGTAGTAAATAACATGCTTGTCACTGTCATCATCGTCTTGAACCAGAACCATGGCAATTGTGCTGAAAGCAGCAACTAAACAGAGGGAAAAATCGCGATGATATTTTGGAGGATGCAACAGAGGAGCATTGACAAGAAACGTATTCAAATCATCAAAATACTGTTGGGCGACCTCATCCCAAAGGAAAGGGACACCCTGATTTATTAATCACGTGAATCCTTTAGCGACTTCAACATAGTTAGGTATAAAATGACATAAAAAATTAGCCTTCCCCTACAGAATCTATAGCTGATGTAACAAATTTGGAGATGGGAGATTAATAATAGCCTCAACTTTGAACAGATCAAGGCGAATCCTGTCTTTGGATACGATAAACCCTAAGGGTCTACCAGAATCAACGTAGAATATGCATTTGTGTGGATTGAGTCGGATATTGTAGCATTGACAACAAAGAAATATCTTACGAAGATGGTCAGGATGATCCTTACGCTTAGCTGAATGAGCCGGAAGGTCATCCAAATAAGGTTGAATGATATGTTTAATATCGTGAAAAGCATATGAAATCACTCGTTGAAATGTGGCCCCAGCATTCTTCAAGCCAAAAGGAAGTTACTTATACGCGAAAGTACCCCAAGGACATATGAAAGCAGTCTTATGCTGATCAGTTGGGAGAATTTTAATCTGGTTATAGCCAGAAAATCCATCCATAAGGGAAAATATCTCACTCACAGCAGAGTCATCAATGATCTGATCAAAAAAGGGAGTAGGATAATTATCCTTGGGACAGGCCCGATTGATGTCAAAATAATCAACACAGACTCGAATGGTTCCCTGTTTCTTATCTACAGGGACAATGTTGGACACCCATTATGTCAAGGGAATCAGGTAGATGAAACCAGCGTTGAGAAGTTTTTCAACTTCACATTTAATGGCAGCATCTTTTCGAGGATGCACAGGACGAAGGCGCTGACGAACATGCTTCGAACCAGGGTAGGTAGGAATATCATGCACCATGATACTGGGATCAATGCCAGACATTCCTTCGTAGGACCATGAAAAGACATCATGAAACTCGCGAAAAAGGCTAGTATAAACCTGAACTTTATCCGAAGAACAGGTGACCTCGAGATGGATGTTCTCGATGATTCCCTGTTTGACGAAAATGTCAATAGGCATCATTTGCGTAATGTTACTCAAATTACCCTCCGAAAACACTTCATGTGTCAGAATATGCATTTGAAGCAGAGGAGAAGGAACCTGAGATGAAAACCTCTCAAGACACGTAAACATGGCCTTGAGGCCAGGCTGAACGAGGAACGATGATGACCATAATTCCACGGAAAATCCTCGAGAGACATAGTTTCCACGATGGCTTCATCGAAAGGAAATATCTCTTGCAAGGGATTAGATGACTCTGAATCATCGAGCCAAGGGGATTGAGAATAAGCGTCAAGAGACATGCTTAAAGGAGCATGATCAGAAGGCAGAGAATTTGAAGCCGCAAGAAGTTCACAATAATCGATCTCAAATAGACTTAGAGGCATCAAATCTCTAAAAGAATCGACCTGTTCATGTGAAGGAATAATCCATGGGTCATCAGACCAAGAGATCATATTGATCTGAATAGTGTTAGGTGGAGGAAGAGGAAAAATACCCATGAGGGTAGGATCTTTGAAGAGACTCGGCCCAATTCTCTCGTAGGGAATAGGGATCTTATCCACATATCGAACATTGTTCTCGGAAGAAGAAGTGAAGAATGAAAATTGATCAATAGTAACAATCTTTCCTTCGTGTGGGAATTTCAGGACATGAAAGGGAGTGGATGGAATGAAAAGCATAGCATGAGTCCAACTGCGATCGAGGAGAAAATTGTAATTTAGCTTGGCATCAAATACTTCTACCTCGACATTGACTGTCTTCCCTTTCAAGGTAATCAGAAAACTAGTGAGAACACCTAAAGGTTTTGATTCTCTTCTATCAAATTCTTCAAGGGAATTTGGTGATGAATTCAAGGCTAGAGAACCAATGGATTTCCAGCAAGAATATGACATGATGCATGTTGATTCACCTTCGTCCACAACCACTCGATCGATATCGAGACCATTAATGACAACTTGGATAATGAGTGCAATCTGATGTGGGAGTTGTGGAAATAAATTCTCTAAATTGAAAGCAAGAAGGCTAGTATTAGCAGGATCAACTCCTCCAATCGCAGATAACAAAGCTTTCCTTTGAGACAGACAAATTTGAAGGACTTCTAGAGCAGACATTGCAGATGGCGCTTGAGCCAAATCCTCAACAATACTATAATGTTGAGCGGCACGGGTGTTTGGATTGTAAGAAGACATCTAGAGTACACCTCTAGAAGGTGCCCATACAACGGGCTCAATATTGGGCCTTTATATCTGAAGAGGGCCAAAAGTAAGCGGAGGAGGAGGACCATCAGTGATCTCTTTCCCCACTGCCTGATGCGATTTAGTATAATATCTCGATCGAGTAGCAATAGAAATGGACGCAGAACCATTCATCATGAACACCTGAGAGCCAAATGGGGAAGAGGACTGAGGTTGCTCTACCATCTAGGTCTGCTGAGATGGAAAAGGTTATTTAAGAATAGCTATAGTTCCCAGAGTGCCTTTGAGCAATCTACTTACTTTGGCCCATCGAGGATAGTCATTGGTGTAGTGCTCTTTGTCACATATCAAACACGGGTACTTCGGCTTACGCTGTGAACCATAATTAGCATGAGATTTGGATGAATCTGGTTTCGGGGTATCGGCTTTGGCCTTACCTTTAGCCTTCTTCTTCCCCTTGGAAGTTTTGTCCACCATATTGGCCTGAATGACATTGACTTTAGAAGTTTTACTAGGATTTGGAGTGGGCTGAGAAGCAACATTATTTGAAGAATTAGACTTTTGCTTCCCAGAATTTGAAGGAGAAGACTGTTATAGCATCATTTCTCACCTTGACATGATTCATGATTGCTTTATGGCTTTATGGGCACCCATTCCTACAGACTTGGACAAATTCACTTAAAAACAGTGTAAAATCCTCCATACGCTACTATGCCCGTGTTTTTCCGCGTGTATACGCGAGTACAACTAGACTTTTTCGCGTATGCCATTAAAATGATTAAAAAATATATAAAAAGTCCCTAATTTCGCGCTGGGTTGATGGTTACTCAGGTAGTTCAACCACCCCAGCCCGTGGCCAACTGTTTCCAACTGCTGAAACTACTTGGAGGGACTATAAAAAGCCCTCATGTGTATGGCCTAAGGGGGAGAGAGAGAATTATTGATATTATACTCTGTTGGTATTCCCTATCCAAGTCTGATTCCCCGTGCCTCCTGCACTTTCCCAGTTCATTATAGGAAACCCTTGTTTCCTTGAGATATACATCCCTTTATATGTTATCTCGTATGCACCAGTTTGGAAGGAGTCTTAGTGAGGCAAGGGCTAGACGGATCCGGACGACGGTCTGCGAAGGCCTTGGAAGGATCAGGTGATATCTCCACTTGATTACTTTTGTACGTACTATTTATAATACAGAAGTATCATGCTGTTCCCAAAATAAACGTGTTAGTGTATGATTTTATGTATGAGAATATTTGTTATACAAGTATTCATTATGATTTATTTAATGTTTTATATGAATCTCACTAACATTTAGAGTAGATATATATACCGTACGTCTTGTCCTTTGTGCTGGTTTCTTCTTGTATTTCAGGCTAAGGAGGAAGGACGGTTGCAGGGAGTTTGAACTCCACGTGGATCTACTTCAAACGTAGGACCAACGGGTAAACCTCTCATTCTGCTCTATTTGGTTTTTCCGAACGTGCATGGTTGTGTGAGTCTCTGTTAAGTAGTACGCCCCTGCTCTGTGGAGGTTGAATCCCAACCAACCTCTAGGGTGTTAAATCCCCGAAACAGAACTGGCGACTCCGCTGGGGATCACATTTTTGTGATTCTCCTGTTGGGTTGTTTCAGCCGTTTGGTAGGATACCAACAGTTTCTTCTACGAGATTATATTATCTTATAAAATCATGGCGAATCACTAGTACAAATGGCGAATCACTTGTACAAAATGGTGAATCATTGTCTAGTGGAGTTCGGGGTGTTGGTTGTAATGAAGATATGGTAGTTGAACCAGGAGTTGAAGGAAGTGAACCACCGAGACCAAGCATGGCACATGGTGACTAGTGAGGGAAGTAGTTCTCATGCATTTTGGAAAATGTGTTCTAGTTCTACTAAGCGTAGTGTTATTTCTCATGCTACTACTAGCACTAATATGGAGGTTGGAGAGGAGTTTGAGGAAGCATGGAAGGTATTAGTGGTGGAGAATTACAAAAAGAACCCCATGATGGGCTTCATTTTTCCCTTTGGTATTTGGGCCTACAAGATCTTATGTCCATTGAACCAACAATTAACCGTTCAACCAACAATCAACTTAACTGAGTTGATTAGGTACGAGTCAACTCAGACTAATATTCAAAACTATGCTTTGCACTATCCCATATTTATCACACTAATGCTACACAACATTGTGCATTTGCACCCAACTCTCATGCATGCACACAAAATTTTCATCAACATCTATAACCCTAACCAAGTGAGAATTGATGAACAATTTGCAACAAAGTTTGTTATAGTGTTGAAATTTCATAAGAAATTTAGATCCATGGTACCTTCAATAAATTTTGAGATAACCTCCACTAATTCGACCACAATAGAGCAAACTTGTGATAAATTTTAAACCTACAAAAATTAGGATTCATGTTCCTAGGAATGATCATAAGTAGTTGACATATAGGTAGAGTTTTGAGCCTTGACACATTGATAATGCAATGGCTTAGGTCAAAACTCACACATTGAAAATTCATCAATGAAGAGAAGACAAGATCATTATGAATTACACATACTCCAAACTTCCTACCAAATTCTACTTAGTTGTCCGTAACTCAGCTATGTATAATCTTATAGTAAATACAAATTCCACAAAGCCTTCTTCACATAGCTAATAAATGGCCATTAGAAGAGCACCCCATATATAATAGTAATAGTAGCAATCAATAGATTATTTCATATTGAACTTCATAGCCATAGCACTCCTATGTATTGTATGATGTATTCAACTTGCATTATCAAATATAGATAAAATCATACTTTTGATTGATACATGTAAATCATACTTGTGCACGATGTTGAATGCAATGTCAGTCAAGGAGTAAAGTCGGTTTGACGTGTAATGATCTATAAAATAATGAAGAAACTTAGTAATGCATCACAACTTTCACGTTTGAAAAAATTATAAAGCTTTCATGCAAATCCATTGTTGTTATAGTTCCTTCTCTCGACAATGTTCCATATAAGCATGGAAAATCAAGTAATATTAAAATGCATTTATAATACTTTGAAGCAATTAATGCTTATGGTGTATTTTAATATTGATTTATTACTCTGCCCCAGTTGTAATTTATGCAATTAGATTGTATTCAATCCTTACAAAGAAATTGAAGAGAGGATAGTTCAGAACTAGGGCTCAATATATTATAAGCATTCATGCCTTGATCGATGATATAGAATGCATATAAAACAAACGAGATTTGGGTAAAGCACGAATGTGGCAATCCCGTTGTACACAATAAATGGCATTGAGTTTGACATAAGATATTGTCTTTTACCAGTGTTTTATGATAGATTAGTGCAACTTAAAAGCTATAAGATGTTATAACTTTAATATATCTAAATCTTACCTGAAGAGATAGTTAGAAATACATAGATTTTACAAACAATAATTTTGCAAAGAAATATGAATGTTGAATTAACACACAAGTATGCCTCAAATAAAAGCATCTATAAAACCTTTTTCCCAAAAGAAATTCATGAGTTTGAAATTTTGAAAATTTATCCATGATCTTTAGATTGTAGGAGTATATATAGTTTATATACCAGATTTCTTAAATTAAAGATTAGCTTACCATATGAATTACAGTGCATAGATAGAAACAGAGATGGTTTCCAACAAAAAGCACCCAAAAAGGCAGCAAAATTCAGAGGAGACACTTATTTCGCTTCTTCGGTGCTGGTCTTTGATGACCAGCATCATCATCACTTCCACATTCATCCTCATGCACCTCGAGAGTTGCAGGTACCACTCTGCCCCTGCAAATAGATCAATGAAGTGAAAATTACAATTAAAACATTCTATATTTTTACAAAGAGTTACAATGCACATTCACAAGCACGACACCAAGCCTTCTCCATTAAGCATTTCCATGCTAGTGAACAATTTCTATATAGGGCATAAAACACTATAATCAGAAGTCAATCCTATATAAAGATGATAAACACTGAACCCAACTAAACATTTCCATTTATTGGAACTACCCATCATCAAAAGTAAGTAAAACAATCTACAAATTTATGATTAACTTACAAGCATGATATGTCACGGCGGAAAATTTTCTTAATAGAAGGTGCCTTGCCACTCGAAGGAGCACAAAAACTGAAGTAGAATATCAGACTAAATAATTATTTCAACAGTTTGTCATTGAAAATATTTTATTTAACTTCCACATTATTGTCTAATAAAGTCTATTATTTAACAACACGATAGTATTAATATGTAAATATCACATTATATAATACTATTCTACTAACATCTAATTCTATTTCGTATTATTATGATACTGTCGAGTCTCAAAGCTCGCCAACAATTCCAACCCACCTTCTTGTCTAAATTTTAGGGGATGCCAACTTTCACAGGAAAAATAGAGTCTTTAAAAACAATACTGAAATATCACTGGAACATCACACAAGAGCCTTGACACTTGTGTGCATAATCAATAATGTTAAAAGAAATAATATTTCCAAGCAAAACCAATTCAGAGCCCCTGCATCCCAATCTAATCTTAAGACAATTGCCACAATTCAAAAATATGTGGAGGTTCAATGCTAGTTATAAAACGTGTTTGACTGCAATATTGTTTCCAAATCAAAGTGTCCATCAGGGAACCTCTCTCTATATTCCTCTAGTTCCCATAGCTTCCTCCACTCCAGATATCCTCCACATATCAATGTGTCAAACTGTGATTTTATTGGCATAGAATTGGAGTTGTTTTGTAACCAGTCAGCAATAATTGCTACCAAAGAAATACAAGCACTCTTCCCTGCAGCACGTTCACTTCATTGGTTAATTGAAGCAAAAAATACTTTAGTTGATAGCTTCATTTGTCCATCTCTGCTAACCAGTACTTTATGTTCCCAACTGCTAATGGTAAAGTTGTCATCTCCAAATTCTACCCAGACATGTTCAGAGCTACACTAGAATCAATCTCATTGACCTGCAATAGATAAACAGATATTGATATCAATATCTACCAGATATTGCAAGAGATAGTTAAACAAAAATGAAGCAACAAACAACAGGGTTCTATCAGTTTCTAAATTGATGTTGAAGTAAATTCAATACTTGAAAATAATCCATATCTAGAAGCATCGAACTGTAATCAAAGTATTCAATCCAAACAAAATATCTCAAACACTCACAAGTCGTGCCAAACTAAGTAACACACATCCAAACTTGTTTGTAGCACCAAATGAAGCACTCGAAAATGCCGAAAACAGTACAAGCATCCATCAGTATTACACCAGTACTTTTCGCTATGGTATGAATAATGTGACATGGTTATAAGGGAAGAAAACATCAAGAGACGAGTTGTATATCACTAGGTAAGGCCACATGGTGAAGCCTAATTAAAAGGAACCCAAGTCACCAATCATCTCCACTGGATCAAAAATAAATATAAATTCATAAAAACAAACAAAATGTTTGATCTGTTTTTACTTAAAAATGCGAAGATACCAAATTGTAATCACAACCATTCAGGCCAAACACATTACCATACATGATACACAATCGTTGATTGTAGCACCAAAATAATGCAATCAAATATGCCAGAAATAGTACAATCATGCACCAATATTGCACCAGAACCATTACCTTTCCTATATTAAATTTATGTATTGTGCAGAGTGATACGGTCAGGAATAGCAAAAACGATAAGAGACAGGAATATGTACCATCACTTGTGGGGGGATAGCTGTGTAGGAAATCTTGATTGTCTGCGATCAAAATCAATATTATCTCCACCCTCTTCTCTGCATACCTTATTCAACAATGGTATATGGAGGAGCTAGTTTAAACCAAGAAGGATCATCCACATGTATAGTTTTCCATAGATGAGGATCATCTTTCACTGCAGCATGTAGAGACTTGCAAAATTTTTCAATGGATAGAAGATCTTGCAGGCCCAAATACCAAAGGGAAAAATGGAGCCCATCATGGGATAGTGAAATAAGTTCTCGTTTTGAGCCAACCTGAAATCTATTTAATAGAACTCTCCCAAATTCAAAGTGGCATTCCATCATAACAGAAACTTCTAACAAACATGATGAATCTTTTTTCACAACATTAAATGGAAAAGTAACTGAACTGGATTTTACTCCACAATTTCCTTCAAATTCATTGACATCTATTTGGTTATATTGTACTGAGTCTCCCAAAACCATCAACAACCAAATTCCAATAGGCACGCCTATTACAAAATTAAGAGGACACTCATAACTATTTTCTGGAACAAGCAAAACTGCTCTAATTTCTTTAAGTTATTCACTGAGAGGTATGGGTTCAATGAAAAATTGTTTAGGTAATTCCTGCACAAGTTTCAAGGGACATGATATATTTGGATTGTCATCACAAAGTTGCTTCTTAACTCAGCTCTAAAAAGTCAGAATGCTCCAATCCAATTCCTTCATAGGGGAACTTAGCAGTAGAAACTATGCACTTCAGTCTTCAATCTGGTAAATATCTATGAATGTAAATTTAGTCCTTACACAAACAACCTCAACATATAACTGAGGGAATTCAACTCAAATATGTGCAACTCTTGTTCTTCACCTAGACCCAAAAAGTAATTCCCCGTTCATCTTAATGATTTTTCTAATTGTTGCAGAAAGAATTATGGTGAATTTATTCGAGAATGATATGTATTTCGACAACTTCCAAGTATCAAGTTGGCCCACAACTTTGCTAAAATTGGAATTGAGTATATATAAAGAGAAGAAAAGGCTATCACAGAGCTAGGCCCTTTGAAATTTCTTTCAATTTGTCCCAAGTCTTCCCTGCCTAGGTAAAACAAATTGCCTAGGTAAAACTATGGAAAAATTGCATGAACATGAATGAAACTAGGTAAGTGTATTACCACATCAAAGGATACTTATGATGTAACCATGCAGCACAAGGTGAAAGTGACCAAGATGTGATTATTTGACCACCTTGATGTTGGTTCATGAAGAACATTATGCACCACTGAAGCAACCTCCACTGATAATCTAACCTTGTGAAGGCTAGAATCATCATTCCAACCAAGGAAACCACATTATTATCAAGGAGAATCACTATGCTGAACATCCAGGAATATCATCACATGAAGGACTACTCTCAACCAAAAATAAGTGTGTGTCTGTAGCCCTTGAGCATCCTACAAGTTACCCATGAAATATGCATTTACCAATCATGTCAACATTAGGGGTAACAACAACCACCAATGTGACCAAGTGGACAATGACAAGAACATGACTACTGGGGTTCTTGACTGGCAAAGACAAAACCCAGTTCCAACCTTGAAAAATTGATGATATTTTTCTTCAAATAGGATAAATTATAGTCTCTGCTGAAATATTTATTGACTGGTAGATCATATGTACCAGTTAGAGCCAAGGAGAAAAACCTAATTCAAATGATTGCATGACCAATATACCTCCATATCAAGCAGGAAATCACCACTTCATAGGGAGTCCCAACAGCAAGAAACTCTAAAGATGAAGGGAGGAGACTTGGAATTTGAGTTACACACCAATACCAAACAATTTCAAGAAACAAGCTTGGATATTTAATCTGGGCTCCACAAGTATCCCAATCAACCAGTCCCATGAAAGGAACATTGGTTAGCATACCTTGTGCTGCATGCAAGACACACAACAAACCTTTACCCTTGTCTTCTGTCAATTAACTATGCTACAGCTAATGCACACAACCACCATTA